>JAHFWF010000040.1:0-422203 GCA_022545495.1 Chrysanthemum lavandulifolium
TATGGATTGTTGTACGATTACTTGAAGCCTCATGAAAAGGAAGTTGATCGGGAAAGGATTTTCCGTGCTCAAATTGCTAAACAATCACAACCGGACAATCAACAACTTGCCTTGTATGCTCAATGTAATTATCCTCTCAACCAAAGAACTCAACCAGCTGCTTCCAACACACTTTCACGGCCAACAACCTCAACCTCAACAAAATCAATTGGTTCCATACGGCAACAATGCTCAAGCATATGTCGGTGAAGCTACCGAGGAAGCAGATCCGTTGAAGCATTGCAACAAGATTTGTGATGATTGCTAATGCTTTTGGCGTTACACCAACAAATCCAACAATCGTATTCGTTCCTCATCAAACACACGGACTCAATTTGTTGTGAACAATGGACGTGTTGAAGTTGAGAATCGTGATTATGGTCATCGGATGGGCGGTGGTCAAGGGTTTAATCTTTGTGGGTAGGAATAATGAGCTCAAGTGGTGGGCAGAAATGCTCGAGAATCGATTAAATGGTCTTGATGCTACAACCGCAATGAGAAGGACACTGGCAAATGCATGCCCAAAGCCAAGGACTAGGGCGGTGCTTATTTCAAAGAGGCCTTACTTTTGGCTCTTAAGGATGAAGTGGTGGATCTCTCACAACCAAAGAACGAGCTTTATGGCGGATGCGAGACTCGAGATGATGATATGGAGGACTTGCAGGCTAATCACATTGTTATGTTGATGGCTAATATGCATGAGCCGCACATGGTGATCTGAGGCCCAGTGTATGACATCGATGGCTTGTCTCGGTACCGAACAAACCATCATCATCTCGAACTCATATCTCCGCCAATATCCGAATCCGCACGGATCGATTTGCTCAAATGAGTCTTATACATCTTCTTGATGATTTTCAAGTTAACCACAGTAGTTACTTTTGACGATCAAGATGACCTCATGGTTTCCTTTGATAATCAAATTGACTCCGTGGTCGTACTTGAGGATCTAAAGAATGATCATGTTGAGACTCACGTTGAACAAGATGATCTGTTGCCTCATCCGGATTTTGCTCGGTTAATTCAAGACCATAAAATCAAAATGGAGGAATGTTATGCATTAAATCAATCCTTAAAAGTAAAAATGCCTTTGTTAACCAAGGATTTTGAATGTTTACAAATGCAACTCAACTTTTTCAAAACTCAAGAAAACCGTGAAAAAGGTTTTGAAGCCGCTTTGCAAAATCTCATCAAAATAAAAAATATTTAGAGCGACGGATCGTGATCTAGCCGCTTGAAGAATGCTTTGTTGTCCGAATTAGAACAAGCGAAACATGAACATAAAAAGCAAATTAACGCTCTCACCTTGGAAAATCAAAAGCTAAAGGTCGAGTTGTTAAATTGTCAAAAGCAGTTCTCCGCATACAAAAAGCATTCAACGAATCGGGTAGATGACCTTCTTGCGAGAAATTCTCGGTTTGCAAAACAAACTTAAAGAGTTTAAAGCTGTTGTTTACAAACATGGTGAATCGATATGACTATTGAAAAGTTTACCTTAAAACCTAATCCAAATGGATATGGAAAAATCTAGGCGATTACAAACCAAAGCTTTCACTAAAACATTCAAACCAACTCCACAAGTTTCGGTGCGAGAATTCAAAATTGATAATCTTGTCATGAGTGTTGTTGAATACCATCATCAAGAGAATTAGATGCGAAGGCGAGTCGATCAAAATTAAAAAGCGTTGTTTACAACAAACCTTTTAATTATAAAAACGCGGTCACTTCGTCACACCAACGGAATCTTCTAACACACCAAGGGTTATCATCAAAACACACGAGTCTTCTATTGTTAATCCCAAAGCAGTCTTTGCACAAACTTATGGTCCTTTACCTTCCATTAGCGAAGTAAACTCACAACTGAAAATCGAAAAATTCTTGATATTTTGACATTTTCATGGTCGACCTCAAAATTTTACAACATGAGATAGAATATCGATCACGAAATCAAAGTTGAACATTTTCAATCGCCTCCGGCAAGAGAACAGAGAGACATCTTTCGGAAAAATCTTTTACCTAATGTTAAAACTTGAAAAGTTGTGCAATTGCACAGGAAAAGGATTTTCATAAGGAACTTGGGTAATGAAACACGTTTCGAGAAAGCGAAACATCAATTACTAACACAAAGCAAAAAAAGCTGTTGAGAAAAGATGTTGATCGACTCTTGGAAGATGTTATACGTCCGATATCCATAATGTTGTGCTATTATATTCGTTGCCATATGCATCGATCATATCTCTGCGATATTGTTGAAAGTTGTAGCTGTTGAGAACACCAATAATGTGCTTCGGATCGAGTCTTTAAAAGGCGAAAATAAGCGATTACACGGAATTCACAATGCAAAGCGTCGTCTTCAATGGTGTGAAAAGATATTCACAACCATCAACTTAGTTTTCAAAGAAAATCGCTCAATTGAGTGAAAAATCTTACGATCCTAAAATTGAGCACACGGATGATCAAAGCGTGTCTTTGAAAAGTCAAATCTCAAAATATGAACAAGAACTTTAAAAGGTAAGCAGAATATGGTGTCATATTTGATTTACTCAAAAAGACTCGAGATGAAGCATCTAATGAACTTGATCACTATTTTGCTCACACTAGTGAAGTCATAAATTTTCTTTGGTAATATTAGATTACGAAAATCAAGATCGATTCACACCATCTCTAAGTTACGGAAATGTTAGGAAAGTATGAACAACTCCGCCTCTGTGATTAAGAGATTAGCACCAGTCGCACTTAGTAATCGTGAACCAAGAATTCCCCTGCCAAATCACAAGTTGCTAATGTGTTTCCCTCTCTTGAAGCAGAATAGTTGCATCTTTTCTAAGCGTCCGCACTTCACGACCTAGGAGCACTCAAGCGAAGAATAGGAAGTTGCGACCTAAGAAAAGATCAATAAGGAATGCTAAAGTAGAAGAACACCCTAGGAATCGAATAAAACTCAAGTTACTTCCACTATAGATGTTGCGTCCGCAAATGTAATAGAAATAGTGATGTAACGAATGCTAAACCGTTAAGTACCTTTGATATTGATCGATGCACCTTGTGATATTTGTCAAAGAGTATGAATTCGATTGTCATGACAAATGTGTTGCTAAAGCTATAATCTCTAGATTACGGAATCCTAAGAATCGAATACCTCTAGGCTCACTAATCATTCTAAGTACGTGCTTGGTAAACCACCTTCTTTAGATTCTAAGGCAACCATTGCTATCACAGTAGCTCCGCTACACCTCCTAAGAATACAGTACCACCTAGTGTTTTCACTAAGACTAAAGCAAAGAGTAGTTATAGATGGCGAAATGGATATATAACACACTTGGATTAAAATGGATGCCTAAACTTGTCAATATGTGTATGTCTAACGATACCTTGGAACCCTCTAACATTTGGGTTCCACATCTACTTCTATTCCATACGTGTAAATGCATGTGTAATGCGGTGATGAGATCATTCTCTAGTTGTTGATAGCGGATGTTCCCGACACATGACGAGCAATCTTAAGCTGTTATCAAACTTTATTGCAAAGTTCATTGGAGCTGTCGATTAGGAACGATCACCAGCGACCATCATGGGCTACGGAGATTATGTTAATGGGAACATCGAAATCGGCGGGGTTTACTATGTGGAAGGCCTCGGTCACAATCTGCTTTCGATGGGTCAATTTTGTGATGGAGATTTGGAGGTTGCTTTCGGGAGAAAACTTGTTTCATTCGTGATCTACAAGGAAACGACCTTATGTCCGGCTCGCGTAATTCTAGTCTCTACACTATCTCTATGCAAGACATGGTTGCTTCCTCTCCCATCCGCTTACTTTCTAAGGCAACATCAACAAAATCACGGCTATGGCACCGTCGTCTCTCACATCTAAACTTTCAAACCATCACCAACCTTGCTCGACACAAACTAGTTGAAGGACTCCCGATTCCGATATTCAAAAGATCACCTTTGCTCGACTGTGAACAAGGGAAAAGCACTCGTGCTCATTTTCCTTCAAAAGTGGAACCTGACTCTCGACATGTGCTTCATCTTCTTCACATGGTTGTGTGGCCCGATGCGCGTGCAAGCGATCAATGGCAAACGCTACATCTTAGTAATTGTTGATGACTACTCACGATGGACTTGGGTCTACTTTCTTCGTAGCAAAGACCAAGCTCCACAAATGATCATCACCTTTCTCACAAAGATCTGAGTTCGACTCCGTAACACCGTCGGAATCATCGAGCAGACAAAGGAACTGAATTTGTTAACAAAACCCTTCGTGAATTTTATGAGAAAGTGGGAATTGACATCAAACATCTATTGCACGAACACCGAACAAAGCGGAGTTGTTGAAAGACGAAACCGAGCGTTAGTGGAAGCGCAAGAACAATGTTAATCAATGCTAAACTTCCGGATTACTTATGGGCGGTTGTATATCTGCATGCTATACTCAAACCGTTCCATGATCACAAAACGCCACAACAAAACACCTTTTGAGCTTGTCCACAACTATAAACCGAACCTCAAACACTTTCATGTATTTGGATCCCTTTGCTATCCGAATAATGATCGTGATGATTTTGGAAAGCTCAAGCAAAAGGCGATATTGGAGTCTTTATTGGATCTTGTGACAATTCTAAAGGTTTCGAACGGAATCGTCGAACTAAGGAGGTAATGGAAACGATTCATGCTCATTTCGATGAACTCACGTAAATGGCTTCGAGTATAACGACTTAGAACCGGTTACAACCGTTTAAACTTCCTCAACCCCATCATCGGTGAAGAAAGCCCTCACTAACTCGTCAACAAATGTAAAGGTTATTTGCTCCTACGTTGCGTGACGATATTGATGAGCGTGCTCTGGTGTATCCATTGTTTCCATTGCACAACGATAATATTCCTATACGATACACTGCTACAACAACTCTTGTTGAAGATGCACCTACACCAATTGACTCAACACAGCAGTTGAACACACCGCTTCCAACAATGATGAACCGGTGATGATATTACGAATGAAGTACCCCACTGCAAATTTTGATCCAAATCGTTCTTGACCCGTTTGCCAATGAGGCTCGCGCACGGATGTCGCGGAATCTTCAACAAACCATTTGAATCCTCGAATCGCACAATGTATACCAACATCAACCCTCTACACATAGATGGACTAAAGACCATCCTCGGCTAATATTATTGGCAACCCGAATCAACCGATCGTTACGAGACAACGTCTTCACTCGGATGGTGAACATCGCATTTATGCACTCACCTGTCCGCCAATCGAACCTAAAAACATTAAAGCGCAATGACAAAAGACAAGCTGGATTGAATCCATGCAAGAAGAACTCAACCAATTCAAGCGTCTTGAAGTATGGGAGCTGGTTGAAAGACCAACAGGGGTCTCGTCATTGGTCTAAAATGGATTTGGAAAAACAAATTGGATCTTTGAAGGGCGTCATCGAAACAAGTCACGACTAGTTGCTAAGGGTTATCGTCGGGAAGAAGGAATAGACTTTGAAGAATCTTTTGCTCCAGTTGCTCGTCTTGAGGTCGTTTCGGATATTTCTCGCGTTCGCGGCTCATATGAACATGGCGGTCTATCGGATGGATGTCAAAGCGGCGTTTCTCAATGGGCAACTTAAAAAGCGGTTTATGTCGACCAACCAGACGGATTCGTTGATTCGAGTTCCCGAACCATGTCTACAAACCGAACAAAGCTCTTTATGGTCTCAAACAAGCCCCTCGGGCATGGTACGATAAGCTACTATCTTTCCTCATTGCCAATAATTTCACCAAAGGCTCGGTTGACCCAACTCTTTTATACAATATCACGGGGCACACATCTTAATTGTTCAAATTACGTGGATGACATCATTTTGGGTCAACACATAAAAGTTTTCAATCGCTTTTGCAAAACTAATGAAGAAAATTTTGAAATGTCCATGATGGGTGAACTTACATTCTTTCTAGGATTGCAAGTTCATCAATCACCCGTGGTATTTTCTTGAGTCATCCAAATATGCCCTTGAATTGTTAAACAAATTTGGAATGACAACTTTGTGATACTTATGCCACACCAATGGCTCATACCAAGAAAATAGATCTTTGATTTACATGGGAAATTGGTTGACCTACCAAATACAAGTATTATTGGGTCTCTCATGTATCTAACGACTAGCGGACACGATATTGTCTTTGCTATTTATCTATGCTCCGTTATCGATCGCGACCAGCTGAAACCCACCTCTACGAGGCTAAAAGAATCCTCCGATACATCAAGGGAACCATTAATTTGGGGATCGGTATCAGAAGGATTACGGTTTTGAACTAATCACTTTTGAGGCGATCACGCGGGATGCCTAGACTCAAGGAAAAGTACTTGAGGAGCACTACAATTTCGGTGATAAGCGGTGTCTTGGCAATCCAAGAAGCGAGGATTGTACATCATTGTCATCAGCAAGCGAGAATATGTAGCCATGTCCGCGTGTTGTGCTCAAGTCATCGGATGCGAACACAACTCAAAGACTATGGTTACGTGTTTGAGAATCGATGTATTGCGACAATCGAGTGCCATTGCAATCTCGTGCAACTCGATTCGAGACTCGAAATCAAAGCACATCGATCTCGCTATCATTTCATCAAGGACCACGTGGAGCAGTGCCGTTGAATTATACTTTGTGGTGCGAATACCAATTGGCGGTTGCTCACCAAAGCCTTGCCTCCCGCTAGGTTTAATGAGTTGGTCCACCGAATTGGTATGAGGTGTTTGACTCAAGAGGAATTGGATGACCTCTTAAAAGCAGTCTTAAAACACTGTCAAACACCAAAACATCTTTTGTAAATAAATTTTCAAAACAAAATACAAAAATATAAAACCCGATAAAACAACAAAAATATTCTCCCAATCTATCTTTCTTTCAACATGGCAAGTACATTTCTTCCGTCAACACTTTAATCTTTCAAAATTCGGTATTTTTCGATCAAGTGTTGAGGGGAGAAAATAATCCATTGCTTGTTTCAAAACATCGTGTACTTGCATGTTATCACATCTCGGTTGATTCTTTTACAAATGGTGGTACATTTCACGGTTCAAAGACACTCCTCGGACTTTAATTAATAACCTTTCATTATTTTCTCAAGTCGAGGGGGTGTCGTCAATTTTCTTTCCTAAAATCTTCGTTTGGTAACCAAAATGGAAGTTAAATGGCTTGGTTTGAAAAAGGCAAAGGTGGAGGGACTAAAGCGCCAAAAGTTTAAAGTTAACTTTAATAAAACACCTCTCACCTAATTCTTTCACTCACATTTATTACTAAACCTAATCTCATCTACGCCTAAGATTCATTCAAGAAATCCGTTGTTCTGATCATCAAATTGTAAGTGTTTTAATGATCTAAACATAGTTTTAAGCTAAGGGTTTTAATATCACGCAAATCCAACGGCTAAAAAGTGTGTTACGCGTGATTTTGTGTTCTACGCATAAGCGTATGAACACATAATCATTGTGTGTGTGTTTTTGGTTACATGGTTTGTGTCAAAACGTTTCTTATACATCAATGATACTTTGTTAACCATCAAACTCCACCCAGAAACACTAATTGAAGATTTTTGAAAATTAGGGTTTATAAGTCGATTTGGGTATTTTCAAATGTGAAGTGTTTTGGTTAAAAGGATAGTTGGGTTATGCTTTTGCGTTGTTGAATTGACGATTTCCATAGTCTATAGCCACCCAGAAACACGAATTGGTCATCAATTCGAAACTAGGGTTTAAAGTTCATAAACTTTGGGTATTTTTGATTCACTGCATAATATGTGTTAAAACTCGGTCTACATGCTCTCACAACTTCTATGATATACCAGAAAAACTTTGGTGCATAATCCATGGCTAGATTTGATACGCGTAGGATTAGGGTTTAGTCTACGCGTAAGATATTCTACGCGTAACTGTTTCATGAATGATTCATGCCATGTATTGTTGTTGAAATGAATATGAGTGCTAATATTGTTGAAATGATGCTTTATTTCAGGCTTGCAACACGTAAATTTCAGAATCAAGGTTGTTGTTAATCTACGCATAAGGATCACCTTACGCGTAGCTTGTTATGCGTAAGACGTGTCTTACGCGTAGCTTCTACGCATAAGGTTCTACAATGGACTACGCGTATCACGTGAAGGATATGCGTGTGATGACCCCTACGCTTAAGGACAACTCTTACGGTAGCCTTACGCGTAAGGTTAATATATGCCTACGCATAAGCTCTACGCATAAGGTCTCCTTTTCCTCGCGTAACATTTCTTACGCGTAAGTTAGGATTCTCTGGCGTGAGATTACGCCTAAGCATATATCATTCCGCTCTCGCATAACTTTGCCAAAACTACGCAACCACGGATTAACCTTCATGATGATTTGTTACGTGTACAAACTTGTAAATAAACTAATCATATCATTACGAATCAAAATATTGTCACTAATAAACTTAAATCGTCTGCGATATGTTATGAACAATAAGTGATAAAATAAACTTTAAAACTTAAAGTTAACTAACTCACGAAACATTTCACGACATCATTGAACTATTGAACATACAAGTGACTTAGGACTCGTAACAATCATTGACCTTTGTACATTCAATAACTAGACAATAAGACCTTACGTTGACTAACATTATGTCTTCGATATGTTGGTTCTTTTGGCTAATGTTATTTGAGATCACGACATGGTGAACAAATGAATGTGGATGCTCACGAAGTTCTCTCCATTGTTGATATCTATCCTCATGGCTATCCAATGAAGATAGGAAAGAATAACCTCCGTGTTGACTTTGACACCTCACTTGCTCGAATCTTCATGTCTCATTGCTATCGATATTCGAGGACTCATCCGTGTCGAACATGCTTACTCACTCTGCAACCATTCACGAGATCTACATCCAGCAGTTACGGAACACTATGGAAAGGGTCAAGGAAGGGCTGCGTGACGGTGACTACGAACCACAAACAAGTCACCATTACACTGCGAGACTTATACGCTCTCCTTATTCTCAAGTCAATCCAACCAAACTTTATGCCACACTGTGAAGAGCTAACTCTCAATTCTTAATCAATATCGGTTATGGCGAGGCTACGAGGAGTAATCTAAGCACTCTCACGTGGAGCTTAAGAGTATTCCTCAACCATGGAGAACACTCTACATGATCATCACCAAGTCATTTACGGTCGTGATAGCGGCTATGAGCATCCTAAGCTCATAGAGCTGCAAATATTTTGGGCATTCGTCAACATGAAACACATCGCTATTGAAGCTCGATTTGGGATGACATGATGTCATTTCTCAACAAACTTGGCTCAAAGATTCCCTACATCGGATATACTAAGCTGTTGATACAGAGCACTTGGACTTCATCCACGATATTCCCAAGAGGCTCAATGACCCGACAATCACGACATGTTGACGGAACCTATTCTCTCGTCGGAATCAAGGAAGCGTCCACAAAGAAACAAGGTGCTTTGCTTTGATTTCCTTCTAGCGAAGATGTCGAAAGCTAGAATCATACCAAAGGTATCTGGAAGCGGTCGAGACAAGGCAAAGTTGGTCATCTTGAAGAAAACTCTTCGGAACACCGTCGGAGAACCGAAGAGGAAGTGCGAGAAGCACAACAAGTTACGTGAGTCAAAGGAAGGTTCCTAAAGGAAAGCTCCTTCTAAAAGGATTGTTCCGTAAAGGAAGCCGAACCTATTCCCACACTCGAACCTCAAAGACAACTTAGGGATGAGAGCTCGAAGATCTTGAGAGCGGATGAAGAGGTTCATTACTACAGCTATCAGAATCAAACACACCTCGTTGACAAAACCTCCAAGTCCTCCATTTGTCCAAGAAAAGGGAAGACTCGGCTATTGTACCTTATGATGAGAGCTACGAAGAAGAAAAAGAAGAGCAATTGGATAAATCATACGGAAAAAGTTTCACAACGTCGATACATTCAAAAGGCATTGAATTTGCTAAAGATCAAATGGGTGGCCTTGGAGGATCAAGTGGTGCTTGCTCCTCTCCGGATCCGATGCGGTTAATCAACCCGATAAGGGATCGGTGCCACCACTCTTCTGCAACAACAACCTTTGTTGAAGACACTATTGAGTATGATTTTGAGAAGCGGTGGCGAGAAAGAAAAGTCTAAGGATGGCGAGGATGATTATACAAAGTTTCTTCTCGGCGGTCCCCACGCACTCAAAGGAGAAAACCTCGAAACTCCTAAGGACATGAAATCTCCTCATGTCTCCTCATCATCGGAATCTTCATCTCATTCATCACCACCACCATCAACTAAGTCAACGGATCATCATCCAAATCCGTGAAGAAACCACCTAAATCTTGGATTCTCAAACACATGCAAGAATTGTGAAAATTTGTCAAACAAGTTAGAAAGAAGGACATGCTTCAAAGAAAACTTAATTGGTATCTTTGAACAAATGCAGTGCTTACATGATGAGAATGACGAGATGCGGAAAGATAGGAAAGCTATTCGAGAATTCATGAGAAGTCATCATCGGGGAACTAAATGAAATGATTGAAGGTTACACTCAAAAGTACCTTGAGGATATCGTTCAAAAGTCCAAAAGGAGCTGGAGAAGTCGACAAGAGAACAAACCCACAAGTTTCTTCTCGACACTTTTCCCAGTGTGACAAAAAAGTATTTTCGGACAACTCACCCTAACATCGTAGCATTGGTCAAACATACAATGGCAAAAGAAGTCGATCTCTCGAATACGAGTTAATCGCTAAACTTGTGATGCAAATGTCAAAGAGATGCGGGCGTTTACTTCAGATGAAGCTAAATTTTTGAAATTCTACTTGACTATCAACTCGGATCATCATGCAAGGAGCCATTCAATCCAAGCGACCAAGAGATGGCGATGATAAGGATAAGGACTCTGCACCTAAATGTCGAAGCGATCGGTCAATCTACATCTATGCCACCTCCTCCACATCGAACTTCTTCTCAACATAAGTCTCCATCACCTCGGTCTTCTAGTGATAAACCTCGGGACGATTCCGAGTTACCACCGACTCATAAAGCGGTGACTACTTTGAGTACACGGGTGGTGACGATGAAGAGGTCCATGAGCCCGACAACAACCCACCTCACCTAAACAAGTGCGAAACCACAATCATCATCAAAACCTTCAAAGCGAAGAAGAAAGCGACTACGAATGACGTCGTATCATGGCTTGATGACGATAAAACCGAATTTGATTGGTTTGCTACTCTTGTTAACGACACTCCCTACCATGAAGAAGGTCAAGAATTGGTAGGCGGTAGTACCTTGGAGCATGCAAAATCTTGCAAGAAAGATTCCGTGTGAAGAAGATGGCGAAATCCGAGTTGAAGCGCATCAAGAATGGCGCATTCCTTCTTTTGAAAAACAGCTCGGAAAGTGCAATCGAGGTTGAATATCACCTTGAAAACATTGCTCGAGCCATGTCTAACAACATGGATTGGCTCAACCCGAGCAAACATCGACTTCACTAAGCGAAACAACCCTCCATATTACCGTTGGACCAAACCTCTACCAACAATCGCCAACCGGATGAACCAAGGATTCCCTTGGATATTTCTTCAACAAAGACACGGAATTTCTTCTCCATGGTGGCGATGGTTCACGAAAATCGCTACATCATTGACTCTTCCATTCCAGTGACTATTTACTCAAGCGCATAGCTATCGAGGAACGTGCAAATCACTTGTTTTCGACAGCGTGCAAGCATACGACCAAGATGCATTGTATGGGATTCATCATTGGCCCGGCGCGAAGAATCTACTACTGATGCACGTGGTTGAAGTCTCAACATGAAGTGTATTGCTCAAAGGACATCGTGGCCATCAAACACATTGATCTCAAGTCTAAGTGGGACTACACATTCTTGAAGAATATCATAGTCAAACGACAAGATGAGCAGGACTATGAATTCTCGGTGACTTTGAGAACTTGTCCTCAACGACATCGAAGACTTGTACCTTGCCAAAGTACGGTCGTATGAGACAATTCTCGATGAAGTTCAGCGTGAATTTATCAAGTCGGTTCTCATCTTCATTAGCGCATTGTGATCAAAGAACATGTCGAAGATATCCGGATGGTCGTTGAATCATATCGAAACGTGTAAACTTCACTCCACCACGCCTGATCTTCGACATCAACCGGCTCAAACAACTTACGCTCATCGGCCAAACCTTTCGGCATTGTTTACGCGGTGAACTTCGCGAAGCGCTTAATGGCGTGTAGTGAGCTCCACAAATTGGGGATCATACCTTGAAGATGGTTAGGGATGGATTGGCGTCTGATTGAAGGATATACGCATGAAAGTTGGAAATCTGGCCTTTGGAACTCGGGAAAGGAGGGATGTGAGAAGGATCATCACCATGATTGATGAGCGGTTGTTCGAAGGGATCGATTCGAGGCGCTTGGAGAGCTATGTTGGTGGTCGACCGGGATAAACATCACCGGCTTTCAGCATACATGCGCACTCACAGGAACATCACTTGCACTTCACGGTACCCTTGAATTGTTTCATTCATATAATTTTGGATGTATGATTATATATGTGAATGGCTTGTGCACACATAACGATGTACAACCCGTAATGGTCATGAAAGGACCACGTAGTGCGCCTCGGTGCCACAATCCTTATAAAAGGAGCGAAAGCTTCTTATTTTGAGTAAAACCTATCAAACCTTTCATTTTCAAGGTTTTGCTCATAAAGACAAGTACTTCCCATATGATTTCAAAACCTCAACCGTTTATATCACTAGTTGAGGGGTATTTGATGAAAACTTTTTCACAAATTGTTCACGATGGTCACTCTTCCATGACACTCAAAATGGTCATATTTATTCTCAAAATGTTTCAAAATAACATCTTATATGCCATTTTGAGGGAGAAAATTATGTGATAAGAAATATGTTGTACAAAATGCAAATGAATCATGTACCTCGGACTTAACCTATGAATTAGCGGTACTAAAGCTGTTAGTAACTCGAAAAGACTTGTCTGGACGGGTAATAATTTCAAGCTAGTTCGCTAGTGATGTAAGCGTGTCTCGCAAAGGACTTGTCCAAGTAGAAAGTACCATTCGAGAAACTCTTGATAGACATGAACTCGGCGGGTATGACAACCTTTCGAGGTTTGTCTACACCTTCAAGATAGTTATTAGAGCTAGTTGTCACCTAACGGTGACAATGTATCTCTTTAACTATTCAACGTAACCGTGTCTCGCGGAGATTGTCTATCTTTAGTGGATCAATTCATAAAGTCAAGCGCTCTTTCCTCTTTGTGCATTTAACCATTAAAACTATTAAGCACATGTGGAGGGAGTATTTATGCAAAAACTTATCTCTCATTGTGGTTCAAACATGTTTTCATTTACAAACCCTTTGAGAGATATTTTAACTTACGATGGTTATAATGGCAAACATAGGTTAGTCATGGAGTTATAAGGTGACTAAGGTTAGGAATAACCGTCCTATGATCCGCTTGAGGCGGAGGATCTACCCAAGGACACTACCATTAGTTAGTGTTAGAAGTCCTTAGGAATGATTATAAAAGGAGAAAATGAGAATCGGAGAAAGAAGGAGTTGAAGAATCAAAAGAAATGTAAAGTAAAGGGTGAAAAGAAATAGCCCTCAGTTATTCAACTTAGAAATGGACCGGGTTCAATTCATATACTCTTGGTTGTCACTTAGTGACACGGTATTGAAGATTAAAAGTCGTCATGGACCCGATGGCGCATGCACTAAACCTTCTTAGCCACTCAAGTTTCTCTCAGCGGAAGCTTGTTTCATTCTCACGGGGAACCCTACATAAACTATTGGCTTTCTCTTGAGATCGCCGGTATTGAAGAGAGACCTCTCCCTAGTCTCCGTCGGGAAAACCAAACGCCTTTGTTGAGTCTAGAGCCACGAGATTCATCAAAAGATCTCTTAGGAACACTTGACATTTAATCACTTGTTGATCAACTATAAGATCTTGATGATTCGGTGGTTCATATCGAGTCCTTCACGGATCTTAGCAATCTGTCGAGAACATTTATGAGAGGTTCACATCTGTGATCCTCGGTGATTGAATGGAAACTCTGCCGTGGTCAACATCAAACACCACGGCAAGTCGCCGGTAACTCCCGTGGATTACGCGGAGTGTGTCTCAAGCGGTCTCTGATCGTGAGGTGATGCTTGGTGTACCTCGGCGACTCATCCGAACTGTAGATGTATTTGGTACATCGCGTTATCTCACTTGCGGGACTCCGGTTCGGGAATGGCCTTTGTAAAATTAGAGTTGTGTTTTCACACTATGTCATTAACACTCTCAAAGTTCAAACTTGTAAGTGCGGAAACCGCTTATTACTAACCGTTTGCAATGTTTTCTTCTTATGGAAGCTCGGAGCGGGATGATCGTCTTGACTCTTCTCATGCTCATGCCAACATCATCACTAATGGAAGTTCTATTGAATGCAACACAGCGGTCGAATGATTCTTCATCAATCAAAGAATCTACAAAGTCAAAACTTATAGAACTTCATCGATTATTGATTTCCAACGTCAAAGGCGTGTGAGCATGTTGAAGAATGGCGTGGAACCTTTGGAGCGTGAAGCGGAACTGAAGCGGTGATCGGAACAACAACATACTATCACTTTCACCACAAAGAACAATGATCAAAGAACAAAGTTAAAGATGACGTCTAAGCATAAGCTGTTCAAAGATAACTATCTCTACACCGGGAGATTGTTGAATCAAGGCAATTCCTCTCACAAGAAAGAAGAATGTCGGAAGGCGTCACGACTACTATTACATCAACGCCTTCACCGTCTACATTCATATATACTTGAGGGGAGATTGTTGGAATCACTCTAAACGAGATTTCAAGTATTAATATTTCATATGTAATAGGTAGCTTTATTATCGCCTTTATGTTTGTTTAAGGTCCGACATGTAGAAGGCTCATGTCGAGGCCCAAGCCCAATAAGGAATAGGGAAGGAGAGGGTGTTGCCCTAGCTCGCGCCTATATAAACTATTGTAAACCCTCATTTGAGGGTTGGTTGTTCAAGTTACTCTTTCACATACATCTCGCCTAATCCTTCCTCATTTATACGTGTGTGTGTGTTTGGTATTTGTTCAATCGCCTTATCTCTTCTCTTATAAGCTTGTGTTGTAAAACTAGTGACCTAACACCTTCACACCAAGGCGAACCACACCTAACACAACGTTGCCTACCCTTTATACGGTGCTAGGCTAACCACCGAGTTCTTTCACACCAAGGAGAACTAATCCTATCACAACGTCGCCTACCCTTTATTAGGTACTAGGCTAAGCACCTAGTTCCATTACTATGGAGGAACTACTACCCTTCACAACACAACACCTAATATCGAAATCCACTCCTTGTTACAACACCAACAAGGATATCACCATCCTTGGAAATAAAACAAATACTTATATGTATAACGATGCACCTCATCGATTATCGACCTAGGCATTCTTCCCAAATGCTACTTGATTTGATTCTTTGGCATCCTTCACTAATGCCTTAGACACAATGCTTGGCACCTTCACTAATGCCTTCGTCTTGACACCTTTAGCATTCTTCACTAATGCTTTGACACGGATGATCGGCATCTTTCACTAATGCTTTCATCTTGACACTTTCGGCATTCTTCACTAATGCCTTCAACCCAACATCTATGGAGAAAGTAAGAACTATCAACAAGAGAACCTTAGTTATCTTGATGATGACGGCTATGGCAACTCATGGACTTAAGCTTGCTCGTCTTCAAGAAGTGGTGATCTTGCCTTTAAGAGGAACCTAGAAGATCACACAAAACAAAGACAAACTACATAGATCACTTGGATCCGAGGTTAGAGGTTATAATACTTGGAAAGTATTTATGTAAAGTGGTGAATAGAAAGGAAGAAATGGCTCTCTATTTATAGAGAAAATTCTCTCTGTTGTTCCCGGATCACGGATCCCTTCCACTGGGATCCGGCTAGCACAAAGCCAGGGATCCATGGAGCGCACCTCTTTGCCCATGGGTATTTTGGTTATGGATCATGGGTCATGGGTTGATCCATGGGTCTTTAGCTAGATACAATGTATCTCTTGAGTGCTCACCAAGGTTCAATGTATCTAGACATTCTCTGAGTGCTCACCAAGGGTTCAATGTATCTAGACATTGGGTATGGGTCAATACCATGGGTTATTGATATTATCCATATATGATATAAGCATGATGTCATGCAATGGGTTATGGGTCAAGCTCCATGGGTCATGGGCTTTGGGTTGTACTCCAACTACATTCAATGTATTTGCCCAATGGGTTATGATACTTTAGTTTCTACCCATTTATATTACCCAATATACTACATACTAGTTATGTGTATATTTTACCCAAATATGTAAACACTAGTTGTTGTACATATGTAATATTAAATCATAAAATCACTTATACTTGTTTTAGTGTTTTATGTGAAAATGTGAATATGTTAGAAACTATTAGTTCAAACAATTTACGTATTTTATTTGTTTTGTTAAAATGATTTTACGTTTGTTATCGACAAAACATTAGAAGATCGTAAAATATAAATAAACGTTTTTACGGCTTATTTGTATTAACAATCTCCCCTTTTGTTGATGACAAAACATAAAATTATTTTAAGGAAAAGTTAAAATTAGTAAAAGTTTGAATTTGTAGTTTTACTTTCTTCTCCCCTTTTGTCTAAACAAAAAGTGTTTGAAGAAAGCAACACATCGTTTTAAGAAAAACATGTGAAAGAAATAAAATAAAAGGAATAGAGAGCAAAGTAGCAGGAACGGATCTCGTTTTACTCCCCCAGCGATTCCATCCCTAGGTAAGGCGTCAAGAAAGTAATACTAATCTAGTTGGTTTGCAACTAAGTTTGCAAAAGATTTCGTCTAAGTGACGAATGTGATCCCCCTTGATGATTGCAATTTTGCAAAGGGATGTCGAGAAATGTAATCCTAATATTGCAAGTAATTTGCAATGTATTGTTTTGACACAAAGCTCCCCCTAGCTTTATGGTGTCAAAAGGCTTCAAGTGTAGATTGAATAACTACAAAACAAAGGTTAGAAAACAAGTATAATGCACAATTTCCTGCATATGTGATCCATGTTAGTAGAAAAGTAGTTTTCTGTCTCACGGATCCCACAGTTCCCTCTAGTAGGGATCCGTCTAGGCAATTTTGAGGATCCGTATAGTGATGATTAAATTCATCAATGGTGATGTAACAAGTAATGTTAACATCAAAATGAGATATGTATTCAACCAACAAACATATACTCAATGCAATATGGCAAGTAAACTATCATTCAATAAAACATAAGAGAATCAACAAATCTCTAAAAACTAAGAGAATGATTTAGCCATATTCTACTAATACTAATAAGTGACCAAAGCTTAAGAAGTAACAACGTGCTTGAGTCTAGGGATGAGTAGACTTGTTGATTTGGTCCAATCTTTCAAGAAGATAATTAAACATGAAGTGCAACTCATTTCGTACTTCTTGAACAAGTCCTTGGGTGATTAGACAATTAGAGCAATTATTGTCTTGATTAGGAACAGGATGTTTTGAGGAGGTTCTACAAATGATGGTGGAGGTACATTGAGTAATTTAGGATGAGGTTCTACTAGGAATGAGAGTGGTGGTAATGGAAATTCCTCCATATGATCAAGTCCTTGGTGGTTCCTTGTTTCCAACGATGGACTAGTTGGTGATGTAGGTGGTTCCTATTTTAACGAGAAGGTTGGTGAATGGGAAGTTCTCGGTGGTGAATGCTCTAATGAATAGAGAGGCTCGGTAAAGGAGTGTAGTCGATGCTCTAGGAATGAAGGTTTAGACGTTTTGCTAGAACTAGGTACGTTTGGTTTAGAGCTCGATGATCCCTTTTCTAACCTAAGAGGTTTAATGCTAATTATTGCGGTTCTATTGGCAATTGTTGATTGGGTTTGTTGAGGTGAGATTCTAGCACTATTATCTCTTACGGATGATGATTCGGTGGATGGGAAGTCCTACCATTTGTGGGTTTAACCGGAGATGATTCGGTTGAGGAAATTTAAATGTACAACACGAGCAAGTTTCTTAGGTGGTTCTTGGTTGGATGAGTTAGCACTAGGAGCTTTCCTCATGATGAAATGACTAAGGAAAAGGTTTCTAAATCTGAGAATTATGTTGTGTTTGATGACTAAAGGATTCTAGCAAGATGACTTATAAAGGGAAGGATTTAGCAAGTGCATTCAAGACTTGAGTCTCTAATATCCTTTGGAATGTGATGATTAGCATGCAAGAGTCAACTCGAGATTTAATTAGGGTGAGGTGGAGTGTTCAAGTTAGCAAGATGAGCTTGAAATGATTGTTCGAGCAAGAGTTGACATAAATCATCACTGGATCCTACGGTTCCCACCAATGGGGGATCCGTCTAGGCTAATCCTAGGGATCCGGCTCTCAGCAGCTAGGAAAGGATAGAAGTGATGTTTGAAAGGTCTAAAGCCTATAACTTTTTTAATGTTTCAGTTCTCCTAAGTGTCTTTAAATGGAAGGGTACTTAAATGTTCAAGGGCAATGAGTGATGTAGCTAATGATTGCCTTATATGAAAGAAATTGGAACTTTCGTGAGTACCAATGAATGAACAAAGATGAAACTAAAATCTTGAGAGTGTCAAATGGAGCTAGATGATCCTAGTGATCAGATAGTGACTTAGGATAATGTCTTGGAGAAGATCCTAAAGGTTTTAAGGTGGAAGAACTAGAATTTGATCCATTTCGACCAATTTTGAGGTAAGGATGATTATGATCAATTTTGCCATAATCGAAAGATTTCTAGGTCTAGATGTGAGGTATCATGAGAAATAATGAGTGATCTAGAGGCGGAAGAGTAATGAGTTTAGGTGAAGCGATATATCGAAAAGCACTTTGAGTGTGATCCTTAATGAGCTATGAGTGAGTGTGAAGCTTACTAAGCTTGAGAAGGACTTAAGAGATCCTAAGGTATTAAGTTCGACTAGTGTGAAGTAGTCTAGGAACATGGTTTGAGGTGTAAAGTTGAAATTCCACTTCTATTCGCCGGATCTCACGGATCCTTCACTTGAGGGATCCGGATAGTTACAAACTAGGGATCGGCATACAGGACGATTTTACTTAACGGTGGCGTTTGTTCTAAGTATCGAACTTAGAAGCTAATGATCTCTGAGAAGTATACATGTATACAAGTAAAACATACTAAGAGCATGTAGAAATAGCACATAAGAAATTAAATGAGATCTAGCTCACAAGTAACACATAGGTTTATCAAACTTTAACAACAGTTATTCAAGAAGCTCAAAATAGATTTACGATCTAGATTAGTAAATCGTTTGTATTAACAATGGCGTGCGAGAGTAGATGATGGTGTTCAAGACAATAGGGTTGTTTTGGCCAGCGGAAGCAATGAACTATGTATAGTCATTATGGATGGTGATTAGCATACAATGAACTTCGTCCATGAAGTCATGTAGCTCTTCTCGATCAAAGCAAGATAATCGCTTGATGAGGCAAGTGGTTGTGATTAACTAAAAGAAAATTTTATTTTACAACTTGTTTGATTAGTAATCCTAAGATAATGCAAAGTATTTCCATTGTAAACTTACTTTAGGAAAACATAGGAGTATAAATTTCCCAAGTGAGAGAATGAATATGAGGATCACACTAGCGGTGCTCAATTCGGCTAAACACGACCATTTTATGGGTGATTCCACATACCCAACTTCTATCGAGGAAGCAATTCAACCGTTAGGTCAAATTGAGTTTCTAGTGCAATAAGTTCTCCAAATATTCATTCTCAAGTTAGGAAAATTTATATTCCTACAATGGCCTATCGAAGAGTAACAATGATGATACTTTGCATCATTTAATATTATACTTGAGACAACTAAGGTGTGAAGGCGTCATGTTAAAAATAAGTTTAAAGTTGTCCATATGGTAAACAACAAAAATGGTTGGATGAGCTAGTTCAACATATGTTGTTGGAAAGCTTTGAGTTTGGACTTTCGGATATGAACAATTATATTTGCGTTGCAAAATAATTTACTTAGTATATCGGATGAAATAGTCAAGTTGTCAATCCTACTATGAAGCTTGGAGGCGATCATGAAAAGGAAAATGGGAGAGTACATCAACAACACAAGTGTAGGTTATGATCCGATGTACATTCTTATTGTTTTAGAAAATGATACAAGAACAAAGGAAATCATATAAGCACATATGACAAACTCAATCAAAAATCCATTTAGTGTGTTATATGTTTTAAACATTTTCAACCTATATGACTTATCTAAAAATCTAAACTAACATTTTCGACACAACTAGATGTTATCCCAAACACTCCTTCAAATAGCACATTGATTAGTAGAATATTACTAAATCGACAAACAAGAGAATGAATAGCAAGGTAAGGAAACCACATATGCTATTCAATCAAACAAACACAAAAGCTATTTGAGATAAGCAAATAATCAAGTAATGCAAAGACAATTTATCATTTAGCATAGCATCGAAAGTTCTTTTCATCGCTTTGTGTTAAATATAAACATGTATACCAAGCTTGATTATTTTTTATATTTATAAATATGATCAAACCTTAATTTCAATAGAGGACACATTGTTATTCAAAAGCGAAAACATCCGTCTCAATTAGATCAAAAGTTTGTGCAAAAGTTATGAGCGAAAAATGACTTTCTATTATAAATCAATGATTACGTAAATTATTATTTTGAATCAGTTTATGAAATCATTTTAAATGAAAGTGAACTCAAATACCTTTAAAAGCGATACATGGCACAACTTCTAACGACTTACGGTTAAAAGTTATGAATTTTGAAATTGAGACAAAAGCATCTTCTATACCACGGATCCCACGGATCCCTTGCTTGAGGATCCGTCGGTGTAACTTTGAGGGATCCAGCGGATCGACTGAAATTACAAAATGTACGTTTTGACCCGACGAAAAATTTTAGTCTTCGTAGACTTTTTAGTGAAGTTATATTACCCATTTTACCTTTATTCAAGCTTGATTAACAAGATATCTAACAACAAAACTTCAAAGAAAAAAATTACTAAAACACTTTTCATATTATGCTTATTATAAGATAGAAGCATATATCACCATTTGTCCACAAGCAATTTAGCACGTTTTAAAAAAAAATGTAACTAAGAAAACATACCTTTGCTATATCCCTTTTTATGGTTTTAGAAACCATTGACGTGAAATACTTCATGATCTTCTAATATACCCCAATCCTTTGCTATATTCCCTTTTATGGTTTTAGAAACCATAGGCGTGAAATACTTCATGATCTTCTAAGATACTCAAATCCTAGTATGAAGACTTCTCAAAGGAAAATGTTAGAATGATCTATCACTATCAACATATGATGATTTCTAAAACATAACTTTTTGTTTTAAGAAATTCCCTTCTTTGTAGTTTTCAAACATACACGGATCGTATAAAGTTTTCAAAGTACAATTTACAAAAAAAAAACTTGGTAACGAAGCTCTGATACCAATTGTGGAAAACTAGAAGGGGGGTTGAATAGTTTTACCAATTTAAAACTTCCTTCTAAATATTTAGATCGACTTATGTCAATCTATTTGGTTGTTTATGTTGGACGTTGATAGATAGATATATAAACGTGTAATGAAAGATAAAGAGTAAGAAGCACATCACCACGACACAAGTATTTATAGTGGTTCGGCTACAAGGACACCTTCCTTGCCTACTCCACTCCCGAGTCACCTACTCGAGAGTTCGTAAACACTACACCAACTCCTTGTCGTAGAAGCCTTCCTGGCAACGCCGCTTAACATTTTCGGTACAAAGCTAAATACCGAGTTCCTTCACACCAAGGCGAACCACACCTAACACAACGTCGCCTACCCTTTATACGGTGCTAGGCTAACCACCAGGTTCTTTCACACCAAGGAGAACTAATCCTATCACAGCGTCGCCTACCCTTTATTAGGTACTAGGCTAAGCACCTGGTTCCATTACTATGGAGGAACTACTACCCTTCACAACACAACACCTAATATCAAGGAGATCCACTCCTTGTTACAACACCAACAAGGATATCACCATCCTTAGAAATAAACAAATACTTATATGTATAACGATGCGCCTCATCGATTATCGACCTAGGCATTCTTCCCAAATGCTACTTGATTTGATTCTTGGCATCCTTCACTAATGCCTTAGACACAACGCTTGGCACCCTTCACTAATGCCTTCGTCTTGACACCTTTAGCATTCTTCACTAATGCTTTGACACGGATGATCGGCATCTTTCACTAATGCTTTCATCTTGACACTTTCGGCATTCTTCACTAATGCCTTCAACCCAACATCTATGGAGAAAGTAAGAACTATCAACAAGAGAACCTTAGTTATCTTGATGATGACGAAGCATGGCAACTCATGGACTTGAGCTTGCTCGTCTTCAAGAAGTGGTGATCTTGCCTTTAAGAGGAACCTAGAAGATTACACAAAAACAAAAGACAAACTACATAGATCACTTGGATCTGAGGTTAGAGGTTATAATACTTGGGAAGTATGTATGTAAAGTGGTGAATAGAAAGAAAAAATGGCTCTCTATTTATAGAAAATTATCTCTTGTTCCACGGAGCCTACGGATCCCTTCCACTTGGGATCCGGCTAGCTAAACCAGGGATCCGTGCAACTCCTCTTTACCCATGGGTATTTTTGGTTATGGGTCATGGGTTGATCCATGGGTCTTTAGCTAGATACAATGTATCTCTTGAGTACTCACCAAGGGTTCAATGTATCTAGACATTCTCTGAGTGCTCACCAAGGGTTCAATGTATCTAGACATTGGGTATGGGTCAATACCATGGGTTATGGATATTATCCATATGATATAAGCATGATGTCATGCAATGGGTTATGGGTCAAGCTCCATGGGTCATGGGCTTTGGGTTGTACCAACTACATTCAATGTATTTGCCCAATGGGTTATGATACTTTAGTTTCTACCCATTTATATTACCAATATACTACATACTAGTTATGTGTATATTTTACCCAAATATGTAAATACTAGTTGTTGTACATATGTAATATTAAATCATAAAATCACTTATACTTGTTTTAGTATTTTATGTGAAAATGTGAATATGTTAGAAACTATTAGTTCAAACCATTTACGTATTTTATTTGTTTCGTTAAAATTATTTTACGATTGTTATCGACAAAACATTAGAAGATCGTAAAATATAAATAAGCGTTTTACTGACTTATTTGTATTAACGAATTTACTAAAAGTTAGAAAACAACCGTTGTTACAATAAACAATCCTAAACACCTTGTACACCAAATGGGCGTCACTTACAGATCACGAATAATGCTGATTTGACCTTATTCTAACACTTATTTATGCCTTTTGATCACTAGCTAATGAAGTTTCACCCGTTGAAAGGACTATGAACTTGAGCTTTGATCAGAGGCTCAGAAGCTCATGTATTTTAATTTTGAAATAGTGTATATATGCGGGTTTTGTTTAAGTTCAAGCAAGAAATTAGGATACATTTTTTTTTGCAAAACTAAGACCGTTCATCACTTTTCTAATCCCAAAGCAAGAACAAAGGGTTTCAAGATCATACCTTTATGGCCATGCATAGAATCCAATGACTCAAATTCATCAATACCAAAAAATTCACCGTGGTTTAGTTATGCACATCAAAGCCAAGCGATGGTTATTTTTAAACATTGCTAACCAAACCTATGTATAATTGTATTGTACATGACTATATACTAAGAAACTTACCATTTTCTTTCAAGTATATCATCGTTATCACAAACTGGCCCATTTCATTTAATATAATAGCTGCAACCATAGAATTGGCCAAGCAATACAACTGATGTGTACCAAATGAAACACATACCAGATAATGTAATTAATCAGGACTCATGACTTCAGCTAGAAAAAACCACGTACTCACACTTTATGCACACACAAAACAAAGGTTTTTATGAAATCAAGATTGATGAACACAAATAATACATAAGCCATGTAGAGAAATCTGAAATGCAGGACTACAAACACACCACATCACAATGAAGGCCCTATTTTATCTTGTCGCGGGCAAACAAAACAATCTTATGCAGCAATACAACACATATGAAATGAGTTCCAATGAACACAAACAATATATATGCCACACAGACCAAGTCAGACAAAATTCAACACCCAAACAAAAAACACACGTTAAAGCATAAAAATAAGGTACTGCCCTGTTCCTT
Source organism: Chrysanthemum lavandulifolium (assembly GCA_022545495.1). Classification (NCBI taxonomy): domain Eukaryota; kingdom Viridiplantae; phylum Streptophyta; class Magnoliopsida; order Asterales; family Asteraceae; genus Chrysanthemum; species Chrysanthemum lavandulifolium. The sequence goes on from JAHFWF010000040.1 coordinate 24,369, forward strand.
CTATAAGTGCTACAAACGCATATATACCTGCATAGGAACCTAGAAATCTAGTAATTTATCATGTAATTCTAAACGAAAAAATGAAACTATAAAGGAAAGTCATTCCACTACAAATATACCCATAGGTTTAAACCAGCGATAATATTGTAATTCACTCTATATAGCCCAAACCACAATAAAAGTGAAGGATCAAAGGTGTGCTATATGTGAAATAATCGCTTTAACTCATCCTTGTATTCAAATTAGTGAATTATATTTGGTATATACCAATAAGTAATCCCAAAGCTTGATATATAGAGGATTACGATACTACAAACCTAAAGCGTTCATGAATGGGTCGATCCGGAATTTGTTTCATCGGTTCGGGTAATTTAAAATTCAAATAAAATGGGTGATTGATAGGTGACAACAATGAAAATCAAATACCCATAAAATTAACACACCTACTTATTATCTCAACGCTACTAAAACTCTCACATTTTTCCCAACCACCACAACTCATAACCATAATACTCAACCACGAACCACAACTCATATCCATCACGACCACCATCCACCATTCGACGCTAAATGCCACCAAAAACACCACGTTAATCTTGTTTCATCACCACAACACGAACCACAACCACCACGGGTTAGTGAATCGTTTTATTGTGTGTTTTAAACAAGCGAAGGTGTTTGGATTTGGCCTATTTTGGACGAAAAGAAAAGTATGGGTTGAAATGGTGTTTAGATCGGGGTTGTTTTACGAAAGTGCGTTTGGATTAGGGTTGTTTTGAATGAACAAGGGTGTTTGGGACGAACTCTGTTTGTATCGGGGTTGTTTTTGACGAAAGTGGGTGTGTTGGGATGAAATGTTGTTTGGATCAGAGTTGTTTTTTACGAAAGTGAAATGGGTTGCGCGATGGTTGTTCAAGTGAGATTGGTGGTGGCGCCGGCCAGTGAGACATTCAAGCGGACAGCTCTAAATCATTTTAGACGTTTTAGACATAGAAAAATGGTTTTGGGTGCTTGTTTGTAGAAGATGGATCACGAAATCTGAGTATAAGAGTGTTGACTTAGCTTTGTATGTTTTAATAAATGACTACTTTTACATAACATGCAACATTTAGTATTGAGAGAAACAAATATTTAATATTAAAATAATTGATTATGATGTATGAACCATACCACCCATATAAAATGTTTCTCACCAAAACGTCGTCTTCTTTTTTCTACATTTGACCATTAATAAAGCCACATTGTCAAATAACATATAATCTACCGTATTTTAATGAGTGTTAACTTTTAAAATAAATACGATTTTAAAAATTACACTAACTAAAATCTTCACAAATTAAACATAATCTCTACTCACTAAATTCATTTTAGTTAAATGCAATATAATGTTACACGCTCATTTTAACATATTTTAAAATAACAATATGAAATTTGAGACGCAATAAGTATCACATTACCTTTCTTTCATCCCACTTTTACCTCTGAGTTCTCGTAGATGAGAAATTCCTACACTAGATTTGTGATTAGTGTACGTAATGCAATCACTGCTCTGGTTCCTAATGCCACACTGGCAAGAGAAATAAAGGTAGAACGGGCTCTAATCACTAAATTTATTTCAGTTTTTTGAAATATAATGTTACACATTCATATTAAAATATTTTAAAATAACAATGTGAAATTTGAGACGCAGTAAGCATCATATTACATTTCTTTTATCCCACTTTTATCGCTTTTATCTCTCTTAGCCTTTTCTTTTTTCTAAATTGTCTTTATTTCCAAAGTGCATTAACAACAACATAACCTATTCAACAAACAAAAATGACTTATCCTCTTGAGTTTTGTTCCTAAATAGATGGTAACATGCCAAGAAATAAATAGTAGAGATGATGAGTGATAAATAATAAATTATAAGTGTTAATCTTTTATAGTTAAAAACATAACTAGAAAGAAACTTTAAAAGATATAAGGCTAGTGGTAAGAGTGCAAGGTGTGAGGAGAGCGAATAACACGTTATTCGTTTGTTATTTCAACGCTACCTCATTAGCATTTCAATACCAAACCGACAACTAAAATACCCTTCACGGTAAAAAACCCAATAACGTATTATTGATACCACTTATGGGTCTCATTTTTTCCTTTTCTTTTATTTAAAAAAGCGCTTTTATTAAACTAAAATTAAATTACAACACATAAAAAATCGATATTCAAATAAAAAATTGAGCCAAAATGTTTTGCTCGGATCACGTTTTGATTTTTTGATACAGGCGCATTTTCGGACTCATCCGTCGGTGTTAACATTAAGAAACTTCAATTCTTCCACTTTTGTCCACCGGTAAGTATGGCGTCGGTTTCTTTGGTCTCGGCCTTTTCACGCGAAGAAGGCGATGAAAATATATTGATGGTGTTTTGTTGTGACATTTTGTATAAAAATGCGTATGTGAAAGTGAATTTATGATTTGGGATGAATGTATAAAAATATGTATGTAAAATGGGTATTTATAAATGAAAAGTGGTTATGCTTCTTTTAGCCATTACAAATGTAAACTTTTGGGACAAACACAAAATTACACTAACTAAAATCTTCACTAATTAAATATCATCTCTACTCTCTAAATTCATTTTAATTAGTTAAAGTATAATGTTAAACACTCATTTTAAAATATTCTAAAATAACAATGTAAAATTTGAGATGCAACAAGTATCACGTTACCTTTCTTTCATCTCACCTTTTTCGCTTTTCTTTTTCTTAGGCCTCACTTTTTTTTTTTTTTAAGCTCTCTCTATTTCCAAGATGCATTAACAATAACATAACCCATTCAACTAATGAAAATGACTTATCCTTTTGAGTTTTGTTCCTAAATATAATGGTAACATGCGAAGAAATAAAGAGTAGAGATGAGGAGTTATAAATAATAAATTATAGGTGTTAATGTTTTTGTGGTTAAAAAAATAAATTAGAAAGAAATTTTAAAAGATATAAGGCTAATGGTAATAAGGAATAACCACAATCAATTTCACCTCAACGTCGCGTCATCTTTTTTCAACTAAACTCACAACAAATCTGGTGTAATAAAACAATCAACTTACCACTCAAATATACCTCATCATAGATAAATATACCCCTCGTAAACAAATTAAACTCACACAACTCAACTTTGGTTTACATGACTTTTTCGGTGATTTTTAAGGACAACTGGGTCCATCATTTTCCTCCAAGACATGTTTTGTGTGGGCGTATGTAACAACAAAGAGCGTCTTGACGCCTTATTACCATCGGTCTAGCATCACTAAATTAGACAAATTCCACTTTTCAAAACATATGCCATAGCATCACTAAATTAGTATGCTTGTCTCAAATAATAGATCATTTGCTGAAGGAAAAAAAACAATAAATATATACCTGGACGTTAGTAATTTTAAACAAATAACAAATCATTTGCAAAATAAAATAAAAAAATTTATACCTAAGCGTTAGTAATTTTAAAACAAATAACAAGTAATTACAAAAAAAAAAAAAAACTATACACGTTCGGGAACCCGGTAAATCTGAACTAGCACGCCGAAACCCTACATACAATATTAGTATGTTTAGTAATTTTAAAACAAATAACAAGTAATTAGCAACAAAAAAATACAACTATACTTAGCGTTCGGGAACCCAATAAATCACAGACCGACACTCGAAACCCTACATACAATATTAGTATGTTTAGTAATTTTAAAACAAATAACAAGTAATTAGCAACAAAAATACAAATATACATGCGTTGGGAACCCGGTAACTCTGTTCGACTGCCGAAACCCTATATACAATATTAGTATGTTTAGTAATTTTAAAACAAATAACAAGAAATTAGCAACAAAAAAAATACAAATATACTGCGTTCGAAACCCGGTAAATCTGGTCGACTGCCTCAAACCCTACACACAATATTAGTATGTTTAGTAATTTTAAAACAAATAACAAGAATTTAGCAACAAAAAAAAATACAAATATACCTACGCATTCGAGAACCCAAAAATCTGGACCGACTGCCAAACGCTACATACAATATTAGTATGTTTAGTAATTTTAAAACAAATAACAAGTAATTAGCGAGAAAAAAATATAAATATACTGTAGTTAGGGAACCCGATAAATCTTGGACCGACTGCACGAAACCCTACATACAATATTAGTATGTTTAATAATTTTAAACAAATAACAAGTAGTTTAATAATTTTAAACAAATAACAAGTAATTAACAGGAAAAAAACAATACAAATATACTTGCGTTAGGAAACCACTAATCCACTAAAGTAACCAAATATTTGTTGGAGCATTGTGTCGTGTTCCTTTATCTTGGCATCCGGAGGCTTTCTCAAGTTCTCTAGTTCCGTCAATTGTCGATAAACGTATTCTGAAACATCGTCACGGCTATATTGGTCTGTAGGTAGGGGTATTGGTGGTGGTTCGATACTACGCCCCTCAAAAAATGCTCTGCTATCACGGAACCAATCCTGTTCGGACTCATATGCATCGGTACAAGTCTTAAGGTAGATTCCGCTTCCTATAAAGTATATATAATATCGACAAAATGAATATTGTTATGATATACAAAAACTAAATGGCATGATTAAATAACAACTCACCAAAAACTATCCAAAGATCGACGTTAAAACTTCCGCTTATAACGCAAGCACACGCTCTCGGATAGAGCCTACACGATTAAAAAATCATGACCTTGACTCGATAACTCTCCAATATCCACGTCTAAAAATAATAATTGGTTAATTACTTTAACATTATACATATACATAAACAACAAAAACTAACAATAGGCATACCTTAAAGGCCCATGTAAATCCCATCAACGAATACTTCGGGTTCTTTACCTTACTGTCAGGGTTGGGCGGTGGTCGGGGCTTCACAAAGAAAGCTTCAATACGTGAACCTATTGCACCAACTAACTGCTTGTACAGTGTCGGCCATACGTACGAACCCCAAGGATATATGTTCCAAGCATCAATATTATCTACTAAGGCCATGCACTAACTCGGGAGTAAGTACTTAAACTCGTGGCCTAACAACACCAGCTCCAACAACCCTACCAAAGTAACGCGAACGACATCGATATCGACAAGTTTATCAAAGTCATCGCTTAAAATAAAATTATGCAGCAGTCCGGTGAGTTATCGAACATCCATCATACCTTGAGTCAAAGACACGTCTCTAAAGGAGTAGGTGACCTTTAAATTTGTCTTGAAAATCAACCCCAAATTTCAACCCAGTTACTAAACAAAACTCTTCTCTACCAAATTTCAACTCAAAATCTCCTACATGATACGTCAATGGAACGACATCCGTGTCTCTCGGGTCAGGTTCGTCTTGACATAAACTAATATAATGTAGTAAAGACATGTCTCTTGCATTTGTTCTAGATCAAACAACCATCCGAAACACGTGCGCCTAAACAATACTTCCTTATTGGTATTTAATTTTTGTAATGTGATGAATCAATCTTAGCTTACTTCTACGGTAAGGTCAACGACAAAATCCTAAAGTAACAAATAATAAGAGTATATATTATTATTAACTACACAATAAGCATAAAAAACCAAATAATGATAACGGAAGGAAAATAAATATTTACCGGAACAACTAGCGTCATATTAACCGACAAACACGATAACACCTAACCACTACTACCGCCGACAGCCGCACCACCTACACCACACCACCACAGAACCACAACTACACCACCACACAACCACCAACAGCCGCACCACCTACACCACACCACCACCAACACAACACTACAACAACACCACCACCAACACAACCACCAACACCCGCACCACCAACACATCACCTACACCACACCACAACAACCGCCACCACCAACAGAGTACCTAGACCACAACAACAACCACCAACAGAGTACCTACACCACAACAACCACCACCAACAACCACCACCAGCAGTACCTACACCACAACAACCACCAACCTGACAAAAAAAAAAAGAAAGAAGAAGAAGAACACCTAATTTGTTGTTTTAAGCTATGAAGAACACCTACATGTATATCATCACAACTTAATATGTGAATGAATGAATTATCATCCATAAATTGTTAGTCGATTGGAGTAGTCATTCCTTAAGATTTGCGAGTTATTTTCATGAGTTCAAGGAAGGTTTTGCGGAAATCGGCAAAGCGAGATTATGTTAATTGGAGCGAAAAATTGTTTCGATTTAGGGTTTTGTGGAGGAAGATTCACCGCTTCACGGGAGCGAAAATATGTTTTATTTATTTTTTATTTTTATTTTTATTTTTTTTTATTTTTAGGTTACAAGATAGTGGTGGGGCCCGTTTATACTCTTCTTTGTCAAGCAGCGGTGAAGACAAATGTTGTTCTTGCTTTTTACATTAGTGGGTCCCAGAAGGCGAGATCATTGCTATAAAGCGTGAAATACTAGTTTTTGTTTTGTCTTTTTTTTTTTAATTTTTATTTTTTTTATTATTTTTTTTTCGTTCCGGTTATATTTAATAGGGTGTCGACACGTGTCCTAAAGTGAATTCTCTGCCCATTAGCAGCGAAATACAGGACCTTTTGGATATTAGTAAAAAGTAGGACCTCTGCAGGACAAGTGGTCCATGTACGATCCTATTCAGTAATTTTCACTTTTTTATTAGTTTTTGTGGGTATGTTTTTTGTTGTGGTTGCGGTCACCTTATTAACTAATTGTGGTTGAGTGTCTTGGAAAAAAAAAGCTAATATAACACTGATATACTAAGATGTGACCACAATATTTATGATTATCATTAGCATTGACCTTACCATCGGTCTAGCATCACTCAACTAAATTAGACAAAATTCCACTTTTCCAAATATGCCATAGTTGTGCACCAAACAAATGCGAAGACTCTTTGAAAAACCATTTTCACTGGGTAAGCCTCACGTGGCACCCCATGAAATCATGGCGAGCACCTCATGCTAGTGTGGACCCCCTTGTCGGCCGATTTTTTTTTTTTTTTTTTTTTTTTTTTTTTTTTTTTATAATTGTGTGTAGTGTTTTTAGTGTATTAAATTATTGTAGTGTATAGTGTATATAGTGTATTTAATTTGTGTAGTGTTTTTTAAATATAGTGTATTTAATTATGTAGTGTTTTATGTGGTATTTATTTTCGTTATGTTTTTAATAGTGTATAACAACAAATGTAAACATTAAACAATTAAAACAACAAATGTTTTCAATATTACAACGTCTACTCCACATGAAGATTATTAATGTCATCTATAAGCTCATAGAGTATTCCACTCGGTGACATGCGTGATCAAGCTGGATTACTTGCCGGTTCGATGATGCTTCAACGCCTTTATTTTTGCACGCAACAAAGTCTTTTCGACCAATAGCATGTTGATCGTTGTATCTTTAGTTTCGCGGTTTGAGCAACTGCGTTGAAGAAGAGCTTCACCAAAGTACTTTTGTTGAAATATTTCCTTCCACATGAAGTATCGACACCCATAGTCTTTAGTCACAGGTGTTACATTCTGAAACAATTATAAGAAATGTATTCTAAACAAACAAGTTATTGATATATTTACGCAAATAAGTAAATGTTTAATTATTTACCTTTGAGAAAGGACATGCATAATACTTCAGACCACAAGTATGGGGCTGGTAGGATGTTCTTTCAATTATTAATCCACGTTGACAACGACACAAATAAGGATTTTGTTGTTGCATCTGGCCAAAAGAATTTGTATAATTATTCACAACATAAATTAGTAATATGACGGTTCACAAAATTAGAAGCTTGAATACATAAATAACCAATCTTGTTATAGATTAATAGTTGATACATGGTTCACAAAATTACAATATAACTAGAAACTAAGATCAATCACGCCCGATGCGTAGTCATCCAATAATCTTGCCATCATCCCGCACGAGACTCTAACTACGAAATCGTCTCCTCGATCCGTCAATCTCGCTCGTACACATCAACGCGAGGCGGTGTGTCGATAGATGAGGAAGAACAGGAGGACGGTGTATAAAATTGTCCTCATATGCGGTTGGAGATATAGGTGGAGAGGAGGCACATAAGATTGTGAAAGCACATAATCTGGACTCTCAACACGGCGGGTGTGTGGTTGACACAATGAATGTCCTCCACTGAATGTCATCCGATTCTGTAACAAAACATGAGGAAGAACGGGCGAGGAGGAAATCAGTAACAAAAGATGACGAGTCGTTTGCTATAAATCGATGTCGTCTATACATGTTGTGTCATTTACAATATAGATCGATGTCGTCTATACATGTTTTGTTATTTACAATATAAATAAATAATCGTTTTCTCGATATATCTAAACATCCTCATCGTTGAGTAAACACATGTTCCCATTCTTGTGACGGCATCTCTATGATAACTCCATTGTGGGTGAGTATCACGGGAGTGGTGAGTCTTCGTCAAGAACCGCAAGAAGCAGTGAGCACCTTCCTCGTTCCCACACGAAGAATAACAACCGGTCAATCTTGAATGAATCTGGAGAACCTCTAGCGGAAGTAACAAAAGAGATTGTCTATTGGTTATACATACAATAGGACGGTTAATAGGCATGTAATAACCACTCCCGTTTCGGCATACTCGACCAATAAAGTCGGTCTTTGCCGTTATACCAATTCATCGAGTTACGTGTAGATGTAAAGTTTGACCCGCATTGCCACATAAAGCTGCCGTGATTGTCTACCTCTTCCACAGCAAGAGCTCGAATTGTGGGCCACATTTCTTCTTGATGGCCAAGACCTACGACAATGACTCGATAGCATGATTTCCATCACCCTCGCGTTAAAATCCCTAGGATCCGTGTCGGAAAATAGGTGGAATTTCGGTCATACAATATTCGCTAAAGTGATGCGGAGCGTATAAGTGGTGTCTTAAGTCGCCTCGCTAGGTCCTTCGTTAGGTCCTTCGTTTAAGTGCGGGATGTTAGAAGGCTCTCCCACATAAGAGCTGTGTCTCATGATTCTTTATTTTACAGGACTTTTAGGTTTTGTGTAGCTTCTGCGGTGCCTTGTGGGGTCATCGTTCAAATCCGGAGATTTGGTTTAGACTTGGATTTGTTGTCCTTTGCGCTTGGGCGTCCACGATTATTTTCTTTGTGAGTTGTTGGGTGACAGATTCGGGGCGTATATACCTCTCGAGCATGTTTAACATATTTTTTGACAAGCGGCGATGCTCTGGTATAAACACTTTGGAATTCATACGTCATCTTTACGAAAAATATTGAGCTCTTGAGGACCTTGTTGCTCTTGAGGATATTCGGGCTCATCGAGGCTCTTGAGTATTTCGGACAAGGGCGAGGGCGCTTAGTGTTCTCCAAAATTATCAACATAATCAAGCGGAATTGGCAATCCTGTATTCGAAAAAAGAACTTGTTATAATTATCGAGATTGTGGAAAGAATAACTTGGTAGGCATAAATTTTAAATACATACCGTTTGCTTGAAGCCAATACAGTTGGTGATAGCATGGTAAGCCATACTAACCGCATTTGATGACCACATGCATGTGGGTCAACATCCGTTACTTTCTCCGAGTATGAGCCTTAAAGCATCCATTGAAACATTATACCACAATTCGTTAAGCAGTGCTCTTACAAGCATGCGGTTTCTTGATTTTGCTTATATTCAAAGAGGCTCGTATCGCGGTTTCTTGTGACTATAATCTTGTCGACCGAACACAACAACGTGTCTAAAGTGGGTGTGTGGTGCCCAGTATAACTTCAGCGGTAGCGTGTTGACCCTCGACTCTACATGTTGTTGTGCGGCGAGCTGCGATATTGATCGGTAATGTGCGATACAAACATGCGGTCGTAATCTACATGACCGATTCTGAAAATCTGGAAAACATCACGAGAAAACAAAGAATTACGAAAGTGAGAAAACAAAACTATCCGAGTAGTTATTTATTAAATAATAATAACAAAGTGTATTATTAAAGTACAATTCAGTACCCTTTTTTTGGACCAATAAACCCGTAGTTCTTGATAATAATGCTGAACACTTCTTGGTTGGATGAAATCATCGAATCCCATGTGATTCTAACGGACTCATACTCCTTTAACGTGTCGAATGCGTATACGCAATTCTTTGCACATTTTGATTGATATGCCATCGGCGAGTAATCTGTTAGCGTTTGGGAATTCTTCTGCATGAGCCCAAACAACGCTTGGTCTCTGTCGGTGACGATAACCCTTGGTAGTATTGTTCTTGTATCACCAACAATACATTCCAACACCCATTTGAAATTTGGCTTTTTCTTTGTCCAAAAGCTAAGCAGCCATTGAGAATGTTGTGTTTGTTGGAGTAACCAACAAGCTGTAAAGAATGGCGGTTTAAACATGTTGGTGTTGTATGTGGAGTCCATCGGCATGATTTCGGATATGTTGTCCACAGGGCATATGGCGTCGGGTGAACAAAAATATTTCATCCGACTCATTTGTGTGGTCATTTATCCTAAGGTGTCGTATAACCTTTACGTCGCAAATGTACTAAAAGCGGTTGTATCGGTCAAATCACCACGGTTGTCGCGGCGTATCTTTTCTTGTGCATTATACACCGTTTTAATCGTGAACCGTTATTAGGATCCATCTCTTTTATTGAAGAAAGTATAATTCATTGGTGCTACTGCATTTGTTTTGTCATCGCCTCACAAAAACTAACTCGGTTTCTTTTAATCGCATGGCTGTGAAAAACCATGCAGCGAGTGCGGAAAATTATGATTATGCTCCGGATGCTTAACCCTCAATATCCAACCATTAAAGCGTTTTATATATTTCGCTAGTAATCTGAATGGGCAATTACATTTGTCGGTACTAGTCTGTAGTTGAAGTTCATCTTCTAAACCTTCACGTGAAGGCGTTCCATGTCTAGAACACAAAAATTCGATAGAAGTACTTATAGCCCTATCTGTTTACTTTTCCAATAACAATAACAAAGCCAATCGATTCGTGATGGATCGAACCCAATTAATTAAATCAACTTGATCGAACACCTATACAATATAAAAACACAACAAACTTTTTAATAAACCTTACATTTTTTTAACAAAGTTTACTTTTCTTTTTAAAACAAAGTTTACTTTTTTTTTTTTTTTACAAGTTTTTTTTTTTACAAAGTTAACTTTAAAAAAAAAAAAAAAAAAAAAAAAAAAAAAGCGGTGACAATTAAAGGGTTATTAACCGTCTCTCTCTCACACTCACTAGTACCTCTCTCTACTCAAATCACTTTCTCTCTCACACAAAAACTCTCAACTATTTTATCGGTGACTTAATATATTCAGGCCAATATTCGTACGCACCACCGGTAATTTTCACCTCCTATACCAAGCGATAGATCGGGAAAGGTGATAATTTTAAGGTAGGCCACGTGATATTTCTCACCGACGCGCCCTACATCTAAAGTTTTAGATTCTTGATGGTTCCTTTTTGTGGTATGTTGTTCAGTGGGTTTGTAGATGTTATTACGGTGGGTTTGTAGATGTTGTCACCGTGTTTTATAAATGTTGATCACATGGGTTTGTAGATGTTGTAGTTGATACCGTGGGTTATTAATTTGGTTAAAGGGTTTGTAGTTGATAAAACTTCGTTTATATTCTTGTTCATAATTTTTTTTAAAAAAATTGTTGATACAAATGGGTTATTAATTTGGTTAAAGGGTTTGTAGTTGATAAAACTTCGTTTATAATCTTGTTCATAATTTTTTTAAAGGGTTTGTAGTTGATACCGTGGGTTATTAATTCGGTTAAAGGGTTTGTAGTTGATACCGTGGGTTATTAATTTGGATTAAAGGTTTGTAGTTTGATAAAACTACGTTTATAATCTTGTTCATAATTTTTTTATAAAAAAAATTGTTGATACCGTGGGTTATTAATAACTCTAAAAGTAAACGTTTTTTTAAAAAAGTTTTTATGTATAATAAACGTTTTTTTATGTATAATAAACGTTTTTTAATGTATAATAAACGTTTTTTTTTTAAAAAAAATTTTTCTTAATAAAAAAGTTTTTTTTTAATAAAAAAGTTTTTTTTATGTATAATAACTTATAAAAAAAAAGTTTCTTTATGTATAATAACTCTAAAAGTAAACGTTTTTTTTTAAAAGTTTTTTTATGTATAAACGTTTTTTATGTATAATAAACGTTTTTTTTAATAAAAAAGTTTTTTATGTATAATAAACGTTTTTTATGTATAATAAACGTTTTTTTTTAAATAACTTATAAAGACGCGTTTTTCTTTAAAAAACGTGTGTGTGTATATTTGGTGCTACGTGTGTGGTTCTCGAATGGTTTACGCGTTTCTTTAAAAAACGTGTGTGTGTATATTTGGTGCTACGTGTGTGGTTCTCGAATGGTTTACGCGTTTCTTTTGTTGACCGTGTATACCATGTGTTGAAACCATGTGCGCACATGGTTTTCTCTGACTTACCCAGTTGATATTCTGTCTCTCTCTTATCTCTCCTAGTGGTATTATCTCTCTCTCTAAAAATTGAAGATCTAAAGTTTTTAGATCTACAAACTTTGATCTTTTACACTTGTTGATACCGTGGGTTATGATCTAAAACTTTTTAGATCTAAAACTTTAGATGCTTCTAAGTTATCGATGTTGAAAATATTATGAGGTTTGTAAAAAGTTAATACTTTTTGATTTTTTAAAACATTTAAGATCGAAAACTTTGAATATGGTGATTTTCTTAAAACAATAATGTTTCGTTCTTAAATTTTTAGAATCTAAAGCTTGTTTCTTTTTTGCGGGTTTGCATAGGAGGACCCTTTTGTTTTGTTTGTGGGCATGCTACGTAGGCATACATGAAATCCTGGCGCGAGCCTCATTCTTGGATGGTAAAGTGAGTTTAATTCACTTTGCAAGCTGTAATGTATAAAAACTTAGTGTTTTGTATCAAAAATTTCATTCTTGGATGGTAAAGTGGCCATTCAAGGTCATTTTGCAACTTTAATGAAATAAAAAGGCAATGATGATTTTTTTAAAATAAAACTTAAAAGAGTTTTGGCGAGCAATACTTAATTTAAACCAACATGAACTATAAACTATTAATCCGAGCCTTTGATAAGTTGTTTACCTCTTGTGTGTTAAATGGTGAACTAGGCATTGGTGGATTGGTATCTTGTTCTTAGCTGCGCTTGTTCTTATTCTTGTTTTTGTTGTTGTTACAGATACTTGTTGCGATTCTGACCACTTGTTTGTTGATACGGACCACTTGTTGTTGGTTGATTGTTGTTGGTGTTATTCTTTCACGGGGATTATATGGGGTGGTTGTTTGTGTTGTTGGTTGATTGTTGTTTGTGTTGTTGCTTCACGTGGGATTATATTGGGTCTGCTGCAAGTTTCATGTGAACTTAGTACATTGCCTTTGAGAATCTTGTGAACTTTGCGAGACTTGGTAACTTTTGAGAATCTTGTTCAAAGCGTGTATAACCTTGTGAAACATGTGAAGTTCGTATGAGCTGGTAACTTGTGAAGCGATTTGAGACTTGTGCGGTGTTGTTAGACTTGTGAGCGGTGACTTTGTGCGATTGTGTTGTGACTTTGTCGGATTTGTGACTAAAACTTTTGCGGCGATGATGTTTTTGAGCCTAAAACTTTAAAACTTTCCGGCGATGATGATAAAAACCGAATGGACGGTAAAGTGATATCTAATATCACTTTGCAACCTTCGAGTTTGAGCCTAAAACTTTAAAACTTTCGGCGATGATGATAAAAAGCAAGATGGACGGTGAAAGTGAGATCAAATCTCACTTTGCAACCTTTGGTTTGAGCCTAAAAACTTTCCGAGGCGATGATGAAAACCGAATGGATGAGATATGCGGCAAAGTGGGATAAAATCTCACTTTAACAACCTTGAATGAGCCTCAAATATTTTTCAACTACGATTTTTGAAAACTTTTAAAGCTGAAAAAACTTGTAAACCGTAGAAGCTGTAAAACCAAAACAAAAATAAGTTGTAAAACCAACTTGTAGAACTATAAAACCAAAACAAAACTTGTAAAAAAAAAAAAAAACACATGTACAAAATTTGTCAAAAAAAAAAAAAAAAAATTGTAAAAATAAGTGTTATAAGTGGTAAATAATAAGTTGTAAAAACTTTGTGTAAATCGAAATCGATGATTGGATCTGCGATGATTGGTAGCGGAAGCCGAGAAAAAAATCGGTACCCTCTACCCATGGGGTCTGCGTAGGAGTACCCTTTTCACCCAACCCTTTTATTTGCAAAAAAGAGGAATAGAAAAGATAGTAGTACGACTTTTACTATTATCACGCGCACTTACGTCATCATTTTCACACTCTCTTCTGATCCACCTTCTTGAAAGTAGCGACATGGCGGCTTAAACAAACACACGCTAACAAACACAAGAAGTATCCCCGTAAAATTGAATCAAATAAAAAACAAACCCTTAAATCAATCAAACAAACACAAATTATGAACTTGTTAAATTAATTAATTAATCTCTCATGGCTTCTGTTCGTAAACTTGTTCCCCTTCGTTCTTCGCTTCTGGTATATACTTTTTTATTCATTTCTTTTTTAAATGTGAAATGTTTATATAGTTTTTGTATTTTTATTTTAATAAATGATAGTGATAATTGTTTACTTATGAGTTTTTATCGTGTGGATCTGATTGCAGTTTACTAAATTTTGTGCTTCTGGATATCAACAAGGTAGCATTTCTATTTTTTTTAGGGAGTGTTTGGTATTGTGTTTTGAATAACCAGAATACTATAAGTAGCTGTAGGAAAATGTAGTGTTTGGATTTGATATCAGATAATCATTTTATTGAGTGTTTGGTGAATTAGATAATATAATGGCCAAAATGGGTAAAAGATGTTAGTGTTGGAATGTGATAAACACGAAATGATTATCGAAACAATTTTAATGCAAGAAAAATGCCTCCTGTATGTCAGTTTTGATTCATGCTTGTGTTACACTTCAAATGGACAGAAGATACATTATCTCTCTATATACAGGTGGTTTGATTATTTATAATGGAATTTACGCTTTCTTTTGTATATCTGAATTTAGGGGTAAGAGGGGGATGTTATAGCCAAGTTGCGAGTATATCGACTGATCAGAGTTTAGAGAAGTTGTTGGTAGAGGAAAACGTACCTAATGTCAGCTGTTTGGGTTCTAATGACGAGGTTGCCAAAATCCGAGAAAAGTTTGATTTGGCGAAGCAGAGGTTTCTCAAGATTCCTAATGCTTTGGAGAAAATGCCTAAAATGAATCCCAAAGGTAGAAATTTTATATGGATATCAGGATATGGTTTGAGTTTGGTGTAAAATATGACAAGTTCGTGAATGTAATTGTTTTTTACTTTTGTGAATTACAGGTATTTATGTTAATAAGAACCTTAGGTTGGACAGTATACAAGTTTATGGGTTTGACTATGACTATACTCTGGCTCATTACTCTCCTAGTTTACAAAATTTGATCTATGATATGGCGAAACAGCACTTGGTAAATGAGGTATGTATTAAAATATGTCTGAATTTTTTTTTGTAGAGTGTTTAAATGCTAAATGTGACATTTTTGGTCCAGCTTAAATATCCAGATGGTTGCTTGGCATCTAAGTATGATCAGAGTTTTCCGATTAGAGGTTTGTATTATGACAAGTTAAAAGGGTGCCTTTTGAAGCTAGATTTCTTTGGATCAATTGAGCCAGATGGATGCTACTTTGGTCGACGCAAGGTATGGTGATGCTGTTTGCCGTGTACAAAAATTTAAGTGCTGCTCATTGTTGTTTACATGCATGATAGCTTATTGTTTGTCGTTATTATTTATGTAAATTTGGTAATCTAGAGTGTTACAATGATAATAAACTTATATGAGTTGTATTATGCTAGTCAATTGGATGTTATCTGGATAGAGCATGCTATTGTGATGTTATAACTTATAAGGGAAACAACGATCAAGCTAGTAATGAGCTGACTGCTATAGTGCTATATAGTTTATCTACTAGTGTATTGTGAAGAAGAGCAACAGAGAATTTAAGGGGTTTCCTAATATGGGTTGCTGTAATTCACAATTATCCTACAAGTTTAGTAACAACCATGTGACTCAGGGGTTATGCTACTAGACAAAGGTTTTGATGATTAACTGAATTTGACTTTTCAATAAAGAAACTTAATATTTAAGCTAGTTTCATTTGGGGTCTGTTTTTCTTTAAATCTGGTTTTCTTAATATTATTTAGTTCAGTGTTGTAAAAAGCCCGCCTAGACGCTAGGTGGCCACTAACCACCTCGATTTTACACTAGGCGGCAAAAAAGCGGCCAACGATGGACAGCGGTGGTCAACACAGTTTTTAAATTTTAAATTAGGTTTTTTCTTTCAATTGGTCGGATCTTGTTTTTAAATGATGTATATTGTGTAAGAATGAACTTTGTGATGTAATTGTTGTAGATGAGAAAAATTACAAGAAGATAAGATGAGAGACATGAGATGATGGCTAGAAAAGGAAAAGAAAAATGAGGCTTTACTTAATAAAACCTAATTTAACTAACTTAAAGCCTTAATTTACACTTAAAACCGTACATCCAATCTTTTTTCAGACCTACTTAGTTATTTATGCTAAAATTTATCAATATACATATAATTTTAAAATTTATATATAGAAAAGTCCAATCTGCCTAGGGGGCCCCCAGACCGACTAGGCGCTAGGAGGTGGTCGACAGCCCGACTAGCGCCTAGCGCTTTTTGAAACCATGATTTAGTTATTACAAAGTCTTTGAAATGAGTAATGACGTAATGTTTAAGCCCACAAAATCTTCACTACAACATTGAGCTGAAATTTATGTGTAATAGGCCTTCAATCTCTCAGGACCCTGACCCTGACAAGGTGTAATGTAGAGTTGGTGCTCAACATGTACCTATAGCTGACGCCTAAGAGCTTGACTAGATATACTGAGAGTATTTCTTTAAACTTATTATCTCTGCCATTTTCCTAGAGGAAAATGACAAAAAGAGCAACCAGTTTTAAGACAAAGAGGTATATGTTCATGCTTAAATCAACTTGTGAATAAAAGAGTGAGATATTATCCTATCGATTTTGTTGGCACATATTTCAGCTTCTTTTACTTAATGAAAATAGAACAACATTATATAATAGTTCCCCTGTTTCTCTTTAATGAGTTACCATGGTATGATGAGCATCGGATTCAAGTGATACGATTACCAAAGAGTAGTGGGCGTTCTACTGCTACAAAAGATTTACACGCATCCCATTTTCATATTTCAATAGTAATTCATAGTGTGAGATAGTTTGTGCTTTCTTTGATGTAGTTGTCCATACTCCATATTATCACATGGAAAACTCTTTGCTTCCACATGACTTAACAACACGTCAAAAAAGTTAACAAATCTTTGGCATGTATTTAGTTGTAGACTAGTTCATAGCTGAATGTGTTTGCTGCCGTGGATGTAATTGACAGCTTAGTCGAAAGGAAATTGAAGAGCTCTATGGAACACGACATATCGGCCGTGATCAAGCTCGAGAGCTCGTAGGTTTGATGGATTTCTTTTGCTTTAGCGAGGTTCGTATACTTATCTTTGTGCTTAAGTGATTACATTTCTGTTAAAAGTTCCCCTACTAGTAAGGATGTATGTCAAACTGATTCTCGACTGGGAAGTTCTAATTACTTTCTTACTTTTTATTATTTGTATTCCGTTTTTAGGTATGCCTTATCGCAGATATTGTCCAATACTTTGTTGACGTAAGTTGGAATTTGATGCTTCTTACGTATATCAAGATGTACGTCGTGCAATTCAGCATGTTCACCGAAGTGGCTTGGTTCATAGAGGAATACTGTCTGATCCCCAAAAATACCTGGTTAAAAATGTGTGTTCTGTTTAGTAATAATGTAATATTGCATCTTGTATTCTTGAATAATTATATATGTTTTTTAAATAAAGTTTTAACTTTTCTAGACAATAGTTTTTGTAATAAATTTGTTTGGTCTCCTGTCTCTCTACTTACTCAGAAATTGCATCATCGTTTACAGGACCAGTTTCTGTCTTTTCTCAAAATGCTTAAGGAAAATGGGAAGAAACTTTTCTTAATGACAAACTCTCCTTATTATTTTGTTGATGGAGGGATGCGCTACATGTTGGAGGTGAGCTCTGATACATTTTTCGCTTATCTTTTTTCGATTGAACTATTGAACAGAGACTAACTTTTTGTTTTTCAGACTGCTTGTACTTGGTTATCTTTAGAAGTTTTACATTTATTTGGTGATAACTGTACCAAGTTGCGTTAGGCTCCTCTGTGTCTGCCACTTATTAGCTATTAGATATGGTTGCAGATCTGAAACTTATGTTTGAGTTTCTTAATGAGGCTTTTAGCAATACTAGAGATATCTCCTTAAATTTTAGTAACGATATTTCAATTTGCATAATTAGTTTCGAGGTATTAATTTTCATGTACATGATTACTTTACAACCACATTAGGGCTGTATATGATCTATTTTGATTTGATTCTTACCCCATTATCGATTACAAGGGAGATTGAGACTACAGTGAAGATGGCTGATTTTTTGAAATGCAACAAATAGAGATTGTGCTGTATTATGAGTTTTGTTTAACAACTTCACACCTTATATTTGGTATTAAGTGGATCACAGATGCTTAAACTTGAATACTCTGCATTGCATTTTGGATTCTTTAACATTGTTGCATTTATGAATATGCTGAAAATATAGATCGTTAGAGTTGAGTATGGTTTGCTTTTATTGGAACTTGGACAATGTAAAGCATAAAATTCTATCTTGTGTGAACTTGTCATTGCACAAATTATAGCTGCAAACACTGTTGCAGTTAACCATAATGGCTGCTGACCATTTGCACCCCTATTATTCTGTTTTAGTAAACTCCTGGTAATATCTGATCTTCTTAGCTATCTTTCTAAATGTTACTATCTTGTTAATTAGGATTCTTTGGGTGGAGATTCATGGAGAGAGCTTTTGAAGTTGTGATTGCTAAAGCGAATAAGCCTGACTTCTACACATCTGAACATCCTTTCCGGTTGGTCTGCTTCTTTCTATATTTCAGTTTTTGCATGCATGATCTGAATTAGATGGATGTCATGCACATCTAATCTAATAGCATTAAAAAGTCAGTTTTGCATGATTTAGGCTAGAGGTGGCACATGGGTCGGTTTGGGTCATGGGTCAAATGGGTCATGGGTCCAACAGGTCATACTTTAGAAGTGGGTCATGGGTCAAGCGGGTTGGGTCGGTTCAACCCGTCACATTTTTTTTTTTGACAGACTTGCCATTTTTTTAATGTAAAATAACATCATTGTATTACAATATTTATACTAGTTTCATAATTATTAAAAAAAAAAAAAAAAGGTTATAAAAACATTATATTCGTAAACTTAACCACGGAAATTGTATAGTCGAAGTAGTTCACATTTAAATTTTATAAATCTAACCACCCACAACATATAGAACATTTAATAAAGGGTTGCAAAATCCATTTATAAATCTAACCACCCACTTCTACCCTCTGCAACGATGGCTCCGTGATTCTAACATCCCAATTCCCAGAAAGATTTTTTTTTTTTTTTAAATTCATAAGTGATAAAGCTCATTTTAATCTTGACCTGTACCTGACCCATGCAACCCATACATAAACTCACCAGAGTCTGCATATGGAACCAGTTGACCCATTTCTTTCCCAAGGGGTGACCCAAGTTGACCCAAAAACTATGCAATTGACACCCATTTCAACCATTTTTAGTTGGAACGGGTTGTGATTGCCACCTCTACTTTAGGCATTGACAATCTATTTGAGATCATTAAAAACCTTCCAGTTTCTGGAACAACTTGTGGTGACGTGATTATCAGTCCACAGCCTTAGGTATTACCGTCTGGCGTACCTGCATCGAGTGGTTCTTAGTCGTAAATATAACTTTTGCTTCGTTCACCATATTCTTGTGGTTGTATATTATGCCATAATGAAGAAATTTCCAAAATAAGACTATAGAATTTGATTATGTATATATACACAGTGTTTTAATTTACAGGGTGTTACAACTCTACTCTTTTGTACTATATGCAGCTGCTATGATGTAGAGAAAGACAACCTGGCCTTCTCGAAAGTGGATAGTTTTCATCCAGACAAAATTTACTACCATGGGTGCCTCAAAACCTTCTTACAAATCACTAAGTGGAACGGTCCAGAGGTATGTGATTTTTAAGTATAATCTGCAGGTTGAATTTCGGTTTCAGTTTTTAAATATGCTTGTTGACATTAACATCTGTTTCTTCTAAGGAATGCAGGTAATATACTTTGGAGATCATCTCTTCAGTGATCTGCGAGGCCCTTCAAAAGCTGGTTGGCGTACGGCTGCAATCATCCATGAATTAGAAGTATGCTATCTTTTACATGCTACTATCTTTGTTTCAAATGAAGAGGCCATCTTTTCCTTCTCTGAGTCAACGACAATACGACATTATTTTTTTTAACTCAGAAAATCAATGAAACTAGAGAAATATTTTTTACCTGTAACCAGCAGTTTTTTTCTTTTCTTTCCTTTTTTTTCCGAAATTAATGTGCACATCTTATTGTTGTTTATTTTGAATGTAGCACGAGATAAAGATACAGAATGAAGATAGTTACTGTTTTGCACAGGTATCATTGGAAAATTACTCACACACCAGTTTTCCATGCTGTATTGGTGATAGTTATACCTAGGTGTTGACATTTACTTTGCAAATGCAGGCGAAGTTCCATATCATCCAAGAACTTTTGGGTAAATTGCATTCCACTGTATCTACTAGTTACACTTGTGATGCTTTCAAGTCTCTGTTAGATGAATTAAATGAAGAGAGACAGAACGCACGCCGCACAATGAGAAATATGTTTAATGAATCTTTTGGTGCTACATTCCTCACGGACACTGGCCAAGAGTCAGCTTTTGCCTATCATATCCATCAGTATGCAGATGTGTATACGAGTAAGCCTGAAAACTTCATGTTTTATCAACCTGAGGCCTGGCTTCATGTACCGTATGATGTTAAGATCATGCCACATCATTTGAAGGTATGCTCAATTCTCTGGTCCCTTTATCTCATTTATATTTTCCTCTTTTTTTTTTTTTTTTTTTTTTTTTTTTTGAAAGGCAACTTGCACATTCACCTATATACTATATACAATCTCACATAAACACATCAATTACACATTTATGTCTGACGAGACATGAACCCACAACCTCTTGGTTTGGGGCATAATTCTCACACGGATACCCCTTAGGCCAAAGGCCCTTTGATTCTTATATTCCTTGTATCAGGACATCGTATATGTGTTATCGAGAGTATTCATGTGCATGTATTCTAAAGTACTTGTATCTGGTGCTTGCAGGTTTCATCAAGCTTGTTTGGAACTTGAATGAAGTGATTAGAATTGGGGATATATAAAGAAGGAAAAGAAAATAGATCCAGTATCGGGCCGAAGGTGTAAGTTTTGGGAGGTTTAACAGCTTTTGGTCTCTGTACAGATTCATTGATTATTTATGAAAGTAACATTTACCAAGCAAGCAAAATGTAAAACCTGGCCATCCAACTCTACACAATCTCATAATTCTTTCTTCCGCAAGGAAACATTACACATCAAATAATTAATAATCCCAATTCTTACTCAAGTAGGACATGGCACTTTCGTCATTTCGTATTTTATATAGTAAGCACATAATTGTTTAAGCAGCACTTTATTTTTCATAATGCAATGCGTGGGGATCTTGTTATTTTGACGACGACATCTAGACCTTTTTTTTTTTTTTTTTTAGTTCCGTTTTGTGTTTGGTTTTTCTGATTGTATGCTTTAGGTCTGGGGAAGGGATCCGGTGAGAAGAAAAACTAAAATGAGAAGGATAAGAAGAATTTTCAGCCTCACATTTTAAATAAGAGAGAGAAATTCAAAGGGAGATGCATATTTTTTTTGGTAGGTTCATCTAAAATGTATGGTTGTAATTTTTTTTTATCATTTTCATTTTAACTTTTTGGTGGTGTATCTGAAATGTAGGAGTGGATATTGACATCGATCAAGTGCAATAGCTCTGTTAGTACTCGTGATTATCATACTTACTATAAAAAATTACTATGTCAATAAATAGTACGGAGTAATTTACAATTTAGCCTCTTAAACTTTCTCTGATCGTTACTTTGTACTTAAACTTATGTAAACATATGTTTTTTTCCCTAGTATTTATTATCAAAAGTTTCATTCAGGCGCTGATCTAGTGGTATGTGAGTTGTTTACCAGCCTAAACATTGTGGGTTCAAGCTTAGCTAGATGCATTTGTGAGTGTGAAAAAATTGTTGTTCAAAAAGAAAACAAATAAGAAAACCTACCAAAAGTTTCTTTACTAACATACAGTTACTTGATCAGTTGAGGAAATGAAGAAATGAGCAAAGTTTGGCGTAAATGGTAACAAAGACAGTTCAACAATAATACGGACTAATGTACAGTAAAACCTCCATAAATTAATGATGTTGGGATTGAGATATTTTATTAATTTAACGAGATATTATTATATCAATAAATTAATAATTTATTAATTTAAAAAAGTTTTATGTATTACATTTAAATTTTAAAGTCCAATATACTAGTTATAATGTATACTAGTTAGAGATGGAAAATAAATTAGAAAAGCAAGTTTCGATTAGCATTTTATGAATTCACATTTCCAAATTAATTGAATTTGTCAAGTTCATTACTTTTGAATAAGTAAAAAGTTAGTTTCGCTGGCACAAGTTCTAATAACATATAGCTTTAATTGAATTTGTACAAGTTTCAATTACGTAGGACCTTTGTATATATATATATATGGAAATTTTTAGTAATTATTAATTTGTAGTTTCGTTAGGATCAATATATACAAACTAGAGCTTCAAAAAAATTATTATTTTATTATTTTATTGAATGGGGTCCAAATTTACACTCATCCCAAATTGGGACCGGACAAATTATTAATTTTATCGAGGTTATTATTTTTTCGAGTGATAATTTATAAATGTTCTACTGCAATAGTTTTTCTAAAAAAAGTTTTCAATCATACCACTTTAAGCATAACTGAATTGATAAGTATAAACCAGAAGGGTAAAAATTAAACTTTTTAATAAAAGTACACCGGTCAATAATAATGAAATAGACGCTTTTTTTTCCTCATAACAAACAGTTCTCAAAACCTCCACAGATGTAATACCACTTTGTTTTCTATTCTTATCATTCATCAAATTGCTTACTGTTTATACTTCTTCTCATATAGATGTGGAGTGGTTCTCGACACATAGATGTAGAGTGGTTCTAGATCTAATTCGAAGGTAGGTCATATTTTTTCGTATACATGCTTTCTATAAAGCTTTGATCTCTAAGGTGACTTCTGGAAACCACCTTGTCATGGGGTAGGTCCGCTACGATTGGGGTGGCCGAGCACCCTTTAGCCCCTCACTGGCTCCGTCTTTGCCCCAACCATATCAAATATTACTTCCGTCTCAAAATTATTGTAAGGAGACAAAAATCACACAGTTTAATAAAATTAGAAGCACTATAATTTTCAACTGCTCAAATGAAATATTCCTTCACTAAATTATCTTTTTATTACTTAAAATAGAATTTAGACAACTTTTTTGAGATATTAAAAAAAATAAAAATACATAGACTATAATTTTGAATGAGAGGAAGTAACATTTGTAAAACAAGTTACAAAAAGTTTTACTTCTAAAATTTATCATATGGTTCGTAAATAAACCGTACCAAAGTACTTTTATTTTGTAGTAAATAAATTGTACCAAATTCGGTACGGTTTTATAAACAACCGTACTAAAAGACAATAACAACGCCCCAACCGTATCAAATAAGTGTTTTTTTTTTTTTTTTTTTTTTTTTTTTTTTTTTATGTTTTGGTAAATAAACTGTATGAATTACTTTTATGTTTCTTTACGAGCCGTATCAAATGACTTTTTTTTTTTTTTTTTTTTTTTTTTTTTTAATGTTTTGGTACAATTTCTCTCTGACCGTATAAAGAGACGTTTGGGAAAATCTTTTGCGGTAATGTACTCAAAATAGAGAGTGAAGAAATTTTAAAAGATCGAAACCACACAAATACCAACCAATGCAAGACTACTATACCAAATAAAACTAGTACTAAACAGACACAAAAAGGTTCATAATTAGTTAATTACAACCAAATGTAACTAGTACCAAAACACACACCGAATAGTTCAAAATTACTACCAAATAAAACATAATACCAAATAGTTCAAGATTACTATCAACAAAAGTACTAACAAAATACGAAAATGACAAACACATGTAGTAACCAAAATTTTGATATATGTAATGAGACTTGCTCGCATTAGTCCGTTATTAAGTTCACCACATTATTGTACAGTTTTACAAGGAACTGATTGTTGGTCTAGTTGTATCAAAGTTGTTCCATGCAAGTTGCAACTATCGTTCCACATACCTTAAATTTGGTTCAAGTCCCATCAACATGTATGTATGTGTATTTCATTTGGAAAACTAGGATCAACCACAAAAAAATGTTGACCTTTTGGGGTTCACCACCCAGCACTCAATTTCTCTACTTCAAATTACTCCTTCAATCTACCATGCACAAATATACTATAAATACATGAACATCACTATATTCATTTCATATCATCAAAATCATCTTGACCTTCTTTCATCAAAAGTTAACCTATGTACAAATAAAAACTACACATCTTGAAAGCATAATGACATTCATGAAATTCTTATTACTTCTTCTAGCTTTGCTTCTTGCTTCTTCCATCATTTTGGGTGCCACCGCACGAATTGCATGTAAAGATCTAAGTATGGATCTTGGTGGAGTTGATGTTGGGCTTGGATTAGGGATCGATGTAGGGGGTAGTGGAAGTGGTCCTGGAGCAGGAGCTGGGTCAGGATCTGGCTCCGGATCCACATCTAGCTCCTCCTCCTCTTCAAGTTCTTCGAGCTCGAGCAACAGTGAATCTGGAAGTGGTTGGAAGAGGTGATCCGCCCGATCCACATCTAGCTCCTCCTCCTCTTCAAGCTCAGAGCTCGCAATGCTGAATGGAAGAGGTGATTCTCTGCGGGATCCTCGCGGGATCCCGTCTTTGGATCAGGACACCGTACTGGTGGCAATTAAATGATGGCCTAGATATATGATGTTAAACTAAAATATCGCCGTGACTGCTTGTCATGTCTAGATGAATAAATAGTGATACCACCTCTTTGTACCTCCGATCTGATTATTCACTTTTTTCATGAATAAATATCCATTATGCCTTAACTGAAGATGCTCCTAGAGGGACACCCAAGATGTATGCTGCATATATTTATTTGGATGATTTTTTAACAGGCGCTCAGGAAACTAAAATTTCAACGTCCAAATAAGTTATAAAACTTATTACTTTATATAGCTGTTAATAAAACAGAACAAACATATAAGCATCGATCCAGCCCCCATCAGGACCAACATGCATTTGGCCTAGCGATATAAAATATAACGTGTAGATAAAGTGACTCGATTGGCTCCTCAACAAGCTAGTGGGCGTGAGTTTAAGTTGAGACAAATCTTCAAGATTGTGATCAAAATAGTTATCAACGTTGTTGGAAGTATTTAAGATCAATCAACCTTAATTTCTATTTTCAAAACTTAGTCATATTAGTGTAATTATTATTATGTAGTATTTGTATTATTTTGAGCCATGTACATGTATTAAATATGAGGTGCATATTTCATTGGTCTTGGCCATAGGCCAATGACCCTAGACTATGGTTAGATTAGTCATTATGACGGTTATAGTTAGTTAAGACGGTTATATGAGTTATTGATGAAGGACACAACCATTGGTTCTATTGAACCATCACAACCCTTCATAACATACCTGTTCATGTAGTATAAATAGGATTCATGTAATGACAGTTATATATCTCAATTTATAGTTAATAGTTAGTTACTTTCCCTCCATATTTCTATCTTTGTCTATTTCTTGCATACCACTTCTGCACACTTACACTTTCTCAGACACTCACACACTTGTCTATCACAATATGGTGAACACAAACACATACCTTGAAGATAGATGGTCAAGACTGCACAAGAGAGGATTTGGCCATTCTAATAATTGGCATCAGAGCAAACCTGGGAGGCCTATGAGGAATAGATTGCAAGATCAGTTTATTCAGAGACAAATGAGAAGAGAAAGGGAGTCAAGACTTGGAAACTATATAAGGCAAATCTCAAAAGATTGCAAAGAAATGCTCAGGAAGAATATATAAGAGATTGAAGTATACAATTCTGCACTTCCACAGTCCATAATGTCTCTAACAAACACAAGAGATACGAGTGTTATGAATGCAGAATAAGAGGACATATTGCCAGCAATTGTCCAAACAAAGAAAAGATTTTGAGCTCGCAAACTCAAATATCGAGAGAAGAAAAGACATAGCAAAAGGAGCACACTCAGATTCTGTACCCTGAAAGTATACATCTACCAACTAGTTTCATGGTTGAAGGTACTGATGAAGGAAATTAGGACATAATCTGGTACATAAGCAAACACCTTGAAAGGCATGTATGCTCAAACAGGAATCTGTTTGTAAAATTAAAGGAGAGATTCAGTGTGGAGAAATTACAAGAAATGCACAAGATTTTGTTCATACATGGAATTGGAGAAATCAACATCAGATTATTCAGAGACAAATGGGAAGAGAAAAGGAGTCAAGACTTGGAACCTATATAAGATAAATCTCAAAAGATTGCAAAGAAATGCTCAGGAAGAAGATAGAAGAGATTGAAGTATACAAATTCTGCACTTCCACAGTCCCATAATGTCTCTAACAAACACAAGAGATACAAGTGTTATGAATGCAGAAAAAGAGGACATATTGCCAGCAATTGTCTAAACAAAGAAAAGATTTATGAGACTGCAAACTCAAAAATCAAAGAAGAAAAGATAGAGAAAAAGGAGCACACTCAGATTCTGTACCCTGAAAGTATATGTGGAAAAATAGAAGGGGGGTTGAATAGTTTTACCGATTAAAACTTCGTTTTAAAATATTTATATCGACTTATGTCAATCTATTTAAATGTGTATGTTGGATGTTGATAGATAGATATGTAAATATGTAATGCGAAGGTAAAGAGTAAGAAACACAAAACCACGACACGAGTGTTTATAGTGGTTCGGATACAAGGACACCTTCTTTGCCCTACTCCACTCCCCGAGTCACCTACTCGAGAGTTCGTAATCACTACACGACACAACACTCCTTATGGCTGAGAAGTCATCACAACGTCGCCTACTCTTTTTTCGGTACAAGGCTAGACACCGGGTTCTTCCACGAGGTAGAACCAAACCTATCACAACGTCGCCTACTGTAACACCCCAACCCGACAAGGGTCCGAATGTCACATTATGGAGTCATATCAGAACATACTAATAATTTTTTTGGAAGCGGAAGTCTTATAAAATAAAATACCAAATCATATAAACGAATGACGTACAAGGAAAAATACAAAATCCAATTTGTCAAAATGAAATGAAATATCAAAACAATTGCCCTTCAAAATAAGTCCAAATGATAAGGAAACTAGAGTCGGATCACTCAAATGCTCCTACTCACCCCAACAAAGCTCAGCATCCTACTTGGTACCTGCCGCATGGAAAAGAAAATGCGGCTGAGCTTAAAAAGCTCAGTGAACAGTTATAACAAAACAAAAGCTAACATAATAAAAATATAAAAACGAAACAAAGGAGACTAATAACAAAGTCGTAACGAATGAGCACAATGAGTCTATAAGTCAATGAGGAACCTGCAGAACACAATATTATAGATATCCAGAAGAAACAAAATCAAAGGAGACCAAAGCAAAGCAAAGCAGCGAAGCATTGAATAATTATAAGCACATATAAGAAAGAAACATACAAGTATCGAAACATAATCATATAGGAGTTGATGAACAGTATCATAATCAAGGCAAGTAACCAAACAATGAACAAACATATCAACCAGCGGATCAACTAATCATAAATATAGCAAAACAACAATCAGATAATCAGATATATATAAGCTATGCTAAATTCTATAAGCAGGCGAGAGCAACTAAATTGAATGTAAGCCTGGCAGATTAATAAGTCAGGTACACATCAATTACTATGTCGAACCGGTAACATAAGCATCGACAAGACCAAAGCAAGTACAAATATGGTAGTCACAAATAGCAGGTAAATTACTAAATGATAGTCATGGCCCTCGACATAACTGAATGCAGTATAACATGATCAATGGATAAATCAAATGATGATTACGTACTAGCATGGCAACCAAATGAATCAAATAGTCACATAACAACATGGTAAGCGGATAATCAGATATTAGCATGTTAACAGGTGAATCATGTAACCACATACTAAGATAGTAGACAGAGAAATCATGTAATCATAATCAGCATGGTAAACAGATGGACCAAATAATCATATAATAGCATATTCAACACTTGAATCCAATGATCATATAATAGCTCGGTAAGCGGGTGAAGTTGTAATCTGAAGTATAAGCTTGGCAACCAACCGAAATAGAGTGAAAGCATAGTAAATCAAATGAACTGAAGACTGAGTATAATAACCAAATGAACTGAAGCATGAGTTCGATAGTCAAACGAATCACATAAGAATACTGAGTGAATAAGTAGTCAACTGAATGACTGAAGGAATATCAGATAGTCACATAATAACCAAAATCAGAATGTTGCCACGAGCACCTAATACTAAAGGAGATACTCCAATAGCCATATATAATAAATCACATATCATAACCCATATATTCCAAATCATATCAAATCCGTCAAATCATAAGTGCACAAGGAGGGGAGACCTCTCAAGTGTGACAACTCGCAATTTCAAGTCATTTCTCAAGTTTCACTATTTCAACATTTATCGTAAACTAGGTTTACGTGTTTCAAATTCGCGTAACCTTTAAGGTTTAGCGGCGAATTCATGATCATAACATCACGAACATTTCATATGGACTAAGTTTAGTCTACATTTCATTGACATCATTTGCATCATATTAGTTCGTTCATGACATTTCATTTCACATTTAACGCGTAATTTTTATATTAAATAAACGTTATCGCGTGAGTTATTATTTTGAACATTTAATCCGTTACTTTTAAAAATGATCCCGACATATTTTATACTTACATTTAGTTTATAAAAACTATGATTTGAGTTTACCTAGTGTTTTAAATTTATTTCGTATATAAATCATTAAAGTTATATTATTACGACGTTTTTCTTAAAAACTGCACGGTAATTATTTTATCACTCAAATTTTACAAGGAATGTATTTTTACAATTTTTATGATCTCATTACATTCCACTTTGATCTATTAAAAATCTCTTTTACCTAAAAGTTACCATTTACCTTACAAGTATTATTAACTACATAACATTTACTTACACATTCATTTTTAACAAAGTTTATACAATAAAGAAAGAAAAAAAATATTGAGAGATACACTCCCCAAAAACCGGTTCTACGGGGAGGTGTAAGCATTTAATGTTGGCAAGATTTTCAAGTATAAATCTATACTCCATATATTATTCTTTCATTTTCATTCATCCTACAATAATTCATGATAGATCAAATTGTCTTCTCTTCTTGTTCTTCCTCTTATCATAACCGGTTCTACCATAGGTGTTCAAGGGATCACAAAAGTTTTTCTCAAGCTCAAGTATTTACAATCTAGATCACACTCTTTATAAGGTTTTGAAATAAAAACCAAGAGTGTTTAGGCTAAACCTTGTTCTTTGCACCTCATCATATTAACTAGTAAGCATGTTTCTTTCATTTTTCATGTTTCCTTTTCATTTCATATGTATCTTTTCATTTTTGGTACAAACATGCAAGACATATGTGATTTATACCATTTTTACATGATTTTAGAGTTATATATATATTATGGTCATCCTATAATTATCCCTTGGTATACTTTGGTCTTGATGATGATTAGGAACCCATGACACCCTAAGAAGGTGTATGGTAGGATTAAATTAGTTTTGGAGTTGATTTGAAGGGATTAGAATAGGTTTTGTCCGAGAAAAACTATTTTCAATACGTATATAATGTATTCTGTCCTTGTTTTGATTTTCTGGAAAATCCGACTGTAGGCACGACTTTTTGGCCTTGATATTTAGAAAATATACTTTAAAACGAATCCGTGGCCGGTTGAACGGATAAAAACGGAGTTATAACGAAGAAGTTATGAATTTTAAAGTTTAACGATGAAATATACAATTTTCGAAATTTCACTTACTATTTTTACTTTGTTCGAGTCAAAAGCAGCCTTAAGCTTCACAAATTATTTCGACTTGTCAAAAATATATTAGTATACTTTGATACGAAGCTAAGGACGTATTATACGAGAAAACGGATTTGAAACGACAAAGATATGCACGTTTTCATAAAGTTGCCGTAACTATTATTTTAGAAAAACTATATTATTTTACGATACAAGTGTTACGGTAAGTGAACGACCATGTTGGAGGCTGTTTTAACCACGATGTGGAACTTCTTGGAACGAAATGTCTTCTAATAAAATTAAGATCACCGAGCATATTTTCAAAACGACAAGCCGTTTGTATAGCGGAGTTGTAATAAATTATTTACGGATGTTTAAACTTGGCCGAAACTCACTTTTTACATAACAATTAGCCAAAATCACCATCTTTAACCCTTATTATCTTTATGTTCGAAACCTTTTTGACGAAAACTCCTGAACTGAAACTTCTAGATTTCGATACAAACTTTCCAAAACCGTCGAGTTCGTTTCCTAACAATCGACGTACACTATTTTACGACGAGTTTTGCGAAGCCATTTTTGTCACTTTCATAAAAATTCCGACGACATTGTTTTGCGACGAAAAGTGAAAATTTCACCATAAATCATTATAAAACCATTGTAGGATGACATTTTGACGTAAATACTTGAAAAGTGATTTTTGATTGGTCAAGACGTCAAAAGAGTATTTTTCGACGATAAGTATTATTTTCAAAACTCGCAAATGGTATAAATAACATACGAAATGCAGGCATAACATTACATTGCAACTCATTACATATCATACCATTCATAATAGGGCGTTTTCGAGATTCACGCTACATTTCAGTGTACTCACTCTTGTCATCATACCAGTTTATCAAGTGAGTTCCATAGCCCCTACTTTTACTTGTTTTCATAACTGTTTTGGGGGAGATACATGCTCAACTATTTTTATAACTATCATGATTATTTGAAACTATATGCTTAACCGAACTTAATGTTTAGTCATATCCTATATCATAAATCATTGAATTTGAATGTCTTGGGATTATCATTGATGAATGTCTTGGGATTATCATTGGGCTGAATGTCTTGGGATTATCATTGGGCTGAATGTCTTGGGATTATCATTGGGCTGAATGTCTTGGGATTATCATTGAGCTGAATGTCTTGGGATTACCATTGGGCTGAATGTCTTGGGAACTTCATTGAGCTGGATGTCTTGGGATTTTCATTGAACTGAATGTCTTGGTATAATTATGTCAAGTAAACATTGATACATTAAGTCATGCATTATTATGTGAATTCATTTGACATCATGCGCTTGAATATAAACTATATACATTTTGGCAATGGGTTGTGAATACACAGGTTGCAAGTTTTGTATGGGCGGAACTTGGAACTGAGTGGATTTCTGATGCCTTTCTTGCATAAACGATTTTGAAAGGCTTTACATTTCAACACAAACTCTATGAACTCACTCAACCTTTGTGTTGACACTTTTAGCATGTTTTTATCTCAGGTATCTAAGGCATACACTTCATGGCATGCATGGGGACACATCTTAGAGTCGCGGTGACGACGCGTCTCACTTGGGTTTTACTCACATTAAAACATCGTTTGAGTTGTAATAAACTTATTTCCGCACAAGTTGATTTTCATTTGGGACCTATACTTTGTAAACTCTGATTGTTTTATTAAATCAAACGATGTTCTTTTCAAATGACACTTTAGGTCGTTCAATATATCTCAGAATCGTGATGCTATGACAATCAATCCCGTGAATTCCATTCCACGCAAAACAGTAATTTGGGGGTGATGATTGGTATCGAGCTTGATTATAGAGAACTAGGTTGCATCATTGACCCTAGACTATAACTACATTATCATAGCATCTCATCATTTCATCATAAGTGCACGCTCACTTTACATGCGGTTTATACGTACATTTTCGAGTTATTTACTTTCATTTCATATCGATTGTCACATGGATGCCTTTAAATGCCCATTCCATTATTCTTTCTTCATACTCTAATGTGGAGAATTCCTTGTCATTCCCTATCACAATTTTTATATCGGTTGGCTCATCACCGATAACGTCGAATCTTTGAGATAAACCTTTAGGTACTGACAAAGTCACTCTCACTCCCTTGTTTCATCACTAACATGTCGAGTTACACGCTATTCACACCGAGTCACTAAACCATCATACATTGGAGCACTTACAACATCTCATAACCCATTTCTTAGGAAACCGTCGATCATTTTGAAAGATAACCTCAAACTTATCATTCTTATCACATTTCTTTGGAGCGTTTATTATTAACATCGGATTTTGCTACGCCTCACATTTCCTCTTGTTTTGAAGAAGATATGGCATCAAGAAAGCCACAATGAAATGACACAAGCGGCTATTCAAAAGTTGGTAAGGGATAGTGTAGCGAGGCATTAAGGATTGAAAGGGAAGCGGTGGATCGCCGCTGGCCGCCGAGGCAGCGCTTCTGGCAAGCCATAAAACTTGCTTCTTCTGCTGCGAGAAATGCAGGAGGGTCCGGGTTAAAAGTCGTCAGTATAAGGATTTCAAAAGTGGAGATCCCACCAAGTTTAAAGGGATGAAGGAGCCACCGCCATGGTTAGATGGTTCGAGAAATTGGAGTCCGTGTTTTGTTATGTAATTGCCGGATGATAGCAAGGTCAAGTTTGCTACGAGTACACTACTTGATGGAGCGTTGTCGTGGTGGAACTCATATGCTCAACCGATGGGAATGGAGAATGCTTTCAAGCTTACTTGGGAGCAATTCAAGGGTTTGGTAACTAAGAAGTTTTGTCCTCGTCACGAAGTGAAAAAGTTGAGACGAAATTCTATGAGTTGGTAACAATTGGGTATGATATCGACACTTACATTCGGAGATTCCAAGAATTGGCCGCGTTATGCCCGTCTATGGTTTCGGATAACGAGAAGTTACTAGAGGCTTTTATCGGGGGACTTCCCGAGGTTATTCAAGGAGATGTGACTTCGTTTGATCCACAAACAATCGAGGAAGCTATTAGGGTGACTCAAAAGCTCATGGCCCAGGTAGTGAAGAAAGGTAAGTACACCAACACCAACCAAAACAACAACAACCCCAACAACCGCACCAACTACAACAATGACCAAAACAACAACAACAACGGCGATAACCAACTCAACAACAACAAAGGAAATGGGAAAACGACCAAGGAGATTATAACAACAACAACCAAAACCGCAACACTAACCATCATCAACAACGAGAAAGAGGGCAAGAAACCGCAATGGTTTATGTTGCGCACCAATAAGGCAGAGGTTATCTGGAACCTACCGCTATGTAATCGATGTAAGTATCATCACACGGGTCTTTGTCCTGTTAAGTGCTACAAGTGTCAAAAACTAGGACACCATGCCAGGAATTGTAGAGGCAAGACCATAGTTACGTGCTTCGGATGTGGGGAGCAAGGACAATATCGAAGTCAATGTCCTCAAAACCAAGGTCAACAAGTCGAAGGTGCTCATGGGAATGCATACATGTTAGGAGGAGGAGAAGCTCGTCATGGTCACAACAACGCGGAAGACTGAAGAAGTTTGGAAACTAACAGTCTTGTTTTTCTTTATGTATTATGTCGTACTAAGTTTATGTCTTCCATCGTATCCGAAACTTTATAACTTAAAGATGTACTACTTTTGATAAACCTCTCGTTGTAAAATATTCTCATCTATCGTACTTTATTTTCTTTCCGATTTGTTATTACTTACGAGAATTTTACTTCTTTTTACTTCATCGACCATTTTAACGACACGGTTTAAATCCTTGTAAACATTGAGAGTTATAACAACTAAACCGAACGTCACGTCATCGTTCCTTAATTATGCATAGCCTAGCTAACTATGTCTAATTCTGGAGGGATCACGTTATGTTGGGAGCGGTTATTTATAAATCTTAGTGCAAGCAAAATTTTCACATGTTCCAATTCAAAGTGTTACTTATAAGAGATTCATCCAATATTTTTCTCTACTACGATGTTTTGTACGTTCTCGATCATCGATAACCGTAACGGCACTTCTCCATGTCTTCTTTCTTCGATATTCATCATAAACTCAAAAATTCGATAGACTAACACGAACCGAATTGTGGACCGAATTCCTTTTTGATGGGCGAATGTGACAACTCGCAATTTCAAGTCATTTCTCAAGTTTCACTATTTCAACATTTATCGTAAACTAGGTTTACGTGTTTCAAATTCGCGTAACCTTTAAGGTTTAGCGGCGAATTCATGATCATAACATCACGAACATTTCATATGGACTAAGTTTAGTCTACATTTCATTGACATCATTTGCATCACATTAGTTCGTTCATGACATTTCATTTCACATTTAACGCGTAATTTTATATTAAATAAACGTTATCGCGTGAGTTATTATTTTGAACATTTAATCCGTTACTTTTAAAAATGATCCCGACATATTTTATACTTACATTTAGTTTATAAAACTATGATTTGAGTTTACCTAGTGTTTTAAATTTATTTCAGTATATAAATCATTAAAGTTATATTATTACGACGTTTTTCTTAAAAGCGCACGGTAATTATTTTATCACTCAAATTTTACAAGGAATGTATTTTTACAATTTTTATGATCTCATTACATTCCACTTTGATCTATTAAAAATCTCTTTTACCTAAAAGTTACCATTTACCTTACAAGTATTATTAACTACATAACATTTACTTACACATTCATTTTTAACAAAGTTTATACAATAAAGAAAGAAAAAAAAAAATATTGGAGAGATACACTCCCCCTAAAAACCGGTTCTACGGGGGGGAGGTGTAAGCATTTAATGTTTGGCAAGATTTTCAAGTATAAATCTATACTCCATATATTATTCTTTCATTTTCATTCATCCTACAATAATTCATGATAGATCAAATTGTCTTCTCTTCTTGTTCTTCCTCTTATCATAACCGGTTCTACCATAGGTGTTCAAGGGATCACAAAAGTTTTTCTCAAGCTCAAGTATTTACAATCTAGATCACACTCTTTATAAGGTTTTGAAATAAAAACCAAGAGTGTTTAGGCTAAACCTTGTTCTTTGCACCTCATCATATTAACTAGTAAGCATGTTTCTTTCATTTTTCATGTTTCCTTTTCATTTCATATGTATCTTTTCATTTTTGGAACAAACATGCAAGACATATGTGATTTATACCATTTTTACATGATTTTAGAGTTATATATATATTATGGTCATCCTATAATTATCCCCTTGGTATACTTTGGTCTTGATGATGATTAGGAACCCATGACACCCTAAGAAGGTGTATGGTAGGATTAAATTAGTTTTGGAGTTGATTTGAAGGGATTAGAATAGGTTTTGTCCGAGAAAAACTATTTTCAATACGTATATAATGTATTCTGTCCTTGTTTTGATTTTCTGGAAAATCCGACTGTAGGCACGACTTTTTGGCCTTGATATTTAGAAAATATACTTTAAAACGAATCCGTGGCCGCTTGAACGGATAAAAACGGAGTTATAACGAAGAAGTTATGAATTTTTAAAGTTTAACGACGAAATATATAATTTTCAGAAATTTCAGCTTACTATTTTTACTTTGTTCGAGTCAAAAACGAGCCTTAAGCTTCACAAATTATTTCGACTTGTCAAAAATATATTAGTATACTTTGATACGAAGCTAAGGACGTATTATACGTAGAAAACGGATTTGAAACGACAAAGATATGCACGTTTTCATAAAGTTGCCGTAACTATTATTTTCTGAAAAACTATATTATTTTTACGATACAAGTGTTACGGTAGCTGTAACGACCATGTTGGAGGCTGTTTTTAACCACGATGTGGAACTTCTTGGAACGAAATGTCTTCTAATAAAATTAAGATCACCGAGCATATTTTTCAAAACGACAAGCCGTTTGTATAGCGGAGTTGTAATAAATTATTTACGGATGTTTAAACTTGGCCGAAACTCACTTTTTACATAACAATTAGCCAAAATCACCATCTTTAACCCTTATTATCTTTATGTTCGAAACCTTTTGACGAAAACTCTGAATCGAACTTCTAGATTTCGATACAAACTTTCCAAAACCGTCGAGTTCGTTTCCTAACAATCGACGTACACTATTTTCTGACGAGTTTTATGAAGCCATTTTGTCACTTTCATAAAAATTCACGACATTGTTTTGCGACGAAAAGTGAAAATTTCACCATAAATCATTATAAAACCATTGTAGGATGACATTTTGACGTAAATACTTGAAAAGTGATTTTTGATTGGTCAAGACGTCAAAAGAGTATTTTTCGACGATAAGTATTATTTTCAAAACTCGCAAATGGTATAAATAACATCTGAAATGCGGGCATAACATTACATTGCAACTCATTACATATCATACCATTCATAATAGGCGTTGCCGAGATTCACGCTACATTTCGATGTACTCACTCTTGTCATCATACCGCTTTATCAAGTGAGTTCCATAGCCCCTACTTTTATTTGTTTTCATAACTGTTTTGGGGGAGATACATGCTCAACTATTTTTATAACTATCATGATTATTTGAAACTATATGCTTAACTCGAACTTAATGTTTAGTCATATCCTATATCATAAATCATTGAGTGAATGTCTTGGGATTATCATTAATTTGAATGTCTTGGGATTATCATTGGGATGAATGTCTTGGGATTATCATCAATTTGAATGTCTTGGGATTATCATTGGGTGAATGTCTTGGGAATATCATTGAGTGAATGTCTTGGGATTACCATTGGGTGAATGTCTTGGGAACTTCATTGAGTTTGGATGTCTTGGGATTTTCATTGAACTGAATGTCTTGGTATAATTATGTCAAGTAAACATTGATACATTAAGTCATGCATTATTATGTGAATTCATTTGACATCATGCGCTTGAATATAAACTATATACATTTTGGCAATGGGTTGTGAATACACAAAGTTGCAAGTTTTGTATGGGCGAACTTGAACCGAGTGGATTTTACGATGCCTTTCTTTGCATAAACGATTTTGAAAGGCTTTACATTTCAACACAAACTCTATGAACTCACTCAACCTTTGTGTTGACACTTTTAGCATGTTTTTATCTCGGTATCTAAGGCATACACTTCATGGCATGCATGGGGACACATCTTAGAGTCGCGGTGACGACGCGTCTCACTTGGGTTTTACTACATTAAAACATCGTTTGAGTTGTAATAAACTTATTTCCGCAAGTTGATTTTCATTTGGGACCTATACTTTGTAAACTCGATTGTTTTATTAAATCAAACGATGTTCTTTTCAAACGACACTTTAGGTCGCTCAATATATCTCAGAATCGTGATGCTATGACAGTCAATCCCGTGAATTCCATTCCACCGCAAAATGTAATTTGGGGTGTGACATCAAGTACCAAATGGAGTAGCTAGCTCCCAAATGTGAGGGGTGTCTGCACACACGCACCGCATCACCAAAACTGAACTGAGTACCTAGGATGCATCCATACACTCCCTGCAAAACAAATCAAATATACATATGCCAGTACGAGACTGTACATACGTATTCATAATGACCAAGTGCACACATATCATAATCATATCAAAAGGGAACACCGAGGCCTAATCACACCACCCCAGATAGTGTCATGCCATTAGTGCATCAATGACATGGCTATGGTACCTCCATGGCTAGTTAGCTCGGGCAACCAAACACAACAAATCATATCATATCAAACTGATCATATAATGGAATCATATCAATAAAGGATCTCAAACGGATAACATATCAAATGAATAACTAATCGAATACCAAATCAGAGGATCATACCAAAATGAATCATCTCAAATGGATCATATCAAATCAAAGTAAGGGGAATACGAATCGAATATCAAAATGGACACAAGTCATGAGAGAGAAGAAGTGTCATTACTAAAATGATGGAATATCTGTACCTTAACGCAGATGAAAGGAAAGCAAACGAATGAATGAACACAAAGATACAACGCCACGTCTTCTTCAACGAATCTACACGGATCACGGTTCGTATAATATTTATTAGCTCATTTAATTCATAACGGATTTATTGCTTATATGAACCGTATTAATATTTTTAGAGTTATTAAGCGTATTCTCATTTTTAGTAATGGACCGAAATAGATACTTTAGGGTAATAATTATCAATTATCCAAACTTAGGGGTTACAAATGATAAATGGTAAATTTAAAGGTTTAATATGACAATATAGCAAAGTTAGAGGTCAATTGTGATAGATTCCAAAGATTAGGGTCAAAAGTGACAACTTGACAAAGTTCAAGGTTTGCATGCGCCCATGTCCAAAGTCTAAGGTTTAAAATGTAAACTAACTAAAGAATTTAATTAACATGACAATTTCTTATACGTTAAATGAAAAGAAAAATTTGCTTAAATATATCTTATTGATCCATATTTAAGCTTGCTCGCTGTTCAAATGACTAACATTTACGACCAAATAAATACACATTACTACTGACCCTCGACTCATCTTCCCGACAAACGCTCAAAACATAAACGATCCACCCATAAACTCCGCGATCACCCTCAAACTTACCCCACAAGACCAAGCTAATACTCTTTCATTTTGTAATAACAGTATGCATAGTTGAATGGATCACATGCAAAATACTATACAAGAATTCATGCAAATACTTACTACTTCACATGTACCCTTCATGAACTAATATGAATATTCCTCAAGATAGTTTTCTGATGTTAAAATGACAAATCACAACGTATAACATGCATCAACCTAATATCTTTCACACATGCATAAACAAACCACAACTCATTTTTTTAACCAATGATATTACGTGTAGGTACATATGTAACAAGTTAATTACTGTATTCGACCACATATTTATCGAATAACACACATTATTATTGCATGTTTATATTCACGGGTTTTAGATGTACTCGACACCAAAACACACACATACTATCGACATGACCGACCCACACTCATAGTGATTCGATTTGGGTTTCTAATCTCAACATATCATATCGGATTACATTTTTCAAAATCAAACTCGGATTAACACTTAACATCCCCTCGGGGAAAACCATACCGAAATACCTTACAAACAAAACCCTTTATTATCGCGAGGCAACAAGCAAGCAACATAGTTTTTTTTTCTTGTTTTAGAATCATATTTAGTGACATGATTAAACCTGATTCAATACACCTATAATCACACACATCGCACACTCTATATCCAGTTTTTAACGAGACAACAACAAGTTAAATATTCATGATAATGATTAGGTTTCTCATGCTCTATAAGTTTCTAACAAGCATAAAGATTCATAGATAATATAACGACATCGATGAATGGTGTGGTTACCTTCTTGGGCTGTTAAATGCGACAAAAAAAGAACAAGGACAAAACCAACGAGTGCAAGGCTGCTACACCACTTCTAATGATCACCTTAGGCTACTACAACTCTTCTTCTTTGCCTTGGAAAAACGATTAGAAAGCTTGGATTGTTATGTTGTTTTCGGTATGTGAATGAATGGGAGAGAGCAAGCCGTATCATATAGGGTAGGAAATAGCGTATATTTAGGAAAGAATGAGAAACGTGTTCTATGATGAGCAAGTATTGATTGAGGAAGTTTAACCAAAGTGAATACCATGCATATCTTCTGTATAATAAGACGATTTGTTTAAGCTAAAATCAAGGGAATTTTGGTGTATATCTCCTATTGTGTAACGATTTGGTCAAAATGGAATAAGGAAAGTGTGGGTTTGTCTAGTCATATATATACGTGTAGGACACTAGGAAAAAATCACGTATGTCATTGTTGATATGTAGAATAAGATTAGACTTAGAAATTATTAATATGTGTATTTTAATTATAAGGTAGACTTCTGATGACGTATAATCATAATCCATACTTAGGTTATGATTAAAGATGGTGCACACATTAAGGCTCAACTATTTTCGGTTTTACAACTACAATTTATCTGATATAAGGCTAGATACCGATTCCATTACAAAAGAGGAACTACTACCCAACACTACACAACACCTATCACAAACGAGACCCACTCCTTATTACAACATCATCAAGGATATCAATATTCTTTCCTATCTCTATTTGTACATCGATGCACCATATCGATTGTACACCATTGACATCTTTCACTAATGCCTTTGACATGATATTTTGGCACCTTTCACTAATGCCTTCGACTTGACCCTTTTGACATCCTTCACTAATACCTTTGACACAGACGTTCGACACCATTCACTAATGCCTTCGTCTTGACCTTTTTGGCATCCTTCACTAATGCCTTTGACACGGACGTTCGACACCTTTCACTAATGCCTTCGTCTTGACCCTTTTGGCATTCTTCACTAATGCCTTTGACACGGACTTTCGGCACCTTTCACTAATGCCTTCGTCTTGACCCTTTTGGCATCCTTCACTAATGCCTTAGACACAACACTTCTAGAGAGGAAGAAAGAACTATCAACAAGAGAACTTCAGAGTCTTGATGATGACGACATGACAACTCATGGACTTGAGTTTGCTCGACTTCAAGAGGTGGTGATCTCGCTTTAAGAGGAACCTAAAGAATCACACAAAACAAACACAAACTACATAGAAAGATCCTTTGGATATGAGATTAGAGAGTTTACAATACTAGGAGAAAATATGTGTAGGGTGGCAACTTACAATGAAGAAATGACTCACTATTGATAGACAAAACATGCTACTGTTCCACGGATCCCACAGATCCCTTGTTGGAGGGATCTGTCTAGTGTATTATGAGGGATCCGTGAGACGCTCCTCATTATCCATGGGTTATGGTTCATGGGTCCTAGACTTTGGACCATGGGTATCCAAGTAGATACAATGTATCTAGAAGATGCAATGCATCTAGTCAATGGGTTATGGGTTACTCCATGGGTCATGGATAATACCCATTATGACTTATGCATGATGTCATATAATGGGTCATGGATTATGGGTCATGCTCCATGGGTATGGACTTTAGGTTTTACCCAATTCAATGTATTTAGTCAATGGGTCAAATACTTATATTTCTACCCATACTATTACCCATTATAATACATACTAAGTATGTATATATATACCCATTATGTAAACACTAGTTGTTATACATATGTATTACTAAAACATGAAAGCACTATTACTTGTTTAGTGATTTATATGAAAACGTAAGTGTGTTAGTAAACTATTTGCTCAAACCATTTACCTATTTTAGTTGTTTCGTTAAAATGATTTTACGTTTGTTATCGACAAAACATTAGAAGATCGTAAAATATAAATAAACGTTTTTATGACTTATTTGTATTAACAATCTCCCTTTTGTTGATGACAAAACATAAGATTATTTTAAGGAAAACTAAAATTGTAAAAGTTTGAATTGAGTTTTACTCTTTCTCCCCTTTTGTCGAAACAAAAGAGGGTCGAAAGAAACTAACACATTTGTTTTAAGAAAGACATGTGAAAAGAAAATAGAGAGTAAGAGAAGAGAAGTATTCTTATCCTAGCTCCCCCTTGACGAGTCCATCCCTTTGTGAGGGCGTCAAGTAAGTAGAAATACTAAGCTAGTGCATTGTAATTATGCTTGCACATGGTTTCGTCCTTTTTGACGAGCATGCTCCCCCTTGATGATTGCACCTTTGCAAGGAGGTCATCAAGTAATGTAACCTAATTTGAAAGTCTTGCAAATGATTTTGCAATGTTTTTGCTTTAACACGAAACTCCCCCTAGCTAAGGGTGTCAAAGACTTCATGTGTATATTGAAAATCTACAAAACAAAGGTTAGAAAACAAGTATATAGAGCATAATTTCCTGCAAATAAGACTCAAGTTAGTAATAAACAAGTCTTCTGTTGCACGGATCCCACGGTTCCTCCTTTGGAGGGATCCGTCTAAGCTAAACTGAGGGATCCGTCTGTCTGTAAGCTTAAGACAACAATGGTGATGTAAAATGTGATGTTAACATCTAAATGAGATATGTATTAAGGCACTAAACATATTCTCAAGACAATACGGCATATAACATGTAATTTCATTCAATAAAAATATGAGAAATGATCTACAAGTCTCATGAAATATGATTCCTAAACTATCTAACTTAAGCTTAAGACTAGGACATCACTTGAATCCTTAAGCTCAAGGTTGTTTAGGTTTGTTGATCTCGTCAAAACGTTCGAGGAGGTAATAAAACATGAAACGTTGCTCTTCACGTACTTCATGTATCAAGCCTTCAACATGTTGACTATGATAACAATCTTTGTCATGGCTAGGAAATGGTGGTGGTAGAAATGGAATGGCTTGAGATGGAAGGTTTGGTTGAGGTTCCACAAAAGGAGGAAGGTTAAGTGAGGAAGGTTGGGGATTCTCAAAAGAAAGAGGAATTTGTGGAGGTGGTTCAACCAAAGGTGGTGGTGGTGGAATATGTGATGAGGATGGTGGTAGAGAGGTATCTACTTCCATGTGATCAGGTGGTTGACTTTGATGGTTCCTCATAATCCAAAAGGGACTGTTTGAGGGTGACGAAGAAAAGGATGCCGGTGCTAGTGTTGATTCAACACCTTTATTTTGTTGCGCTATTCTCTCTATAGAGGAGAATGTTGGCAATGGTGGAGGATGAGATGGTGTTGTTCCCCGTTCACTATCGTTTAAAACAATTTAAGTTTATAAAAACAAGTTAATAGTGAACTATGACTGAAATTAACATAAGAAAAGCACACTAAGTAATTTTCAACATCATATTCTTATTAGAAATAAATCAACAAAGAATACGTTACCCAAGTACTTACGGAATAGCACTTGGGATTGAAATGACAAAGTTGGGTGACTCCTCTCTAAGCTCAAAGCTAAGTCCGAGCACAACTCTTAGAGCTCATTGAGCTATCTCAGAACTAAGTTGTATTTGGAGGAGTGAAAAGATGGCTCATGTATGTGTGTTTTACAATTCACAAGATTAACTTTTTCACTCCATCTCTTATGCTATTTATACATGTATGATATTTGACTCTTTC
The DNA here is from genome assembly GCA_022545495.1 of Chrysanthemum lavandulifolium. Classification (NCBI taxonomy): domain Eukaryota; kingdom Viridiplantae; phylum Streptophyta; class Magnoliopsida; order Asterales; family Asteraceae; genus Chrysanthemum; species Chrysanthemum lavandulifolium. Next base: position 67,858 of record JAHFWF010000040.1, read on the forward strand.
CTAAGTGACAACCGACATCATCTGAAGACAAAATCTCGATGTATTTTGTCTCATTTAAAGACTATTCTAGGTAAGAGACAAGACTACTTTCCTAAGTTCGGTGATGACACCGAGCACGATCTTTGCCATTCAGGAAAGTTGACTTTGGTTGATAAGGACTTCGTCTTATCCGATTCAACCTTTTCCCGCCTTGTCCCGCTCTTTCTTCGCTTTTACATCCTTCGTCTTCTACTTCATTTGTGTTTGTAAGAAGTTGAGAGGAATCTTAGGATTCGGTGAGTTATTGTCATCACTCACCGAATCCATCATCTTCTTCTTGACTCGGTCTTCACCCTTTAAGTTCCGCCTTCTTGGTGGAGACTTCTTCTTCGTCTTATCTTGAGTATCACGAAGACGACTCAGCGAGAGACTATGCACTCGGTGACTGTTTGTGTTAACGGATTAAACACTTGGGCTATTTTCTATTCAAATCCTAGATTAAGGGGTTTGGGTATTTCTTGAACCCAACAGTCTCCCTATTTGGATATACAAATAGCCTAAGTGGTTGATCGATGTAAGTGAGCAAGAGGCTTCTTCTTACATCGAATGTACTAATGAATACAATAAGGAACACCGAGTAAATGAATAAAACATACATCGTTTATTGATCGATTACATAGTTCCTATCACTAGTACAAAAGATAAAACAAAATGATGTCAATCTAGATGGATTCCCAATGCTTCAAGCTTGACCTTTTGGTGATGAGTGTTTCTCTGTCGGGATGGTCTCTTATCTTAGCATTCGGTCTTGGTAACCCGATGTTTCTTTGGTTTTGTATTTGAGAGGCCACGGTATGTAGCTCAACATTGCAGCCACACCACCGATCAATATCACTCCATCTTTGAAAAGCGAGGTTTCCATAGACATCAATGTGGAATAGCCCTCTTTAGGCTTCTCAATCACTAGACAGTTCACAAATTTAACCTTCAGCAGACTCCCTATTACACTCCGGTCCGGGCACTTTAATCTCGTGTTGGAACTCAACTCTCTTCCTTTGCGGTGGATGATTGTGGTTGAGATCCTTGAGGTGCGATTAAATATGTGAATTCCCAGTTGATTTGGACAATCTCTCGATCTTTCATATCTTTCTCGAGCATCTTCATCGTGTCCTTAACCACCACATTCTTCTTCTTTTCAATAATTGGACCAAGCTCATCAAGTTCGATGATCCCAGTCGGTGAATTTGAGGATCATGGACCTCAAGTGTCTTTATCAACCCTCTATAAACGTTCATGGCGGTGGTTTGGTATTGGGATGATTCGACATCGATGATCTTTTCAGAAGCCTTCCGCTTGTCATTGTCTGCTTGTAATCCTCAATTACGCTTTTCCGAGAGCTTCAGCTTTCTTCTTTTTCTTCCAAGCGCTTTTCATTGCAATCATCCGAGCGACTGAGCTTCCTTGAAATTTTGCCCCTGCGACCCTTTTGAAGTTTGCTTGGATCTAATCCCATGTTCTCGACTTCTTGGCGACAACCTTTCCGGTGCTTTTCTTCCTTTTCTTCCTCGACTTGTTTCAACCTTTTTCTTCTTTAGCAAGGTGTTTACTCATTTGTTGTGGTGTGAGCGGTATTCTGTCGCCGATTTTATAGGAATCTTCGTGCTCGAAGTTGCCATTTTGCCTTTTCCTTTGTCCCGGCCCGAGAAGATGAAGTTGCTACCGGGGTGGTGGTGTTGTTGTTATTAGAGTGATTCTTGTTAGTGTTGTTGTTGTTGATGTTGTTTGTGGGATTGATGAGATAGGTGTTCTTGAGGACCGGTGGGGATGATGAGATTTGAGCCATCGATCTTTGTTGGTGTTGGCTCCCCTCGGTGAGAAGGAGTTTCTTCAACAATATTCTCCCCTCAACTATTCTTTGGAACTTGAGTGAGGGCAAGAGTTGGAGTTAGTCTTGAGGGGACGGAGTGCTGACCTTGAAGGCTGATATATTTCGATGATCATAGCCTTAATCTCAAGTATCGCTTGAAGACCGGTGACCTTGTATCCAAGTTAGCCGAGAAAGCTCCAAAGCATCACACGGGGACCAAGATTCCGGCCATGGAAGACGAGGCCTGAGCCATAGCAACACTGGGTGTTCAATGAGTCCACCGAGGTCTAAAGAGACCGAATCGAAGATTGAGACCTCGAACATTGGCGATTGGAGCATTTCAATCGGTTCGGTTAGTCGAGATGAATTTTCACATACACCTCGGTGGCTTTCAGTACTTTGGCATTGATTGCGGGGTCCTCTTTAACGACATCCAGATTTCATCAATAGTAACTCCACATGATCAAGATGCTTGAGAAACTTAACCGTGTTTTCATCAGTCGATAAGGTGTTGGTACATGAGATCTCGTGCTCATGAACATTTTCATTGAAGGTGAGCACATCAAAGCGAAGATCGCCAGAGCCGGTCAGCCGCTTCAGATGTGTTGATCCCAAAATTGTTCAAGAACCCAGCAGTACGGTCTCCTTGAGGCTTTAGTGATCCATCAACCAATTGCCTTTCAGTGATGGAAGAATGTTGTCAAACGGTTAAATTCCTGAGCTGGATGATGAGGAGTCGAGTCATTTTCTTGGATGAAATGGTGACTCAAGATGCTCCTTTGGATCAGCCGAGGCTCTTGTTCGAATTGAACCTCGGCGTCCATTTCTTCTCCTGGCGATAAGATTTCATCATCGATCTCAAACAAGCTCATCTTCGAGAATAATATCGGTGACATCAACAGCAGTTAACCCGGGGTTGGTGATGGGTTCCATATCGTGGTGGTATGTTTCTCTCGAGTCTTTGTCCCCGTTGACCCCTCGGACCTTTGGTGGGCGTTTCGGTGCCTTCACTGGAGTCGGGATTGGTTGTGGGTTCCGTATCGGCGGGTTGTTCCTTTCCCTCCGAGTCTTTGTCCCCTAGTGACCCCCGAGACACCTTTGGTGGGTGTTTCCTAGTGCCTTTAGCAGTCGGTGATAGTTGTATCCCTATCGTGGGTTGTTTGATTCCTCCGAGTCTTTGGGAGAGATCGGTGTGCCCTCGCACAAAGGCTTGGATTTGCTAATGTCATCACTAGGCGTTGTTGAAGGCTCCCCTACCAACGGGTTATTTGTTTCCTACGGATCTTGGGGTAGTAGGTGTGACCAAGGCACTTGTTGTGATGTATCGCTGTCCTTCGTTGTCTTTGGGGTGGTTGTTGCACTGTCGGTGGGTATCTTTTTGGTCTCGGGCTTTTGTGCCTCTTGGGTGCTCCTCAAGCCTCGGGGCCCCGAGACTTTGGTTTAGTCTTAGTCGATCGAGACTTCCCTTTTTCTTTTAGGAGCGGGGTTTGGACACAGATCCACTTTGATTGTTTCTGACAATCATGTGGGCCGTCAATTCTATGGGAGTGACAAGGGATGGGTCCTTTTGAAAATTTGATGGGCTCGGATGCGTGTAAATTTCAAAATTTTCATCCCGAGTATAATTTGAACCCAATGTGATTGCAAAGCACGGAGACAAACCTAGGATACTGAAACGTGCCGCCCTAGTTTTGCTCTGTAGCTTCGTTCGAGATCACCGTAAATGATCTCCCTATGTCGACAGTGACCCCATTCATCAAGCGGTATGCCATCATCAATCGAATATAGTTAACTTGTTCGGTGGATGAGTGGTTCCCACGAGGACCCGAATCACAAAGTGAAGAGGATCCTCAAGCCACGGAATGAGCTTTTAGTGACTGGGTCTTGTCCAAAAAGTTTGATCTAAAACGATTTGTTTTAACCCATCCTTCACCGTGGAGGGTTCGGGATGGGCGACATAAGCACCTTTGTTATAATCTAACCCGTTGAAGTGCAAAACGTTTTGTAATCCAGGTGTATTGTTTCCCCATTTAGACCGAACACGATGAGATACTCCCGAGAGGTCTAAGGTTATTCTCATCCGCAGAAGGTGTCGGGTCAAGGCTCTAGTAGCCCAAAACTCCCCGAGGTAGTTTGGGTACACTCCGAGGACATTTTACAAAGGCCTTTTGAGTGGGCGTTGAATAAAAATTTTATAATGTCTTTATAGGTTGGGACATTTTTGGATATTCAAAATTTCCTATGACATTATTTGTTTTAAATTCAACGTTAGTAAGATCTACCCAATGAGAGGCAACTGGAGAGATTGTGTTCTAGCCATTTCCATTAACGAAGATTTTAGGGTTTAAAAATGTTTTGACTAGAACAATCAAAGTATTTAGATCTCTTCAAGTTTGTGATGAAAAACTTTTGTAAATGTTTACAAGGAGGGTTTTTCCAAAAGAGGTTTTGAAGATATTGAGAACACACAAATATTTCGGATTTGAGAAAGAATTTTGTGAGTTTAGTTGCGAAAATAATTTGTGTGTTTTGTTTGTGTTGGAAGAGGTATTTATAGAGTGATAAGAGGGTGTTTTGTGCACAAATGGGAATATTAAGAGTCGGTTTTGAAAGGCGTTTGAATTTCCACATTTAATGCTACCACTCCATTACCCATGATAAAATCCCGTTTTCAAGGAGCAGTTGATTGCGGTAAAGTGCACTTTTGCAGAGATAAAATATCAATTTGATATTTTGTGAGAGGCATTAAATGCCAAGTGGGATGACATGAAGACAAAGAGACATATATTCCTTTATTAAATTGGCATAGTTACCAACCTAGGATATTTAAGTAAGCGATACTTGGATCATTTAGTTACCCGTTCAATGCTCTTTGTCAAGTGTCGGGGACCCTAATGAGTCTTACTTATTCGGTGAGAGGTTGGTTTTGGATGTTCAGGAGAATGAACCATTTGAGAGAACTTATCGAGATTGGTTTTCGTGATACTTTGCTTTCAATGTCAAGCATTCCTAATTCACTTCGGTCTCACGAAGGTAGGTTCATCCAAGGGTTTGGTGAAGATATCACCGATTGATATTCAGTAGGATGAAATGTAATTCAATATCTCCTTTCATTCTGTGATCCACGATGAAGTGATATCGATATCAATGTGTTTGGTTCTTTGGTGGAGGACGGGGTTGTTGGAGATTGCAATAGCACTAGTGTTATCACGAGAAGATGGGCACCATTTTGTAATGGATGTCATAGTCACCGAGTTGACTTTTCATCCATAATACATTGGCACAACATCCTTTGCCTACATATTCGACTTCGGTGAGGACATAACCAACGATTGTTGCTTCTTTGCACTCCAACAAACCGGTTTTCCTCCAAGAAATTAACAGGACCACGAGGTACTTTTTCTGTCCATGTTGCGACCAGCATAATCGAATCGAGTAACCCTTGAGATCAAACCCCGAGCATTTTGGATAATAGAGTCCAAGATTTGGGGTTCCTTTCAGTACTGAGTATTCTTTTGGTCTTTGTGAGGTGAGATTCTTTGGGATTGGACCGATATCTTGCTATTAAGCAGATGAAAATTGTATGTCCGGTCTAGTAGTGGTTAGATACATCGGTGAGCCAACAATCCCTCCGAAATGAGTTTGATTGGTGATTTGCGGTGAGATAAGGTCCAAGGTTGTCGGGTGGGACCATTGGTGTCTTCAACGAGGCACGAGAAGATATTTCATATTTCTTCAAGAGATTTATGGTGTATTTTCTTGGTGATGGAAATTCCTTTATCGGTTTTCTCGATTTGTAGTCCAAGAAAGTATGTAAGTTCCCCATCATGCTCATTTCAAACTTCATTGTCATTAGTTTTTCAAACTGTTTTGCAAAGTTTGTAGTTTGTTGAGCCAAAGATGATATCATCAACATACACTTGGACTAGTATCACATCCTGTTGGGTTCTATAGACAAACGATTGTGTTGTCTATCTTTCCTCGACAAACTTGTTTTGTATCGGGAAGGCGAGAGAGTTTCATACCATGCCACGGGAGCTTGTTTGAGTCCATAAAGGGCTTTTTCAAGCTTGCATACATAGTCGGAAATTCACTACTCTCAAAGCACGGAGGTTCTTGAACATACACATCTTCCTTGAGATCACCATTTAAGAATGCACTTTTAACATCCATTTGGTAGACCACGAAGTTCATGTATGTTGCATATGCAAGGAAGATCTGATGGCTTCCATTCTTGCAACAGAGCAAATGTCTCATCATAGTCAATGCCTTCTTGTTGACTGTAACCTTTGGCTAAAAGTCTGGTTTTGTTTTTAATGACGGTGCCGTTTTCATCCGTTTTGTTTACGAAAACCTACTTCATTCCTATGACTACTACATCCCGAGGACATTTAATCAAGGTCATGACCTTGTTTTTATCAAGCTATTGCAGTTCTTCTTGCATACTGAACCCAGCTTGGGTATTTTAGAGCCTCGGTGACACTTTTGGGTTCTATATCGATAGGTAATCAACATATACACATTCATTGGTGAAGCTGCAGTTAGACTAGCATGCCATGCTACAGTGAGCATGCCCTCGGTGGGTTCACTAATGATGTTTACAAGCTCGATATCCCGAGTTCTTGTCCACTTACTTTGTGGTGCGGGATCGAGCTTGATGATGTCTTGGGTGTTGGGATGTGAGTTCGGTGTAAAAGCCACATAATCATTTAGAGCATCGTAGAGATGTCTTGTTCAAAGTGAGATTCATGAGTTCTGAGTTCACGATCATTTGAATCGGTGTTTCCTATCCCAATAGGACCCACCGATTATCAATGAACTCACCGATGGTTGGTTGGGGTAGGTTGTGAGGTAAGACATAATATGAGATCTCGACATCAGTTGATATGAGGAATTGAATTGATGTTGTACTCATCGAGGAGGATATCTTGATGAGTTGTCAATTCCTATTTCTCCATCGAGGTGTTGGTGAACCCGATGCTTCGGCACTTTCATCAAAGGTGACATGAAAGGTTTCCTCGACTTGTTGTCTCCTTGTGTTAAAACCACGAAGGCTTTGGAGATCGGTGAGTAGCCTAAAAGTATCCATCATCGACTTTGCATCAAACTTGCCTAGATGATCCTTGTGGTTATGAATGAACAGTGACATCCAAATACATGAAAATAGGCGATGTCGAAGTCTACCTTTGAAGATCTCATATGGGGTTTTATTATGTCTTTTGACAATGATTGACTGTTTTGAGTGTAACGAGCGGCTTTGATGCTTGATCAGAAATGCTTTGAGAGGGTCGAGCCATTTAACATAGTTCTAGCAGACCTCAACGAGAGTTATGTTTTCCTTTCAAGAACCCCATTTTGTTCGGGGGTATATGGAGATGAGAAATTTTGAGAAATTCCTTTTCCATCACGAAACTCTCAAGTTCTTGATTTCGAACTTCAGTACCATTGTCGGTTCGATTTGTTTAACTATAATGTCATTACGGTTTTCTATCTTCCCGATGAATGACATTATTGTATCATTACTGACTCTTTTGGAAAGAAAGTATACCCAAGTGTATCTTGAGAACTCATCAACAATGACAAGTGTATACTTCTCATCTTTGGATGGATCTGGGACCGACAGTCCAAAGAGATCCATGTGCGGAGGTGGAGGCAACTTTTATGGAGAAATTTTGTTTGGTTTTGAATGATGCTCGTGGTGTTTACCTTTTCACGAGCGAGCATGGTTTGTCTTTGCAAAAACCGGTGATGGTAAGCCAAGGACCTTGTTTTGTTTTGCCAAGTTGTTGAGGTTTTTGAAGTTTAAGTGTGAGAGTCTCTTATGCCACACCAATTGATAGTTTCGGTGGCTTTAGCAAAGATACACGTTCCATCTTGGGAGAGTGTTGACATGTCTAGCACATAAACATCATCTCCTAGAGCTATCAACACAACTTCCTTGTTGGCATTGAAAATGGTACCTTGTTTATCATTGAATTGTACAATGTATTTAGCATCACATAGTTGGTGACATCGATGAGATTGTATTTGAGACCATTGACATAGGCTATTCTAGAGAAAACTATTCCATTGCGGTTCATCGAACCATAACCTTGATTGGGACATGATGAGTTATCACCAAATACTACCTTGGGCCTTGGTTCCTTTACATACTTGTGCAGATATTCCTTCACACCACCATGCTTCTTGAGCATCCACTGCCTAGATGCCAAATAGGCTCCCTGGTGTGACAAATCGTAATTTCAAGTCATTTTACAAACTTTGAAAAGTTTTACTATTCATCTCGGGAATTTACTATTCACAAATTACTATTCATCATTTTTGAAGTCGATATGATATTCTGAGAACGTATTTCAAAATTTTACTATTCACAAAACACTATTCATTCTCGGAGAAAATCACTATTCATGAGTCACTATTCATCATTTAACGTAAACTAGGTTTCTTAGTATCAAATCTGCGTAACTGTAAGGGTTTAGTTGCGTATTCATGACAACATCATCGATGACATTTCATATACACTAGGATTATTCTACATATCATTAGTAACATCATAATATTAGTTCATGCATGGTTTTGCATTTTCATTAACCGCATAATTTCTTATTAAATAAAGCTATCGTGAATTAATTATTTTGAACATTTGATCCAATACTTCTAAAATTATCCCGATATATTTTATACTCATATTAAGGTTATAAAAATAATATTATGAGTTTACCGGTGTTTTAAATTTATTTTGTATATAAATTGTTATATTTATATAATTACTGACGGTTTTAAATAAATACTACATGATAATTATTATTTCACTCAATTTTGTAAGAAATGTATTTTTATAATTTTATAACTTCAATATATTTTATTTTGATCCGTTAAAATTTATTTTAGCTAACGCTACCCTAAATGCTTAAATATATATACAAGTTACTAATAATTCTTAACTAACTACACATTTACTTATATACACAAATATTTAACTACAACAAAACTACTTGGTCTTTTTTTTTATGTATGTCGACCCACAAAGGGTGACTCACACACCCTTAATACAAATATCTAACTATACTATACTTATATTAGTTTTATACTAAAACATACATACATATATCAAAGTGTAAGAAAAAAATATCCTCTCTTCTCCATCTCATCATTCAACCGGCCATAGGAGACAAGCACAAGGAAACCATTTTTTTTTCAAGTCAAGTTAAATTTACAACTTAGGCATACTCTTAAGCAAGGTTTTGAAATAAAAACCTAGGGTATTTAGGATAATCCTTGTTCATTTAACCTCATCAAGTAACTAGTAAGCATTTCATGGTCCTTTTCATCTTTCATATTCATATTATGTTCATTTTATCATGCTTGAGAAAAATATGCAAGTCATATGGATAGCTATACCACTTTAAATGTTTTTTAGTGTTATATATATATATATATATATATATATATATATATATATATATATATATATATATATATATATATATATATATATATATATATATATCATCCTATAATTACTCCTTGAAACATATCACTTTTGGTGATGTCTAGGAACCCATGACACCCTAAGAAGGTGTATGGTAGGTTTAGAATAGCGTTGGCGTTGGTTTGAAGTGGTTAGAATAAGTTTTACGCGAGAAAAACTCATTTCGACAACTATATATAAGGGTCTGATCATTTCTGTGAATTCTGGAAATTTCGACAGTTGATAAAATTTTTTGGGCTAGATATTTAGAAAATATACTTTAAAACGAAAACGTGGCCGCTTGAGTGGGTTAAAACGGAGTTATAACGAAGAAGTTATGCTATTTTCAAGTTTAACGACGAAAACTATATTTTCAGAAAATTCAGCATGTTGTCCCAAACTTTTACGAGTCAAAAATGAGTCTTAAGCGTTATTAAATGAGTCGATTTATCAAAAATATATTAGTATACTTTAATACGAAGCTAAGGACATATAAAACGTAGAAAACGGACTTGTAACGATTAAATTACACGCGTTTAAACAAGGTTGTCGTAACTATTTCATATAAGCATAATTAATATATTTTCTAATAGCCAAAGATATCGGCCGCGAATGACCATGTTGAGGGTCGTTTTTAACATTGATGGAGTAATTTTTATAAAATGATGTCTTCTAGTAAAAGTAAGTTTGTCTAGCCTATTTTCCAAAACGTCCAACCGTTCGTCAAACGGAGTTGTAACGAGTAAAATACGGTCACTCAAACTTTGCCGAAAGTTACCCATAAACAATATTTTTGGTACAAGTACCCTACTTTACCTATGTTTTTCTCCATGATCGAGTCCTCTATGATAAAAACTTAAAAGCTAAAACTTTGAGATAATGATACAAGCTTTCCAAAACCGTTGAGTTTGTTTCCTAACACTCGATACTCACTGCATTACGACTAGCTTTTCGAGGCCATTTAGTCACTATCATGAATTGCCAAATTATATTGTTTTGCGACGAAAAGCTATAAATTCTTAATAAATCACTAAACGACTATCGTAGGAGGTTGTTTCAACGTAAATACTTGTAAAGTATTTTATAATATGACGAGATCTCATAAACATATATTTCGACGATAAACATTATTTTCAAATGTACAAGTGGTATGGATATCATATGAGTTTGCATGCACGACATTGTTTCATGATTTACATTAGAACATATCATTCATAATAGGCCGTGGTTAGAGATTGCGCCGCATTTCTGTGTATCCACTCTTGTCATCATTATAATTGCATCAGGTGAGTTTCATATCCCCACTTTCTGTTAGATATTGGATTTCACAAACACATCACATAACAATATATGGTTCGAATTATATAAAGTTTAGAGAGAGAAAGTGGGAACCTTTCTAGAGAGAGAAAGTGAAAGAAAACTTAGAAGGTTAGATTAAGATGAATGAAAGGTCCAACCTCTACCTTGGGAGGTAGAGGGTATTTATAGTTACAAACATAACGACCTCCTATCGCTCGTGGATCGTATACTGATGGGTAAAGACCCGTCCTTCCTCCACGGTGTTGCTCTAAACTAAATAGCTAACTAAATAACTAGTAAATAACGTAATTAAAGATATGTCTACGAGCTAACTTATGCTAGATAATATTGGGGTGACCGACTCTTCACTATGGAATTTTCTAATTCCTAACAATCTCCCCTAAGGAGGTCACCCCATATTTTACATTTTGAATCCTAGCATTCTATTCTTGACTTTGTTCTTGAGCTCGAGACTTCAATTCTTCAATTCCGCAATCTTTGTGCTTTTGTAGTGCAACTTCAAAGTCCGAGTGCTTTGTACTTTCGGTGGAGGTCTTTGAGCGATCCACATCTTTGATGATCTTGAGCTTTCTTTGAGATCATCACCACAAGAAATCTCTCCGGATCATCCATAGTTGTGTTGCCATCATGTGAAGTTGTGACTTTTGGACCGACATGCTCACACTTTTGAATCATGACATCTTTCCATCGTAGTAGCGGAAGCTTTCTTTGGTTCATGATATTTGCGGTGACAGTAAGCATAAGCATAGTATAGAAATATCGAGCCGGGTTATGTAGATAAGCACAAGTCATGATTTCTTCAATTAAGTATGGATGCTGTGAGCATGCGGCTTTGGATTGACTCCTCAATTCGATCACCGCAATCGTCGGGTGTACCGCATACTGACGATTAGCAATAAAAGCGCACGAAAGTGTCTTTGATCACTTCGTTGAATTGAGGTACACGCCCACGGTTCCCGTTGATCAAGACAACATCGCTCGTGATCGGGTATAATTCAAGAATCTCCTTGACGGGGTTTCGCATTGTTCTAGCCGTTCTCAAACCGAACGTCTCAAAGAAGACAACACGGAGTGAGTGAACCAACAAATTGAGATTCACCGATTGATGAAAATGATTTGAAAAACAATCGCGTATTGCTTGAAGAAAGAGTTTTGCAATACAACGAAGGTTTTATGAGAAAGATCAATTTTCAAACAAAATACTTTTGTATTAGAGAATGAGTACACATTCGACGTGCTAGTGAAAAGAAGAGATTCGCACATCGACCGGTTTTTCTAAAAGTATTTTTCAATCAGAGATACTTTTTGAATTTTGAAAACATAAGTACACATTCGACGTGCTAGAGAAAAGAAGATTTGCACATCGAACGGTTTTTCCAAAAGTATTCGTCAATTCATTTCTGGACCAAGGTTGATTCAAGATTGAATCTCCCATCGTTTCTATCCGGTTGTCACAAGTTTGATCTTACGAGAAGATCTCACATGTCACCCACCAAGAGCTTGTTTGATGTAGGCTCTAGAGGATTTCCATCTTCATTGTGAATATTTTACATATCACTCGGATGTTCGGCAATACCACAAGGATAATGCGAGGACTCTTAATATATACTTACTTTTCACATTGTGTGAAAAGCAAGTCTTCAAGAATTTAGTGTCCTAACGAGATATTGTGGATGATCTCTTGGCTCTAGACTCAATAGTGCACATTTGGTTCCCGTGGTCGGAGACTAGGAGAGGGTCTCCTTCTTCAATATCAACAATCTCTAAGAGAAAGTCGATAGATAATGTTGGTTCCCGTGAGAATGAAACAAGCCCTTTAAGAGGAACTTGAGTAGTTTGGGAAGTTTAGTGCGATGCGTCCTGGGTCCATGACGCCTTGTCTTCAATACCAGTGTTACCTTAGTAACAACCAAGAGCATATGTATTGAACGCGGTTTCGCCCTAAGGTTGAATTGATGGAGGCTATTTCTTTTCACCCTTTTCACATTCAGTTCTTTTTCATTCTTCAACCCTTCAAGCTTACCGAGACTTCATTACTAGAACCTTGTTGGGTTTATTCCGGTTCTAGCTCTATCTCATCGGTACTCTTCCCAAATCTCACTTTTTCTCCTTTTTCAATATACCTGCGGACTCTACACTAACTAGTGGATTGTCCCTGGGTAGATCCCTCCGGTTCTGGCGGATCGTGGGAACTAATACCTAACCTAACCATCCTTATAACACCATACATAAAGTAAATTGGTCGGTCTTTGGTACAGTTCATTCTTCCTTAAAACCAATTGAAAACTCATTTGGAAAAACAATCAAGGTACTTGTGATACGAGATCAAAGCATTTTGTACCTTAATAGTTTTGATCATTTAGAAAACCTCCCCCTTAACATGTGCGTATGATTTAGAAATTGTTTAGCACAAGGAGGCAAGAGGACTTTGAAATATTTTCTTTGATCACAATTTTCATACGAAAAAGCCATTTGATTTTCATGGTAAAATTCTCCCCCTCAATATGTGCATAGGATATTTGAAAACATTTTTTATCACATAGAGGCAAGAGTTCTTTTGAAGCACATCCACGATTACAAAAACCATTAAGAAAACCATTTGATAACTCAATCAAGGTACTTTATAAGTCTCTTTAAAAAAACTTTTTGTACCTCGATAGTTATGCTCCCCCTCAATATGTGCTTCGAGATTCGAAGCGTTTAGCACATATGAGAGAGCACTGCACAATTAAATCAAAACAATCACCTTTTATCAAATTTCATTATTAAATCACAAATTCTCCCCCGATCAAAAATATCAAACCCTTTGAGATTTTGGATCCCAAGTGATTTAATTAGGTTTAGAAAACATGGGAGAAAATGTGGCCTTCTTTAAATACTCATCTGGTTTTTGGGTAAATCCTCCTCCTCAACATGTGCATTGTGTATTTGAAATCGTTTGGCACATGGAGGCAGGAGTGCCTTTAAAGGACTAAAATCAATTCCATTTAAACAGATAAGAGATTTAACTCACGATCTCTACCCCGATCAGAAATATCAAACCATTTGAGATTTGTGATCCCAACTGATTTAAATCATTTAGAAAAATTTGGGGAAAGACGTGGCAAGATTCAATTTTGAAAGATGATGATAAGGACCATTTTAAGACATTAAAGATTGTTAGTGTCAAGTATGATAGTTTTAAGAGATCTTTAAGTAAAACAAAACAATTTCACAATCAAACAAGAATGTAAAAATTTCATTTTGAAAGACCTTGATTCTAAAGAAAAAAATCATACCATGACATAACATTAAATCTTTAGATCACCACTTAAATTGTACAATCCGGACTTTTATGAAGCAATATTGATTTGAAAATAATTTATTTTAAATCACTCTCCCCCTCAATCGATGACAGAAGTCAATAATTGAGTGACTTAGGTTTTGTTAAAAAGAAGTCCGGTGATTTTCAAATTTTAGTCCAATTTATTTTCAAAACAATATTTTACCATTTTCAAAACAATTTTATTCAAAGTTTTTTTTTTAAAAATGGTATCCCTGCACAAAGATTCGTTTGGTGGTTGAGAAGCTTCCGTTGTTGCTGTAGGGCTTGGAAGAAAACCGTCTGCAGATGCAGTGAGACTTCTTCTTCACGTTGCATTTTGAATGCCAACCGAGGTCAAATTAAGCTCCGTTTCTTCAATCACTCAAGAAAACCATCTGGCGATGCAATGAGACCTCTTACGTTGCATTTATGCCAACTCTCCATAGAAGTCCAATTAAGCTCCGTTTCTTCATTTGTCAACCCAAGATATCGTTACCCTTTCCTTGCGGCATCCAATCATGTTCATTAGTGGGATCCGGATCGGGAACATTCTTATATACCAATATACCTGCATATGTTAGTGAACACACATACAAATATATGGTGGTCGACAACACCCAAACAAAGAATCGACTAATAAAAGTCAATCCAACATATCAATCGATCATGTAAGGTATGGGTATAATGTGTTTTCAAACCTAATCATCTAAACCTAACAATCATATCCTAGAAACCTAGTCCTTCAACATAGGCAATTATATTTTTCAGATAAGCACGAGGATAATTAAGAAAGTCCGTTAGATGATATAAATTTGAAAACATTTTTCCCTCAATCAATGACTTATTTTCCGAAAAGATTAAAAGCGAAGTCATTGATTGAGTTTTCAATTTTCACAAAAACTATGAATCGATTGTTTTTAAAGCAACTCATTTACCATCATTTTTGAAAACAACAAATATTTTTCTCAAGAATTTTAGACGGAAAAACATTTGTGTAGGAAGCAACAGCATCCTTCGACATACTTTCCTCAAATTGTTTTAGGATAAGTGCACGAAATATTTGAAAATTGTTTAGCGTAGCACTTTCCTTTCTTTAAGAGAGCGGGTTGCTATCGAAATAATAGCAAGCCATAGTTTTAGCACGGGTTACAATCAAGAAATCGCAAGCCATAGTTCAAGCCGGGTTACATGCGAAATAATCTGTAAGCCATATTTTGAGACATGTTTTGAAAAGAATATATACACCTCCTCGTCGAACTTCATCTAAAGTCTCGTGCCATTATTGAATGACATTTCTAAGACCGTAGATGTTATCGATACCGTAAGACATGTCTAGGAAAACATATTTTTGGAAATTTTCAAATTTTTCGATTTTTATGGGTTTTGTTGGTTTTATATTTTTCTATTTTCTTTTCTTGGTTTTATATTTTTCTATTTTGTTTTGATAAATATATACACATATAGAGTAGATGATATAGTATAAGAGGATGATGATACGAGTACCGAGATAGGGATATCAAGCAGCACGTCGTAGTAGAAAGGAATCAACATCTCTTAAACTTTCGCCACCAAAGCATCCGAGGCTTCTAAGAAAATCGTCTGGACATGAGCCTTATCAATTTGAATCTTTGGTAGCTTCCCCAAACCGACAAACATCGAATAAAGACCATTTCCCTAAGAAGTAGAGTTGAATACAAAGCGGTCTCATTGATTGAAGCTCAAGACTCAAGAACACGAGAACACCAAGTAACAAGTTGAAACATTGACCGTCTCGGTGGTTATCAAACCGGATTAACTGATTTACGACCGATCACATGAACCTTGTGCATCCCGATGTACACCTTATTCTTCGAGATTGACCAGTTGTCTAGTTAGGGAACAATATATCAACATCTTCATTTTACCAAGTGCATTCCGGCTTATATAACATATAACCAATCACATAATGTACACATGTACCCAACAAGAGTAGAGACGATGACATCCATGTAACATGTTGAGTCACTAATCATCTCTGTGGATGTCAACTCGAAATAACCGAATTAGCTCGATCAAGTGAACATGTTGTGCATATAACCGAAGCACTTTATCATAAACCGTATATAAGATGTCGATAGGCGATCATCTCACGCTCCAAATATTCTTCTCACATTTCTTCCAATTGAACATTCAAGTAACAAAAACCTAAGGTCTCCGAGACCACTTCCCCAAATAGTTGGAATAATATATCCTTCCCCAAATAGTTTTGATACCTCGAATCAAGAAACATAATATATCCATAAACTTGAAATCTTGTGAGAAGAACTCAAATAGCCCAAATGAATCTGTGAGAATCAATCGCTACATAAACTCTCTCGACTATCTTTATTAACCCATATTTAGACAAGTTGAAGTGACCATTGTTGAAGAAAAACCCGATATACCAAACTTGAAACGGAAGTCGAATTCCCGCATTTGTGTCTTAAGCTTGCACTTAAAGATGGAAGAACGGTGTCGAGAATCTATGCTTCAAGCAAATCTCTAAGTACTCACACTCAAACAAAGTATGAGACATTAACACCTCTTGATATTATCCACATCGTCATCGCATGTGACACTTTGAGTAAAACAACGTAACTCCTAATAGTGATAGTTAACTGTGTCTTCAACCATCCACTCCGACCGCTGGTAACTAGATAACCCAAGTCTTCAA
The DNA here is from genome assembly GCA_022545495.1 of Chrysanthemum lavandulifolium. Lineage (NCBI taxonomy): Eukaryota > Viridiplantae > Streptophyta > Magnoliopsida > Asterales > Asteraceae > Chrysanthemum > Chrysanthemum lavandulifolium. The sequence goes on from JAHFWF010000040.1 coordinate 84,491, forward strand.
CTCAAATACTTAAGCCCGAGCAAGTTATCAAATAAGAACACGCCTTTGTGAACATCAACTTCAACCTCAAATAAGTTATATGAGTAACTCGAAGTAATCAACTTGTGTCAAATGTCCAACACGTGAATAAACATACAATCGGATGTACATTGACCCACCGAATGAACCGGAGCAAATGATTCCTCAATGTTAATGCATTCTTCCTTACAGACATACATGTAGAAACCGATCCGAAGATTTACCAATAATGTTTTAAGCGGATGAGGAAGTCATTTTCCTTAATGTTCATGTGGTTGATTTATAATGAGAGGAGTGCGCATTTGGAGAAGAACAATGAACAATAATCCGTGAAGATTTGGCAAAGGAGTACCAAAGAGCGGATCACTATTCATGAGTGCAAGCGCAATGATAGTCATTAACAACGCCTTGAGAAGTAATTGGAGATAAGGTTTCTTGAGAGTTCGAGAAGTACTTAGATGGTGAACTAGTTGAGTCGGAGAAACCGGAGCATGAGCTTCGTAAGTGGATGATCAACATTCGTTAGAGGTTGGAAGTACTCATCAAACATATCTTTGAGACACAATGAATCCCATTTATCCTTAGTAATTGAAGCATTAGGCGTTGGAGGAGTGTCATCAAAATCAAGCAATGAATTATTGCTAAAGAATCGAACAAGTCTAATTGGGGATTAAATTTTGGCTTTTCAATCTCCCAATTTGATTGAAGATTTTCAAGTGTTCTTCTCACCCGGATTAAGAAGAAGTCTTTAGATCATCAAATGCAATTCGTCTTTAGTCTTCTAATCATGTAGCTTTCAAATGTAGATTAGATCGTAGAATCGACCTTCTTCAAGATTATCCGAATGGGGAAATAGACAGTTAACATCTTCTTCACACCAAAGGCATTCCGTTAACTTTTAAATAGCAAATCCCTTAATTAAAATCCTCCCAATCAAACAAGAATGAAAGATGTTCATCAAAGAAATCAACCCAAAGAACTAGAACCACTTTGACATTTAATCATATCACCCGTGTGAAGATGTCAACCAACGGCTCTTATAAGAAACGCATGTGAAGATGATCCGATAAGAAGAATCTCGGTTCTTACATGGGTTAGGAGCCGTTTGACCATATATTCTCAAATATCGGTCAACCATGCAAAAATTCACACTCCTTCTCCCCTCAAGAATTGCATACAGAGATGCCATTCTTGATTAACCAAGTGATTATCATCCAAATGTATTATATTCACACTTCTCCCCATAAAATTAGCACATGATGTCGCCATCTTCATTATATTGAGCAAGAGGAATAAGAGTAATTATTAGTAGTCCGATTCACTTGATGATCAAGCGCATGGAAAAGCATGAAGCATGTTGATGAAGAATGTCAATGAGAATGGTCATAAACATGAAGATTTCTCTTCTTAAGAAGATAAAGCGCCTTCAAGCGCACACCTTTCTTTTCTTTGAGGAACGGGCCTAAAGTGTTATCTGCAGACGCCATAATGATGAAGTACGAGGCCGAACCGATTTGAACAGACGTCATAGCCGGTTGAATATCAATGTTGAGTAACTTGAACTCGTGAGTTATGAGATATCAATCCATTTGTAATCCATACTTTAAGCCGGTCCATGTATTGAAGGATCAAGTATCTCAGAATCGAGTAAGGAGTACATGCACTAACATTACAAGCTTGATTGCATATATATGGGTTAGTTACATTAGCATCCAAACTCTTTGGGGTTTCACGGTCAACCTTGATTTTTCATCGAAAATGCCTTTCCGGAGGAATCCACCTAAGTCCAAGATCCTTAAACATTCTTCCGCACGGTATCCACTTATGGCAAGGTCTAGGATTGTAAGGCTTCTTATGCATAGTGGAAGACTTATCCTTGTTCCTAGTTTCCAAAGATTTAGCATTGGTATCCATCTAGGCGAAGTTTGTGGTTTGTTTTGCTTCATATGCACTGTGGATGACTTAGTGTAAATCCTAGACTTAACAGTTGTACCATTGCATGAGCATTTACTTTCTTTGTGGATTTTGTGGAACATTTATCATGATTAGCATTAAAGATACATTTGAGACACTTTGAGCAAACGACTTGTTTGAATTCGTAAATAGATCTAGATTTCTTAGAGTGATCGCTATGGAATAGCTTTAATCAAAACGCAACTACTCTTAGATGTAAGCCAATCCCTAGTCTTTAGATTAGTGTTCCTAGGTAATGGTTTAGAACTACTAGCAAAGGCCTTGAAATCTTGAAGAATTCATCATCCTAGGTCTTGCACCTAAAATTCCGTCTTACGATTACGTGCCTTCTTTCTAGCCATTTCAAGATAAGAGTTCTTATACAAGTCATTCATATCAATTTTCCTAGGCAAGTGAGGTGAAGTGATTGGTTTTGTCAAACTTGTTTCGCATCAACTTGGGAGGCAAACCGCGTTTTGAAAATTTTGGTCGTTCGGATCTAAACGCATTCGGTTGTCTAATAACCGGTTTCCCCAAGTTTGATGGTTTTGAAAACTTAGTGTTCACACTATTCCTCGTTGTTTTCTCGAGCTCATTTTTAAAGCAACAATGGCGAAACTCTTTTCCGAAGTTGAGCTTTGAGATCATCAATTTTAGCTATCAAAGAGTTTGTTTGTTCCATTGATGTAGTTCTAGCTTCTTTGATAGAGTCACTTAGTTCTATGTGATACTTTCTCAAATACTCATTTTCCTTTAGTAATTTGGCCACACAAACCGCTAATTCATCATTTCTCATTTGAATATCATCAATAGCATTAATATCATAATTACTTGTAACCAAATTACTTTTACATGCATATCGAAATATGTTTCTTCAAATTGTTGATGGTTGAGTCTTTGTCTTGAAGTCGAGCTTTCAAAGTGTTCATTTCAAAAATTCACGAATTCGTGAAGTTCGGACTTTTACATGGTTTGTTAATTTGGAAACTTTCTTCTTTACTTTGTATCGCAATTTCAAGTGAAATGCAATGTTTTTCAAGATTTGAGAGTTTGTTTGAAAGTTCATCAAAAGCCTTTTTATCAACCATATCATTTGTTTTGAAATTATTAGACTCAGCCTCAACCAAGGAACAATTATCAGAATCATGTTCAACATTGAGATCAGTTTGTTTAGGTACATTAGCATATGCACTATGTTGAAAAGATAAGGGTACCTCATCACATGAAACCTGTTCATTTATCGATCTGATATCTGCATCCACATCATGTGTAACAAGAGTCACTGGACCGCTGGATGTGTCAAGCTTATCAATCTCTGAGCCTCTGTCTTCAGTACCAACTGATCCATCATCTGGTGTTTTACCCGACTCATCATTATTTGTTGTCTCAGACATTCGCATTCAAGAACACCGATTCTTCAATGGTACATTACCCAACTTATCACAACAATCTCTCAATCGCACTGACACTCATCCACTTTTTCATCTCGTCTCGAGTAACTTCCTCAATATACTTCTCCACATTATCCATGAGATGGATAAGTGTCTCTAAGAACACACTAATTTCCATTCCGGTGTGTTTCTTGAAAGACACTTCACCATGTCTTGATCATAATCGATGTGAATTCCTACTTATGAATGACTCAAATTGGTTGTGGATCACTTGAAGTGCAAAGACCTGGAACTACCCTTTTGAACCTTTTCTTTATCAAGTTGTTGTTCTAATTGTTCTAAGTTCAATAGTAACTTTCCGTTAATGTGGATAAGTCTTGACGGAAAATGGCAATGCATGTTCGCTCCATTCTTATCGGTGTGAGTAACATGAGGTGTGAGTAAAGTTGTTGATAAGGTTCAATGCTACTTTCCTTTTGCATGGCATTTTGTAGCCCGAACAGTGCAAATCTTTCTCATTGGACTCGAGCATGAAGAACTCAAATCATCATTGATTGATTCCATCATCAAGAACTGCTCGATGTAGCAAACATTATCATTGTTGTCCACAAGATCATACAATTTAAGTACTTCTAAAATTACCGGGTCGATAGTGTAAGACATGATGTGGTAGAATGCACGGATTTTACAAGTCTATGATTTAAACCGAGAAATAGAATCTTCATGGATTTTACTAAAATCAAGACCAAACCGTTAAGCAATGACCAATGGAATGTGTTAATATGACTTCTGTTCGAGCGGATTTAGGTCTTTAGTTCATTTGGCGTGCCATTCTCCTCGCTCACGGTCGTTTTGATGGGTAGAATGTCGAAACGAGTTACTGGATCAAAAGTTATAGCCGTTTGAAGTTTTGTCGGGAAAAGTCAACAAAACGCACCGATGAAATGGTCAAACCGCTTCTAACAATCCTCTATGAAGGCAACTCGCTAGTTACAAGTCGCTAGATGCTCAAGTCGCTAGAGACAACTCGCTATGAACCAAGTCGCTACACACAAGTCGCTATGAAGCAAGTCGCACACATTGTCGCTATGAAGCAAGTCGCTAAAGAGCAACTCGCTAAGTGGCCAAGTCGCTAAAGAGCAACTCGCTAGTAACAACAGAGACAAGTTTCTAGAAATTGTAAAGACAAGTCTCTACGCCAAGTCTCTACGCCAAGTCTCTACGCCAAGTCTCTAGCCAAGTCTCACGCCAAGTCTCACGCCAAGTCTCACGCCAAGTCTCTAGCCAAGTCTCACGCCAAGTCTCTACGCCAAGTCTCTACCAAAATAGGCACCAAGTCTCACGCCAAGTCTCACGCCAAGTCTCTAGCCAAGTCTCACGCCAAGTCTCATGCCAAGTCTCACGCCAAGTCTCTAGCCAAGTCTCACGCCAAGTCTCTCAGCCAAGTCTCACGCCAAGTCTCTAGCCAAGTCTCACGCCAAGTCTCTAGCCAAGTCTCTAGCCGGATACATTGAATCGGACATAACCACAAGTCTCTACGAAACATAACAAAGAAGTCTCTCGAAGAACATAACCACAAGTCTCTACGAAGAAATATAACTACAAGTCTCTACGAAGAACATATTCAAAAGTATCACTTTCCAATCCAAAACAACCCAACCACGATGATTCAAGCCTTCCAAATCAAAACCTAAACACTTATGATTATCTTAAACACAAAAGTACAATCAAAATCCAAACTTTAACACTAGAAATCAACCAAATGATGCAAAACCACTAAACTTTCTCAAACTCAAAACCACCTAAAACCACTAGAAATCCAAAGATATGTAAGAGATGATCTAACCATGGCTCTTGATACCAATTGTTAGATATTGGATTTCACAAACACATCACATAACAATATATGGTTCGAATTATATAAAGTTTAGAGAGAAAGTGGGAACCTTTCAGAGAGAAAGTGAAAGAAAACTTAGAAGGTTAGATTAAGATGAATGAAGGTCCAACCCTCACCTTGGGAGGTAGAGGTATTTATAGTTACAAACATAACGACCTCCTATCGGCCTGTGGATCGTATGATGGGTAAAGACCCGTCCTTCCTCCACGGTGTTGCTCTAAACTAAATAGCTAACTAAATAACTAGTAAATAACGTAATTAAAGATATGTCTACGAGCTAACTTATGCTAGATAATATTAGGGGTGACCGACTCTTCACTATGGAATTTTCTAATTCCTAACACTTTCAATTGTTTTGTACTATTTTTGGGGGAGATACATGCTCAACTACTTGCTTTTATTTACACAAGTACTTTAAACTTTTACGGATTATTGTGAGTTTCGTAGCCCCTACTTTTATATGTTTTGAACTATTTTGGGGGAGATACATGCTTAACTATTTTTCACAAGTACTTTATATTTTTTTATGGATAACTTCTATCATGATCACCATCGTTTCAAAACCGAATGTGGTACTATTGATTATGTGCTATAGTTCTAGGTCGTATAATGTTCTAAATCAGTTGACTACTGATACATTGAGTCATGTACTATTGATTATGTGCTATAGTTCTACGTCGTATAATGTTTTAAATCAGTTGACTACTGATACATTGAGTCATGTACTATTGATTATGTGCTATGGTTCTACGTCGAGATAGGTACTATTGTGAATTCATTTGACATCATGTGCTTGAACATAAACTATACACATTTTGGCAGTGGGTTGTAAACACACAGGTTGCAAGTTTTGTATGGGCGAAACTTGGAACTGAGTGGATTTACAATGCCTTTGCTGCATGAACATTTTCTAAAGGTTTTTCATTTCAACACAAACTCTATGAACTCACTCAACCTTTGTGTTGACACTTTTTAGCATGTTTTATCTCAGGTATCTAAGGCATTCACTTCATGGCATGCATATGGACTTATCATAGAGTCGTGGTGACGACGCGTCACACATGGGATTTATGCACTTTAAAACATCGTTTGGCTTGTAACAAAATTATTTCCGCACACGTTGATTTTCATTTGGGACCTATACTTTGTTAACTCTGATTGTTTTAATAAATCAAACGATGTGTTTTCCAAATGACACTTTAGGTCGTTCAATATAACTATAACTTTGATGCTATGATGCCATCCCCGTGAATTCCATTCTCGCAAAAGCAATGTAATTGGGGTGTGACACCGGCATGTCTCACAAGTAGTAAACCGAATTAGTTTCTCTTCGTGACCCACTTACTAGTGGGCTTGGGTCTCAAGGTCTCTTTGAAATTTGCAATTGACTCATGGTCGGTGGTTGTGTGCAAAGTGCTACCACATGTTTTGCATTTGGAGGTCGAGGATGACTCGGTGACTCGGTGTTTGGAATTTCTCCTTGCATGAATGACATTGTCATGTTGGGATGTCTCATGAGTGGATTACGCATATCACAAAGATGTATTCATGAGACAATCATCCGATGATGATCATTAAACCCACAGTGAGGGCACAGAGGAAAAGGTTTTGCTCTATTCTTTGGAGCGACTTTGGAGGATGAAGCATACCGATGACCAACTTTGGTATAGTTTGCTTGACCGACATATTGTAGATGGTCTCGAGCCTGTGATCATCCTTTTGCGCATCATGCAAAAGGATTCTATAGCAGCTTGTCGATGGTATGGTGGTATAATGACACATACTCACACTTGCTTTGTTTTAGAGGTTGACTTAGACTTTGAGGAACCTGAGGAAGTCGACTTTGTCTCCTTGATTGGTTCAGGGGACCTTTTCAATGGATTCCATTTTTCAAAGAAGCTTCCTCACAAGTTCGATCGATTCTTGAATTTGGTCGCCGATGGGGACGAGAGGATGTTGAAGTCTCGGTAGGAGTAGACTCTTGTTGGATTAGTTTTGCTTGTCTTTGTAGGATGGTTCTACCAAGTCCGGACCTTTCCTTTGGTGAGTGAGGATTGAATTTTAGAGGAGTAAGCTCGAGCTTGGGCGGCACCGAAGGGTTTCGGTGGTGGAAGCGGTGCTTGAGATTCGCTGAGACTCAATGATATGTTCGGACTCGGGCACATCGTGAGTCCAAGCATGCTCTTTAGAGCTTGACTTTCGAGCTCTAGAATCCTTCCGTAATCGAAATTTGGAAGCTTACTCTCGTGATTAACTCGTTCAATCCAATCACCGGAATTTGGATCGCCAACATATTTGTAATCATGCCACCGGACACAAATGGCTTAGGAGATCGGTCTTTGTTGAGAGAGTCGGGGAGATGATCTTCACCTATGACTCTCTTCTTGCTACTTGAGGGCTCCCAAGCATCAAAGACCACAGGATTCTTAGCATCCAACTATTTAGAATATCGGTTGCCTTTTAAGTTCATCTTGAAGATTCGATTTCTTTTAACTAGTTCAATTTTTGAATTTGCAAAGTGACGACCTCAAGCTTAGCTTGTTTTAAAATAAGCAATTCATCCCTACACTTGTTCAATTCAAAACTTAACTTGTTGTACTTAGAAAAAGATTCGTCTTTGCTCTTCTACAAACTTAAGGTCTACATTTAGATAATTCATGTAAGACTTCCAATCGAGTCATCATCCATAGAAAGTAGAATGTTTACCTTCTTCATTGTGATGTTGACCCATTCCCGTTCCTAGCATGATTCTTCCCAACGACTAGCTTGTCCTATTTAGAGAGCCATCGAGCAACGACATGTACCATTTCATAATCAGATGAGATTGGCTCTTCATCCCAGTCAAAGGTTTCAGCAACGAGGCCTTTGTTCTTGCCCTGCACAGTTTTAACATTTGTTGTTGTTTCTGAGGGACTAGCCTCAAGCAATGCAAGCTTAGCTTTAGATTTCTTATACTTGGCTTCATAATCAATGGTTTTGTTATTATCAGATTTATTTTGAAAGTTTTGATGAGACTGATACATTTTTGGTTGAAATTTTCTAAAGCCCGAGGACTGATTTGAACCTGATGGTTTATAAGAGGGTTCTGAAATTGTTTTAGAAAAACAGTCTTTTGCAAAATGACCCTTTTTATGACACTAAAAACATTCGGTGTCCTCGGTTGCTTTAGCACTAGAAAACCTTTGTTTCTTTTATAAACCTTTGAGAGTTAGCAAGGGTGCCTTTCACGAAATTCGGTGTTCGGTCGTTTAGGTACTCTTACTTGATCTCTCATCAAGCTCATCATCTGAATTTTCTTGAAAATCTTGAACCACATTGTTTGAGAAGAAAGCGGTTGATATGGGTCTTTGTGGTGGTCGTGGACTTCTTGACTTCACGAGACTTCTTTAAGTCGGGGTATCGTCTGCTGATGAGGTTTTCCTCATAGATAAATTTCCATAAATCTCGTGAAGCTCAAGATTTTGGATATGATTAGCATTCCCGAGTCCCGAGAGAAATTCAACCACTTCTCGTGGAGACTTTACAAAACCAACATTGATTTCATGTTTGGACAACTTAACACCATCATTTGAAAGTTCATTTAAAAGAGTTTTGTATCCGTGTAAGTTTGAGAGAGAGTTTCGAGTCCTTAGCCACAAGGTGTTATACTCAAGTTTCGGGTCCATTATCCTGTTTTCCTTGGTATCGATGGTCCTTCATGACTATGAACTAGGTCATCCAGGTTTGCTTAACAAGATTACTACGACTTATAATGACTCCATAATATCGTTAGGAAGACAAGATATTATGATACTTTTGAGTCTTTGGTCCCTGGTTGACCACTCTCCTTTCATCCTGGTCCATCGAGCTTCGTGTTTGGGCAACCTTCAGATCTTTGGGACAAATGGACCTTCATTTATACACTTGATATAATAAGGTTCCATCCCAATCAAATAGCAAAGCATTCACTTTTTCCATTTGTTGAATTTGCCAACTTCAAGTCTAGGGCAACGGTGAATAAGCTCCACCCTTTTATCGACTAGTTGGGGTACATCAATTTCGACCATTTAGGATCCTAATTTAAAACTTTAGAGAGGCCTAAAAACGAGTTTTATAATTAGTCCGCTCGATACCACTTGTTGTTCCCCGTTCACTATCGTTTAAAAGCAGTTTAAGTTTATAAAAACAAGTTAATAGTGAACTATGACCGAAATTAACATAAGAAAAGCACACTAAGTAATTTTCAACATCATATTCTTATTAGAAATAAATCAACAAAGAATACGTTACTCAAGTACTCATGAATAACACTTGGGATTGAAATGACAAAGTTGGGTGACTCCTCTCTAAGCTCAAAGCTAAGTCGAGCACAACTCTTAGAGCTCACCGAGCTATCTCGGGAACTAAATTGTATTTGGAGGAGTGAAAAGATGGCTTGCGTGTATGTGTGTTTTACAATTCACAAGCTTAACCTTTTCACTCCATCTCTTATGCTATTTATACATGTATGATATTTGACTCTTTCCTAAGTGACAACCGACATCATCTGAAGACAAAATCTTGATGTATTTTGTCTCATTCTAAAGACTATTCTAGGTAAGAGACAAGACTACTTTCCTAAGTTCGATGATGACACCGAGCACGATATTTTGCCATTCAGTGAAAGTTGACTTTGGTTGATAAGGACTTCGTCTTATCTCGATTCAACCTTTTCCCACCTTGTCCCGCTCTTTCTTGATCTTTACATCCTTGATCTTCTACTTGGTTTGTCTTGATGTAAGAAGTTGGAGAGGATCTTAGGGATTCAAGTGAGTTGTTGTCATCACCACCGAATCCATCATCTTCTTCTTGACTCAAGTATTCACCCTTTAAGTTCCGCCCATCGAGTGGAGAGACTTCTTCTTCGCCTCATACCGAGTATCTGAAGACGACTCACCGAGAGACTATGCACTCAAGGACTGTTTGTGTTAACGGATTAAACACTTGGGCTATTTTCTATTCAAATCCTAGATTAAGGGGTTTGGGTATTTACTGAACCCAACAGATGGCCTAGGAGGCAAGTCCTCGAGATTGTAGAGGCGTGGTGATGAAAGTGGAGTGGTGAATGATATGGCTCTAGGTACTAAGGGTGATGTTTTAGTAGAAATAGGAGTGTTTGGTTTAGGAGGTATGGTGGTGTTTAGTAATGGTAGTTTTGTGGGAATAATCTTTTTGGGGATTGGTTTGATTGGTTGAATTGGTGGAGGGGAAATCCTAACATTTGTGGATTTAACGGGAGATGAGTCGATTGAAGAAATTTCATGCACAACACGAGCAAGTTTCTTGGGTGGTCCTTTGGTGGATGAGTTACCGCTAGGAGCTTTTCTCATGATGAGATGACAAAGAGTTAGTCAGATAGAGGCTTTTAGTTGATGAGATTTAAGTTGTAGGTGGTGACTAAGAAGTCCTAACAAGATGGTTTATAAAGAGAAGGATAAAGAGAAGGATTTGGCAAGTGCATTCAAGACCTAAGCCACTAAGATCCTTTGAAATGTGATGATTTGCATGTATAAGAGTCAACTTTAGAGTTGCACTGATCAAGGAGGTTAATTAAGACAAGATGGTGTTCAAGTTAGCAAGGAGAGCTTGAAATGATTGTTTTAGCTAGAGTTAGCTGAATCTGTCAGCCGGTTCCCAAGGTTCCCTCCAATGAGGGATCCGTCTAGGCAAATCCTAGGGATCCGGCTCTCAGCAGCCAAGAAAAGAGGAAAATGATGTTTTGTGATGTCCAGTACCTATATATTTTGATTGTTTCAGTCTTCCTAAGTGTCTTAAATGAAAGGGGACTTAAATGATCAAGGGCAATGATTCGTTGTAAAGTAGGCTTAGGGGTATTTGTGTGGATAAAACCTCAATATCGATATCAAAAATAATCACGAAGATAGATTCAAAATTCCTTTAGGAAAAGAATATTAAATCAAATCCGTGTGTGATCGTTGATACGGATTAGTCAACCGAATCGTTTCCCAACGAGGCGTGAATTGCCAACGTCGTTTTGGTTTGGAATTTAATGCTCGATGTTTTGATTTGTGATTTGATTTTATTAAACTACGAGAGAAGGAAAGTAATTAGGAAATCTAATCTACGGAAATCTAAGTGCGAGATTAACTAAAACGTAATAAACGAAACGTAATTTAAATGCAACTACGTCTAATCTATATCCTAAAAATAACCTAAAATTACTTTTACTCTAAAATGCAATTTGAAAACTATTTATGAATTAAAACTAATTTTTAGGATTTTTCCGGATTTTATTCAATTAAAACTAATTTTTAACTTTTAAAACTAATTTAAAATACTAAAATTATGAAAATAAAGGGAAAAATTATGAAACTGCTTTTTAAAAATCTAAAATATCCTAAAAGAATTTTCAAAACTAATTATGTATTTTTCTGATTATTTTTCTATTTTCTACGAATTTAAAATCTGTTTAAATCTAATAAGTGACTAAAAATTACAAAATAAGCTAGGAAAAATCTAGAAAAATTATTTTTTTTGCTTTTTGTATTTATCTTAATCTATGAAAATTGAAAAATTATTTTTTGGAACTTTTTCGAATTAATTGTAATAAAAACTATTTAAAAGTCTTAAAAAGCGAATTAAAATAGGAAAAATAGCAAACAAAGTGATGAAAATTATGAAAATTCAAGGAAATTCTAAAATTATATTCTAAGTCTATGAAAATATAAAATACTATGCTTATGTGTAAGAAATAAAAGGCGTAGTAACCGACTTGAGAATAAGACTTAGAAATAAGCAAATAAGCACTAGAAGGCACTAAATGAATCAGAAGATAACTTATGCTATACTAACTCAAATCCGATTTTAATCCAACTACTCTTAACCACTAATAAGCAATCTACCAAGTTTTAAGCTAACTAACCACTTTATCCTGACAGTTTTTAAGACCTTATCTTCAGCTTAATTATAAGCTAGTATATGGAAGCTTATTGAAAAATTCCAATTGAAAACAGTAACCAGCCTGGCTAAGAAGTTGTTTACCAAATTAGAGCTTATATGGATCTGTTATGAGCTCGTTAGAAGCTCTGAAAGAAGCTGTGACAAGAGTACTGCTGGTGCACAGGGCACCTTTTGAAAATATGGCCAAGTTTAAGCACAAAATAAGCAGTTTTAGAAAATTTGAAAAAATGAACTAAAATTACCCTGATGTTAATCACCAACTAAAGTTACTAATTCCAAAGTTACAAAAATTTTGATCCAAAGATGAAGCAATGAAAAATCCAGCTAGTTTTCCAAAAATTGACTTAACACATTTTTTTGACTATTTGACAGTTATGAAACTTTGACCAATTTGAACTTTGATTTCAATTTGTTAAATGATATTGATGTTATGATGTGAAATGAAACTATTGTAAGCTAAATCACTACTTAATCTACCTAAATGCAAGATCTCACTAGCTGATTCAAACAGTTAAGAATACAAGAGCAGATAACGTGCAATTTGACTAAATGAGTATGTGGATGCAATATGAAAGTTAAAGTGACTATAGCAAATCTAAATAAACCTATAGCAGCTATACTTAAACACTACACCAACCTCTAGCTCAGATTAACACAATGATCCAAACACTAGTATCCAACTGATTTCCAACTTACTCTATCCTATACTCAACTTCAAATCAAAGCAGTAGTGAACAAAAGTCTAATCAACCAAATATGAACTAACAATGATTATAACAACAGATTAAAGCTATACTAACTTTTGCAATGTAACAGTAATGAAAAGAGCAATATGAAAACAGATTTTAGACACTTACGGGTGTCCAGCCAAATTAACACCAACTGAGAACCAATTATCACTATCCTAACCCATAACTATTTCTAAATCCAGCTCAACTTAACCCATATCCAACTGTATCAGCAAATCAGTTCCAACAGAGCTTGCAGGTTGACTTTTGTTGACTGATGAGAGTTTTGAGAGTGAATTGAGATTGAAATAAGAGAAAAGCTCACAATAAGCTATCACAAGCTTATATGAACCTAATGAAACAGTAGCATAAGCTTTGTACAAGCTTATAAAAATTTTGAAAGTATTTTTTATTTTTTTACTATTTTTCTGATTTTTTTTTATTTTTGGAATTTTTTTGAATTAAAGTGAAAACAATCTGAAATCAAATTGGAATAAGCTAACTTGAGTTTAAATGAAACTGATAAACTATTCAAATCAATTTAAAAGACAATCATAATATTGAGCTTAAAAGAGAAATTTCATTAATATCAAAAACTGCTTACAAATGAGAATACAATACTGAATTTATAAGAGAATTACAAAGAAAACATTTAAAACAGAAATAAACTACTATAAGCTACTGAAAAATTGAAAAGTAAAGGAAAGATGATCTTCAACTCGTGAATGAATGGGTCCTTATATACTTGAGCTTGAGGTCATGGAAGGCTCTGGAAGATGTATTTGTGCTTTCACTCCTCATCTGACAACCCTTGGATTTAATCCCAGCATCATCCAATCATTATTGACCCTTGGATCATGTGCAAATACTTTGTCGACCAATGAGAGAGCAGGGATTGGAAATGTATCACACGGATAGCTGACTTGGCACTGAGCACGTGTCAGGGGGTGTCAGTAAAGTACAAATATGCCCTTAATTGCTGTCAATTTGGCCAATTAGACGCGTGGGTAAATTTGGGTTTTTAGGGTTCATGTGCTGGTAATATTTGGGGAAAAATGGCGCGGGTTAACTTTTAGAGTAAATTATAATATTTTGATTGTTTTTGACCGGGTATTGACTTGGATAGACCGGGTAAAGTATACCGGGTATAAGTGATTGGTTGGACCGGGTATTTTGTTTTGGGCCATGGGTTTGTGTTTATTATTTGGGCCAAAAGAATATTGAATTGGATTAGGACATGCTTTAGACCCATGTATTATTTTAAGGACCAAAAGTGTACATGCTGAAATTTCAGGGACCAAACATGTAAAACTGAAAATATAATCCAAGGGTTGTTTTTGCCAATCTTTAATAGACCAAGGGCTGATTTTGTCAGTTCTGAAACTTGAAGGGTCATTCTTGTCAAAAGCTCAAAGATGAGGGACTGATTCTGACAATTCTTCAAACTTGATTATAACTTTCAAAAATCATCCTCAAAGAGTAGAAATCTCCTCAGAAGCATAATTTTGATCTTCCGGCTCAACTTAAGCTCTCTTAATCTCTCGTGCTCGGATTTTCTTCTGATTTGGTTTCTTTCTGTGTGTTTTGATATATCCGTACCTGCACAAGCACAAACTCAAGAAAACAACGAATATTAGCAATAAACGGCTCTTTCTTGGTTATTTTGGGTTTTATTTGATAAAGAAATGATATGTGCTTTTTCACATATCAGGCAATGAGTGATGATAGCTAATGATTGCCTTTTATGGAAGAAAAATGGAACTTTATGAGTACCAATGAATGATCAAAGATGACACTAGGAAATTTGAGAGTATCAAGTGGTGCTAAATGATCCTAGAGACCAGATAGTAACTTAATATAATTTTGGAAAATTCCTAAAAAAATTATAAGAAATAAAAAACTAGTTTTTGACCCATTTTGAGGTAAGGATGACTCAAATCAATTTGCTAAAATTGAGAGAATTATAAAACTAGATGTGTTGAAAAGTGAGAAATGATGTGTGAGTATTGGAGCGGAAATATGGTGAGTTTTAGGTGAATTGATAAATCAAAAGCACTTTGAATTTGATCCTAAGTTAGCTATGGGTGTGTGTGAGACCTACCGAGCTTGAGGAAGACTTAAGTGGTCCTAAGACATTATGTTTAGCTAGCATGAAGTGGTATAAGGTGATGGTTTGATGTATGGAGATCTGCAACTGCATTTCTGTTTGCACGGATCCCATGGTTCCCTGAGTGGAGGGATCCGTCTAGTACAAAGTGAGGGATCCGTCTCCTGCTAAACAGTACCTTCATAGAAGGTATGCAAGATTTGCACAAGGTATTGTATTCCAAAGCCAGTGTTTTCTAAGGAATTTGAACAACTATATAAGCGAGACATTAAACGTTAAATGTTTTATTTCATGAGAATGATCACATTACAATATAAAAGATGAAATCTAAGGATTGAACCTATTAGGAAAGGAAACTAAGTTTCTTGAGCATTTTCGCTAGATGGATCGTCAAATGGATGATGAGTATTTGCTGATTCGGGGATAAAGAAGGACTTGATGTGAGATGTGTTTAGAGGTTCCATCATCTTATTCATAAGTACGTACAATGGACTTTGAAATTGAGGATGGAAGTACATGATATGATGATAAAGGCGTGTCAGGAACATTCCATAAGGGATTAGCTTGTTCTTGTTGCCTTGAAGGTTTACAATTCGTCTTGCGAAGAAATAGGCGAGATTGTATGGTTGTTGGGTTAGCAAACAATACATTATGTGAGCACAACAAGCGGGAAGAATTTCTCGATTTCCCCTAAGACTCCAAACATTTTCACGTATAATGACTGCGAGAGGTTTAAGATCATCTCGGATATCACGTGTATAGATTATGTTTGGATCATAGTAATAGGGTCGAGGTTTTCATAACATGCGAGTTAATTCTAGAGGAGAAGGTATGTGTGAACAATATGGACTATTTTCTTCACGTTGGTTGAAGAGAGAATCAAGAGACCAATCTTCAGTGAAGGCACATTGTCCATGATTTGGAATTCGGATAATGTGAGCAAATTACCCAAGGGTTAAGACAAACTTTTGGTTTTTGATCCAAAACCAAAGTGATAGAGATCGATCCTTGTTACGAACGAGTTCAACTTGACGGAAGAATTCCAATACAAACCGTGGACAGATTTTCTCGTTAATTCCGAGAATACCTTCTAGTCCTATGGTTCGGAAAGAAGTATTGATACCTTCTTCGTATAGTAGAGGTGTGTCAACAATACTTCCTTCATGGAAGTGGTGAGTTTCGAGATTATTGAACCCACAGACATGATTTCCAGGTGTGTTGGGCTCAAGGGAGATATTAGGAATGTAGACATAGGTGAGTTGAAAGTCGAATTCATACTCATGAGTCATGACGAGACATACATAAGTGAAAAGTTATTATGAGGAGATGCATCAAAGGGGAGGACATTTGATAGATGAAAAAATGATCTCCTAACGTTTTTACTTGATTTCTATTAACAATGACAATTAACTTACTTAGTACTTAACATTCTAGTGGGATTTTTCCTTTTATGATAGATTTTTATGAAATGGTTTTTATGTTGCATGAGATTCTGTTTCCCAGTTCCATGGTTCTGACGGTTTCCTTCCAAGAGGGATCCGGCTAGTTAAACTTTAGGGATCCGTGGATATGCAGTGACAGAAAAATGATCTTGACGTAAAATAGATTTTTGCAACTTTTAGGTTTATAAAAAGGAGGTGTGTTCTAGCCAATATTTACTAGTTAAGCATGCATTGTAGGTTTCAAAAGTATGTTAAGGTGAAAGATACGAATGAAAATAAAAATGATAAACACATAATGAAAAACAAATGAGATAAACTAAGACATTAGTAATATTTTATTTCAACGCTAAGAGCGATACAAAGGATTGGATATATGATACAAATGTAGATTAACAACACAAAGTACATGTCTCCATGAGAAAACTTGATCATGGGATACACGAGAGCGATGAGTGTTAAGATGATGATCACGAAGGCGATATAAACCATGATGATGAACTTCTTCCTTGGTTTTGATTTGAAATGAGATGAGATGAGAGGGAATATGAAGTTTGAATGAGAGGTAGTTTTTTGAAAGTGGAAGATTTGAAAAATGAGGTTTTGGTGGAATTGACGAGCGGAAGGAGTTTTTATGGGGAAGGAGGAATTTTTGAGATTTGTTTTTTGTTTTATTATTAGAGAGATTTGATTTTTGGATTAAAGAAAAATAAAAACACATGTTTATAAACCTAGACTATAGACGAAAGAGTAACACGTATGCAAGAAAAGTTTCCTAACTAAGCCACGTATAATACATGAGTATGTGAAAATATAATCATATAAGTTCCTATGTAAGCATACTTATTCTAAGCTAATGTTATTTAGAGATAAGTTAGAAAGTCATACCTCTAATGTAATTATGAGTGTCTTTTTCTTTTGACAAAAAAATGTCAATAGACAACTCCAGTTCCTTCGTGATCTAGATGGTAATTAAGATACCTTCTTAGGAAAGGTAATCTTGTTACCAAGGAATTCCTATGGCTTGATAAAAAGGAGCTTTAACTAAGCAAATTGACAAGAAAGGTTACTGCAATTTAGTAAGATAAAATAAGAAATAAAAATATAATGTTGTCATTCAATCAACATCCTACAAAAGTGTTTTTAAGACATGGTGTTTATTTTTGTAAAAGACCTTCTTTATAGTTTTCAATTATACACGGATCGTGTCAAGTTTTTAAGGTACAATATACTCTAAAAACTTGGTGACGAAGCTCTGGTACCAATTGTGGAAAACTAGAAGGGGGGTTGAATAGTTTTACCGATTAAAACTTCGTTTTAAAATATTTAGATCGAATTATGTCAATCTATTTAAATGTGTATTTTGGATGTTGATAGATAGATATGTAAATATGTAATGCGAAAGTAAAGAGTAAGAAACACAAAACCACGACACGAGTGTTTATAGTGGTTCGGCTACAAGGACACCTTCCTTGCCCTACTCCACTCTCCGAGTCACCTACTCGAGAGTTCGTAATCACTACACGACACAACACTCCTTATGGAGGAGAAGCCTTCACAATGTCGCCTACTCTTTTCCCGGTACAAGGCTAGACACCGGGTTTTTCCACGAGGTAGAACCAAACCTATCACAACGTCGCCTACACTTTATCCGGTACAAGGCTAGATACCGAGTTGCATTACAAAGGAGGAACTACTACCCAACACTACACAACACCTATCCCAAAGAAGATCCACTCCTTATTACAACATCATCAAGGATATCAATATCCTTGGACACACCCTATCTCTATTTGTACATCGATGCACCATATCGATTGTACACCCTTAGCATCTTTCACTAATGCCTTTGACATGATCTTTTCGAACCTTTCACTAATAACTTCGACTTGACCCTTTTGGCATCCTTCACTAATGCCTTTGACACGGACGTTCGACACCTTTCACTAATGCCTTCGTTTTGACCCTTTTGGCATCCTTCACTAATGCCTTTGACATGGATGTTCGGCACCTTTCACTAATGCCTTCGTCTTGACCCTTTTGGCATTCTTCACTAATGCCTTTGACACGGACGTTAGACACCTTTCACTAATGCCTTCGTCTTTACCCTTTTGGCATCCTTCACTAATGCCTTAGACACAACACTTCTAGAGAGGAAAAAAGAATTATGAACAAGAGAACTTCAGTAGTCTTGATGTTGACGAAGCATGGCAACTCATGGACTTGAGTTTGCTTGACTTTAAGAGGTGGTGATCTCCCCTTTAAGAGGAACCTAGAGAATCACACAAAAACAAACATAAACTACATAGAAAGATCCTTTGGATCTGAGGTTAGAGAGTTTACAATACTAGGAGAAAATATGTTTAGGAGTGGCAACTTACAATGAAGAAATGTCTCACTATTTATAGACAAAAACATGCTACTATTCCACGGATCCCACGGATCCCTTGTTGGAGGGATCCGTCTAGTGTATTCTGAGGGATCCGTGAGACTCTCCTCATTATCCATGGGTTATTGGTCATGGGTCATGGGTCCTAGATTTTGGACCATGGGTATCCAAGTAGATACAATGTATCTAGAAGATGCAATGCATCTAGTCAATGGGTTATAGGTTAGCTCCATGGGTCATGGATAATACCCATTATGACTTATGCATGATGTCATGCAATGGGTCATGGATTATGGGTCATGCTCCATAGGTCATGCTCCATGGGTATGGACTTTGGGTTTTACCCAATTCAATGTATTTAGTCAATGGGTCAAATACTTATACTTCTACCCATACTATTACCAATTATAATACATACTAAGTATGTATATATCTACCCATTATGTAAACACTAGCTATTGTACATATGTATTACTAAAACATGAAAGCACTATTACTTGTTTAGTAATTTATATAAAAACGTAAGTGTGTTAGTAAACTATTGGCTCAAACCATTTACGTATTTTATTTGTTTCGTTAAAATGATTTTACATTTGTTATCGACAAAACATTAAAAGATCGTAAAATATAAATAAACGTTTTTACGGCTTATTTGTATTAACAGTATACATCTACCAACTAATTTCATGGTTGAAGGTACTGATGAAGGAAATTGGGACAAAATCTGGTACATAAGCAAACACCTTGAAAGGCATGTATGCTCAAACAGGAATCTGTTTGGAAAATTAAAGGAGAGATTCAATGTGGAGAAATTACAAGAAATGCACATGCTTTTGTTCATACATGGAATTGGAGAAATCAACATCAGATTTGGGAAAGAGATCATTTGCATACCTGGTGTACTGTATACACCAGATGTAACCCTAAACATACTATCAACAAATCAATTAGAAGCCCAATGAATTGACCTGACTTTCAAAAACAATAAGTGCAGACCTGTGTATTTGTTTAAAGATCCAGCAGACTGCATTTTTGATGAAAACAAGATGAACATGAGACATAACAAGTAAATGAATGATTATTTTAAGTCACTTGAAAAAAGCAATGACTGTGAGGAAGGAAAGATAGAAAATAAAGATGTCTTGGAACATAATTGGACACCATGCCTATGCATGTCCAACCTAATAAACAACAGTTGGAAACCCACCAAGAAATGGGGACTATTTCTATGTAAAAGGTGTTTTCTATCCAACTAGAGTTAGTGCATTTAATGAGTATATTTACTTTCTTGCCTTGAAAAGAATGATGAAATAATATGTCAAGAATGGGACATATTTAGGGACAAGTTTTATATTTCTTTCAAATGGTTTTATGATGAAAATTTAAAATGGGAGATGCCTGGTCCCATACCCCCAAAGATAAATGGCATTGAGATTCATTTAATGGATCTTTATAAGTTAGTAGAAAGCTTAGGGGGATACCTAAGTATATACTTTGCTAAAGAATTTGGTTATGTAGCAGAAATATTTGGCCTATCACATGATTATGGTGATGAAATTAGAAAGTGTTACAATAAATACCTAGATGTATTTAAGTGCTATTATAGCAAAGCAAGGGTGCCACAAGAGGAACAAAGCACTGTTCCAAAGAAGACCACATCATTTATGGTTAAAGAAAAAGAGATAACATGCCTTGAAAGTCAATGTGGTGATCAAAGGGATCAAGTGACATCACCTATTGGACAAGATAGTCAAGAGAAAAGCAAGATTGTACACTTTGGAGTTAAATTGGAAGATCTAGAAGAAGCAAACAAGGGCAACAAGTATTAAGCTAATTACCAACTGAAGATAGAAGATTATTTTAAAAAGGGAAGCACAAGTATGGAAAGAAAAAAGAAAGGGACACAGGCAGCAGCTCTAGTGATGATTTTATCATCATTCGCTGATCACATCAAGAAAGCAAGAAGAAAAGGAAAACAGTTCAAAGGTTATTGATCTTATGGGGGAAATTTTTGAAAGTATTTAAGATTAATCAACCTTAATTTTTGTTTTCAAAACTTAGTCATATTAGTGTAATTATTATTATGTAGTACTTGTATTCTTTGCAGCCATGTACATGTATCAAATATGAGGCTGCATATTTCGTTTGGTCTTAGCCATAGGCCAACAGACCATAGACTATGGTTAGATTAGTCAGTATGATAGTTATAGTTATTTAAGACAATTATTGATGAATGGACACAACCATTGGTTCTATTGAACTATCACAACCCTTTATAACATACCTGTTCATGTAGTATAAATAGGATTCATGAATTGACCGTTATATATCTCAATTTACAGTTAATAGTTAGTTACTTTCCCTCCATATTTCTGTCTTTGTCTATTTCTTGCATACCACTTCTGCACACTCACACTTTCTCAGACACTCACACATTTGTCTATCACAATATGGTGAACACAAACACATACCTTTAAGATAGATGGTCAAGACTGCATAAGAGAGGATTTGGCCATTCTAATAAACTTATTGGTATGTTAATAGACATCATAAGAATATGAATTTTTATATAGTCCAATTAACAAGGGTTTTGCATATATGGCATCTATATTCATATCAAAGAAAAAGGAAAAGAAAAGGAAAAGATAAAACTAATACTATTTCTACCTTTTATATGGCTGATTTGTTAAGTATGATTTGGATATTTTCTTATATTTGGAGAAAAGATGGTAAGAAACATAAGAAATAGTGAGCTTAATTGAAATGCTTTAAAATAGACATTAGCCTTTTTTTTTTAGAATCGCAATTTTTTCTCATTTATATCACCTATCTCACAATACATCTCACAAATGCCTCAATATATCTCACAAATGCCTCCAACAAGGCTTGAACCACAACTCTAGGTTGGTGAGCAACTCACATACCATTACACCAAAGGCCTTGGGTAGTTAGGTAGATAATTATTCTCTAGGGTAGTTAGGTAGATAAGTATTCTCTAATATTAGAGGTGTAGGAGGAACCCTCAAAAGAAGCTGGGTAAAGATATTAAGTCTCGATCACTGAATTAATCTATTAGTTCTCTGAGAAACAATGACAGACGTTTTAAAAAGATTACTTGTTTAATCTATGTGGTACAATTCTAGTTTTGACTATGTTGAGAAAAAAACGAATGGAAAATCAGGGGGCATCACAGTGGGACATGGCTTTTTTTCACATTATCATCCTCTTTGGAAGGTGATGGATATCTAGCAATATTTGGCAAATGGAAAAACATAGATATACCATGTCTGTTCGTAATAGTATACGCCCCTCAAGATTAAAAAAAACAAAACTTTGGCTAGAGTTAACTCGTTTTTATCACAAACCACTACACCCTTACTATCGTAATGGGGGATTTCAATGAAGTTAGAAAGGACTTACAACATAAAGGTTGCGTCTTTGATCCAAAAGGGGCTTCAATATTCAACAAGTTCATTTTAGATACGGTGTTATGTGACCTTCCATTAGGAGCCAAGCAGTTCACCATAGACATGTTGGATCGTAAACTTGATTTTGTCCAAGCCTATATAGAGGAAGTTTCTAGAATAACGTAGAATGGTAATAGAATATATCCATGTGAAATATCTAGAATGATACTAGAAACATCTAGTTAGAGTTATCTAGAATTAGACATCTAAATAAGGATGATGTAGGACCTTGTTTATCTCAACCTTATCACAATTACTCACGTTACCAACACAAGTATACACGTAAAACCACAAACACACTTATGCGTAAAATAAGAAGAAAGATTAGAAAGGTGGTGACTTGATGAATATATGTTATGCGTATGAAATAAAGAGAAATAAGATGAAAAAGAAACTTATTATACCATGAAGAAAACACACACAAAACACACTTAAGCACACCCCTCAAATGACACATTTGAGGGGTATTTATACTACAAGTACTAAAAACCCTAATGGGCTTTCCATGGGCCTCGTATGGATTGGGTTGGGTAGGATTGGATTACAAGAGATAAAAGGCTAGCTTAACATAACTATTAGCCATTTAGCTTAGCCCAATCCACGAGTCCGTTGACTATTCTAATACAATATCTAACACACGTTACAAAGTTCCTAAACATGAATGACCATCACTTCTATTAAATATTATCAAGGCTAACAATCTCCCCCTAAGGGGTGGTCATTCAAAAGATGCTCCACTTGATTAGGTCTTTACTTTCCTTGAGCTTGAACTTTGTATGTAGATATAGAATAGTCTTAATTTTCGTTCCTTCATGCTTTGTGATCAGTTAATGTGATATTCTGCCATTTGTCAACTTCTTAGGTGTAGGTGTCTCCACGTCATTCTCCACCATGCTCACACTTCTTTTTGACCTTGAGATTCCAATGATGTTGTTGGTATGAGCATGTGGAGAATCTGCACGATCTCTACCTCCCGCGAGCATCCATAAGAAGAAAACATAAAACATGGGTTAGAAATAATCCAGTAGCTTACAAGTTTGAACTTGAGTGTGTTAACGACATAATGTGAAAACACGTCTCTAATTCTTACAAAGGTTGTTCTGAATCGGAGTCCCACAAGTGAGATAACACGATGTCAAGTACACCTCAGTTTAGGTGAGTCGCCGAGGTACACCAAGCATCACCCCATGATCAGACCGTTTGAGACACACAAAGCGTAACCCATAAAGAATTACCAAAGTGACTGCTGTGTCGTGGTCGTTGATGTTGACTCGCGAAATTTTCATTCAATCACCGAGGATCACAATTGTGAAACCTCTCATAAATTTTACGGCGATTGCTAAGATCCGTGGGACTCTAAAATGTATCACTTGTGTCCTTATTGATGAACATCAAGAGATGAAATGTCGAGTGTTCCTATGAGATCTTTAATGAATCTCGTGGCTCTAGACTCAATTAGTGCATTTTGGTTTCCTAGCGGAGACTAGGGAGAGGTCTCCTTCTTCAATACCAACGATCTCTAAGAGAAAGTCGATAGATTATGTAGGGTTCCCAGTGAGAATGAAACAAATCCTTTTGAGAGGAATTTGAGTGGCTAGAAGGTTAGGTGCGGTCGTCACTCGGTCCAAGTCGTCTTTGTCTTCAATACCGGTGTCATCTAAGTGACAACCATTAGCGTATGAATTGAACCCGGTTTACGCCTAAGGTTGAATATGGAGGCTATTTCTTTTCACCCTTTTCATTACATTTCTTTTAATTCTTCAACCCTTCTTTCTCCTTTCTCACAATACTCTTTTTCAATCATACCTAAGGACTTCTAGTTCAAAACTATTGGTGATGTCCTTGGGTAGATCCCTCCGACTCTGGCGGATCATAGGACTGATTTTCCTATCCTTAGTCACATTATAACTCCATGATCATCCTATTGTTGCCATAAAACCATTTTTCTTGAAAATCTCTCAAAGTGTTTATGATTATCAAAACATTTTGTTAACACCTTGAGAGTTTTGTTTTGAAACACTCCCCCTTCACACGTGCTTATATGTTTTGATGTAATCGCACGGTGAGGGTAGAGTTCGCACTTTTGAATTGATCGACTTTAAATGAACAAGACCGATTCGAGACACGTTTACATCACTAGAGAACTAGTTTGAAATTATTACCCGTCCTGGTCAAGTCCATAGAAAGTTTCTCGAGATGGTACATTTCCTGACTTAGATTCCTCGACAATTCAATGGTTACGACTGAGTCGAGCACTTTTTAGATTCAAGCGACGATCATTAAAATTTTTGATCACATTTTAATCACGTCTTCTCTCCCTCAAAAATAGCATATTCGTGATATTTTTTATATCAACGGATCATACAACATTTTTAGAAACTTGTAGGGAGACAAACGGATTTGATTTAAGCATGAATTTAGAACAATTTGGTTTTATACTCCCCTTTTAATAAAGCATAATCAATTAAAGGGTTTTAGAGGGAGTTATCTTGAGCACAAAATATTTTGAAAGATTTTAAAAATATTTTTGAACAATCTTGAAAAGGTGCTCAAGATGATGATGCTTTCTCACCGATTTTAAATGTAGTGCCTTGAAGCGTACACTTGATTTTTATTTAAAACACGAGTTTTGATTTGAAAATAATCAAAAGTCATCATTTTGGTACTGGGTTTCGTCTTCAAGTATCTGAAAGCCATTTTGAAGAATTTTTTGAGAAACGACATGTTTTAGAAAATATTTAAAGAACTCTCGTTCAAACAACCTGTACATGTCCGTATCATTGTTAAATGACATTTCTAGAAACGTCATGAATATCGATTATACGAGAGACATGTCGTGAGAAGAATATTTTGGATTTTTAAATTTATATTGTTTTGTATTTTTGAAAGTTTTATATTTTGTTTTTGTTGGTTTTCAAATTTTGTATTTTGTTTTTCAAAATATTTACAAATAAGCTTTTGGAAAATCATTTTCAAGAAGATTCGAGAAGACGTTCTAACTCCTCGGGGTTAGGCTTCGCATTCAATTCGTCGAACTAAATCGTTAAACCTTTCTTTTGGAAGGGCTTTAGTGAATAGATCGGCGAGTTGGAAATCTGTCTTCACGAAAAATAATTCAACAATACCTTCTTCCACGTGCTCTTTTATGAAGTGATAGCGGACACGAATGTGCTTAGTCTTTGAGTGATGAAGCGAGTTGCGGGATATGGCTATGGCACTTTTCGAGTCACAATACATAGGTATTTTATCAAAAGTAAAGCCATAATCTGTGAGTTGTGTTCTCATTCATAGAACTTGAGCATAACACGCAGATAGAGACACATACTACGCTTGATGGTTGAAAGTGCGGCAATCTTGTTTCTTTGAAGACCATCGACTAACTTTTCACCCAAAATTGTGCTCCTCGATGTACTTTTTCGTAACTTGATCACCTACGTGGTTCGCATCACGAAAAAGCAATTAGATCAAATCCGGATTGTTGATCCCAGTTGAGCAAACGATCTAATAGAAACCGACTAGTAACAAAAGCTTATCAAGTATTACGCGAATTTAACACTTGATCTTAAGAAGAAGAACGATTAACTTTCAACACCTCAATATTATTAATACGAATACTCTTACAAGATTAGGGTTTTGCAACCTTGAAGTGAAAACAACTTTAGATATAAAATACACGATATCTAACCTAGCCAAGGACCTCCTTTTATAGGATAAGGAGTCCTATACAATATACAATCGTATCCTACAAGATAAATATCTTTTCCATATTTATCGATACAATAAACTAACCGACTCTATAGAACTAGCGATTACTTACAATACTATCGCAGATTACACAATACTACTAGCGCGGTTATCTTCATCGCTGGTTACTCTTCTTACGGCCGTGGTTATCTTCAAGCTTGTCCATGGTTCCATCACTTAAAGTAATTCATCATACAAGGAACCTAAACCCAACAATCCTCCCTAAACTTGATAAATTCCAGCGAATTCTCAAGTTTCTTTTACCTCAAAACATCGATGTGGAGGATGTAGCCAAACACTTACTTTTAAGTATCTTTTCATACTTCTTCAAAGAAGTCATAAGCTTGACTATCATAGGACAATAACATCTTGAAACAACGACTTCAACATCCGAGTAATTATTCTTTGGATGATTATTCGGTTTAGGATACTCACCTTCTACAAGCATATAAATAATCGTCCGTAAGCAGTTAAAACATGAACTCCACGGGTTTGATATAAAAACCAACGAGTAACTTGACCATTGTAGAGTCCTTGCCATTACGGTTCATCATGAGTAGGCTCAAATAAAATCTTCAAATTATGATACATCAACCTCTCATGATAATCATCCGGATGTACTTCACCAAAATATTTCTTGTAAAGAACCCAAAATTCATCAAATCATCTCTATCAAAATATTGAAGCATTTGAGAAAATTTATTATACTCGAAACATCATTATTGAGCCTTTGAATTTTCCAAACTCCTTCATCGCCATCTAAAAGATTAAACTCATAAGAAACAATTGGATTTACTTCAAACAACAACTTTCAACTTCTTAGAATCGGATGTCTCACGAACTACTGATTTTCTTTTCGTTTACTCTCCATCCATGCATCATGATCTTTTCCCACTCTTTTTCCTTTTGAGAATCCATAGGCGTAAATCATCATTATTAATTCTCATACATCTCTCATAGATTTCCACCATTCTTTTAAATGTACAGTACTAAGATTATCGAAACATATATATCGAATTTTTGACAATCCTCATCAAAACATTCCTTAACCGAGCAATAGAAGGAGGTTTCTTTCTTACAATTTTCTTCTTTCCTCTACTAACCTTCTTTGCCATCATTCCGTAAGTCTAGCCTTTTCTTCATCATCGAACAAAGCCCATTCTTGTACAAAGATATTCATCATTGATCAATTTCAAGCTTTAAGATAATTTTGAGATTCATACCATAAAGCTAATATCTTCGACTAGCTTCTTCTTCATCATTCTTTCTCTTTCCAAAGTCGCTCTATCCTCCTCTACCGCATTTCTAGCAAACTCTTTATCATAAGCCTCTTGTTCGACTTTATTTTTGAACTTCGACTACTTCTTTGCCTTTTCCAACATTAGATTTGACCATTTTCTTCTTCACGGGTTCACCAATAACCAAACTTTTACCTTTTGGTTTACCTTTTGATTTAGTAGCGATGGTGAATAGATAAAGTAGGTGCAATAATTGATGTAGGTATTGATAATGTTTTGCTCAAATTAATCAATGTGCTTGCACCTCTTTCTCTACTTCTTTAGGCTTAGATGGTAATGCGAAATAGTGGTAATAATGTAGAAGTAGTTGTAATAGCGGTTGGTATGACAATATGAGAATCAATAGCCAAATCGAAACAACATCGGTGGTTACAAAAGTACTAACCGGGTTTCGGATAAACCATCGATGTTTGTGTTCGTACCATGTCAACATTCCTCAATTCTTCAAGAACAACAACATTCCACTTTATCGAAACTACAAAGTCTTGATCTCCACTGCCAACATCTTCATCCATAGTAACACCAACAGATACATTCCGGCCTCCCTCAAGTCATGCCATCACTCCTCCCTGTTTGGATACATCATCCACATTCGAGTAGGAGAAGAGTTCACCTTCTTTTCGGACGCCTCAAAGCCTTCAAAACAGCAAGTCCGTGTCTTTTCACTCTTTCCAAAACCAAGACCCTATGCTTTAACCTTCGAATAGTTTTACCACAAGCACGCTTAACTCCACGAAGACCGTAAATCTTATCCTCCAACTTAGCACACCGATCCGTCAATTCATTTACGTTCAAGTATATCCTCCCACTTCGACTGTGTTAACGGGTCCGAGAGGTGGATCATCGAAAAGCCATCATTTACATAATCATCAACCGTCAATTCATCATTAGGTTCCAATCTATCCTCATCACTTGGTGTGTTAAGCGCTCCGAGCGGTGAATCCTTGGATATAAAAGACATAGCACCGCATCGAGCCACGATCATCTATGCACCCTATTGCAGCCGGTTGGCTGGGATACCTCCACTGTGTTAAGTTCCAAAGAACTTTCCACATTAGGAGTTGCCAAAGGTTGGGTCTTATGTATGATTCCACTATCCCGACCGAGATCTAAGCATGGAGCGATGGTGGAAGCCCTTCCAATCATGTCACCTCCACACCGTGTGTGACCTCATTAACCACACCACTAGCACTAGCACGAGGAAGCCGAGTGCCCTCATCTGCGAACCGCATGAACCTCGTAATCGGTGGGAAAATTTAACATATGAGGAAACAAAGGAACATCCGGAATAACAACGTTACGTGGCAAATTCCTCATATATGCAAACACTCGAGGAATCATACGATTGATTTCATACACTCTAACATGTTCAATAGGATCCACGAATTTGGTGTTCCACAAGCAATTGAACAAATCGAGGATACAAATAATACTTTCCTTTTTCCTAATATTTCGCACTAACCCTCATAAATCATTCTAGACCAATTAAATTTCCTCCCATCGACAAACAAATAATAGCGGTAGCAATCTTGGAAGGAAAATCATTAAAACACGTGGTCTTATTACTCATACACATCAACAAAGTATGAATCAAAACTTCCATTGTTGAGAAAAGCATTCTTAAAAATTGTACCTTATTACCCCCAATGTGTAACCTAAGCGCTCTAAACCAAGAACAATCTCACCATCGGAAGATTATCCACACCATCAGCATCATCAAGCCTCAAAACCTCTAATAAGCTCCTCGAAAATGAAATATCATGCTCATCCACCTAGTACGAAAAACCGCCAACCCATTAACCTCTTGAGAGTAGCATTCTTCCAAAAGCCGCGAATATAAGCTTTAAAAATGGTAGGTTCAACCGTTAAAGCAAAATGGATCGAACTATGAGAAAGGAAATCAATCATTTGATGAAATCCTTCAGAGCGAGCATCTTTGATAAGAAGAGCAACAAGATTATGGGAAGTGGAGTACGTCTCAGGCATTTTCTGTGATTCCATGAATGATGTGATTAAGGTGGGTTTGTGAAGAAATCAATAAAAGTGATTAGGGTTTAAGGATGTGGA
Organism: Chrysanthemum lavandulifolium; assembly: GCA_022545495.1. NCBI lineage: Eukaryota > Viridiplantae > Streptophyta > Magnoliopsida > Asterales > Asteraceae > Chrysanthemum > Chrysanthemum lavandulifolium. The sequence continues at coordinate 113,928 of JAHFWF010000040.1, forward strand.
GAAGTAGAAGTGGTTATAAGTTTAGCAAAAGTGATCCATCCGTGATTAGATAAGTAAGAGATGCTTTTGCCAAAGTGTCAAAAACAGCCCCTGAAGTATCAAAACAGAGAAGCATACTATCCGTGCTTCCACAACATCTGTCCGTAGTTGGAATACACCATCAGTGGATGCAGATAACTACTCCTTCCAACTGCACAACATCATTAGAGCAAAACAAATCCATGCCAAAGAGAGTAGTATCTCACAAGATAAGAAGGATTACACAACAATCAAGAATAATGAAACAAAATTTTTTTTTTTTTTTTTTTTTTTTTTTTTACACAAACATAAGCAAAGAAACACACAAGCTCCTTATGCAAAGACATCCTTCTTTCCTGCAAGACAACACAAAACAAACATAAAGACAAAGATTATGATTGTCAGTGGTTAGAACTAGCCAGAAGTGATTACAAATGACCTATCCGAGGTTAGAACAGTAAAGTCAACATAGTCAACTTCTAGAATATATCTCAGTCCAATCCCCAAGAATCTCATTAACTCTCCAACCATATTTAACCTGCCCCTTAGTTACTTCAGTAACCCTAATCCTCACTTATAAAAAGCACCCATATATCATAAAACGCCCAAACCAATCAAGAGTTAAAACCCTAATTGCTCCAAAATTCCCAATCAACCAAAATGTGGAACCCTAGTTGGAACAAACCAGAAGTGGTTGATCTAACCACCACCTCATCCTCTTCATCATCTTCATCATCAAGTGAAGATGGAAACCCATGGCTAACCTATTTGCCAAGACCAAGAAAATCGCCATTTCTCCCATCATCAGAAGATGATAGTGTGGTGGATCAAGTGATGCTTGAAGACTCGATGACTCTTCTAAGAAGAAGGCGCAAACTCAAACCTTCATCTTCTAACCCCAACCAAGACCTCGAGCAAGAAACCCACCACTCCCTAGTAACAGAGAGGTGGTTCTTGGTCCGAGAGTACCAAGTCATGGTACTTCTTCACACATCGTAACCGGGAAGGAAAAGGAAGATGGAGTAAGTTCTTTGAATGATGGTAGAAGTAGATGGAGCACAAGAAGATTATCATATCACCATCTCTCCGCCAATATCGGTTTGACTTCTTTGTTTTCATCAATCCATCCTTTCCATTTTGATCCTTAGGCGCTTCGTTTGCATATGATAAATGCATATCCAGATTCAAACGATATCGCAAGGATAGTAGTAGTAGAAATATTAGAGAAAATCATGTATAGTTGTAGTCGTTATTCAAAGACTTGAAGTTTCATTGTGGTATAAGTCAGAACCTTTTGTTGAATGAACAATGAAATTTCAATACTTCTTGCATCTCTATAATGATTTAGCATTTTCCTGCACAATGATTAGAGAAAACACAGAACAACTAGCAGAGGATAGACCTATTCTATCAGTGGTTAGAAGCAACACTATCAGTTGTTAGAAGCAACACTATCAGTGGTTATAACAGAGAAAGCAATACTTAAGATTACATAATAACAGTCCAATACTTTTACAATCTTGTACAAAACAATTTGAGAAAGTTAGAGAATGAGCATTCCAATACTAACAACAAGATACTGAAACCTCCCCACATCAAAGGCTTTTGTGAGAAGATCAGCAACATTGAAATCAGTATGGATTTTTACCATTTGAATCAACCTTTTTTCATTACAATCTCTAATAAAATGATGTCTTATCTCAATATGTTTAGTTCTAGAATGTAAAACAGGATTTTGATAATGCAAATTGTCTTGTTATTATCAATGTAAATCTTAGTATGCATAAAATTATACCCAAAATCCAAAGAATTGATTACGAATCCATAGAACTTGACCACGACAACTAGGTGACCACATATTCACCTCGGTTGTAGAATTTGCCACAATAGTTTGCTTTTTACACCGCCAAGAAAGTGTCTGCTTCCCAAGAACCGACATCCTCCGGTGGTAGACTTCCTATCCGGACTAGCTCCGGATAGTCACGTCGGTGTAGGCCACCAAATCAAAAGGAGAATCCTTAGAGTACCAAAGGCCCAATTTAGGATGACCTTTCAAATACCTAAAGATCCTCTTATGACATTCATGTGTGATGTATTGGGTGTTACTTGAAATCTTGCACACACACATACCGAGAACATAATATCCGCCTAGATGCGATCAAATACATCAAAGATCCAATCATGGATCTATACAACTTCAGATCAACTTTGGGACTCCATCATCGGGTAGTATAGGTTTCGAGTCTCCATGGGTGTACTAGCACTTTTGACATCTTGAAACCCAAATTTCTTCAACACATCGCTACATACTTTTCTTGACTAATGAAAATACCATCGGTCCTTTGTTGAACACTGTAGCCCCAAAAGAAAGTGAGTTCTCCATAGAACTCATCTCAAACTTATCATGCATAAGTTTCTCAAAATCTCTGCGATAGCTCCTTGTTTGTAGACCCAAAGATGATGTCATCTACATAAACTCGAACAAGTAAAATATCATCTTTGTGCTTTCTAATGAACAAAGTTTTGTCAATCGATCCTCTCTTAAACCCATTGTCCATAAAATAAGTAGATAGGCATTCATACCATGCCCTAGGAGCGATGTAGTCCATACATAGCCTTCCTCACCCTGTAAACCTTGTCGGGATGATCGGGATCTTCAAAACCGGAGGTTGACAAACATATACCTCCTCATCAATAGTGCCATACAAAATGCACTTTTAACATCCATCGATACACAACAAAATTCTTGAATGAAGCATAAGCCAAAACAATCTAATAGCTTCTATCCTTGCAAGCGGTGCAAATACTTCATCATAGTCCAAACCTTCGGTTTGTGTGTATCCTTGAGCAACCAATCTTGACTTGTTCCTCACTACAATTCCTCTTTCATCCCTTTTGTTTCGAATACCCATTTAGTTCCAATAGCCCTCTTCCCATTTGGAAGATCAACCAATGTCCAAACTTCTTGAAGTTTGAACCAAGAAACTCCTCTTGCATTGATTCTACCCATCCTTCTTCTACATTATAGCTTCTTCTATTCTCTTGGGCTCCTTTTGAGATCGAAAACAAGCAAACAAGCAATTTTGCGAGATCTTTATGATTGTTTCTTTTGTGAAGAGATCCGCAAAGAACCCATGTTCGTGAAAGGGTTCTGAATTCTTAACTCTGCTTCTTGTTTGAACTGGAGTATTCAAATTTCCAAGAATCTGTTCCTTGGGATGAATTTTGTGAATTCTGGTAGAGGTAATTGGACTTTCATTAATAACAGTGTCCAAATTAGTCAAATTAGCATTGAAGAATTCATCCAAGTCTTCATCATCAGTAGGAGTATCCATCTCAATCAAGGCAGGCATATTAGGATCATGTGGATACTCCTCATTACCATATAGTGGCTTTGAATAAGGTCCAAAGAAAGTACTATCATCGATTGCTTGTAGCGAGAATAGCACTTGAACTATCGGTGGGAGAAGATTGCTTGTCGGCATTTACTGGATGGCCTATCGGCACTTACGGTGGGCTTAGCGATTGCTTGCGCATCGCTTTTCTTCTTTCAATTTCTTCTACCGACTTCGAGTTATCTTTCACCAACTCATCTTTATCTTGAGGATGATCAACTTTGCCTCCAGTATTAAGGATATCATCATCAGAGGGACCATGCTTGTGAATGGTGGAAGGAACAGGACCAGTTTTCCACTTTTCAACCAAATAGAACTCTGTTGGAGAATCAGCTTCCTTTGAAGATTTTTCTACTTGAATCCTTCGTAAACTGCATCGGCATTAGTGGATGTTCACGCAATGATAGGCTCATAATTCATAGATTTGGTTAGCATATCAATGTTAAACAACCGATCGGTCCTTTGGTCTCAACACTAGGAGTCTTTTCCTTGAATTGAACATGTAGGTTCTCTTCAACAATTCTAGTCCTCCTATTGTATACTCTAAAGGCTTTACTATTAGTGGAATAGCCTAAAAGTATCCATCATCGACTTTCTCGAAAACTTGCCTAGGTAGTCAATGGTATTCGAATGGTAGCAGGGACACCCAAAGGTTTTAGGAATGCAATCATTGGCTTCCTACCATGTAACTGACTCATAGGGGTCTTGTTATGAGGCTTCACTACCTTACTACATTTTGCACATAACATGCAATTCCTACGACTCACCCAAAAGGTAGTTGGTAACTTAGACTCGACAACATAGTTCTTGCAGCCTCAATTAGTGTCCTATTTTCCTCTCACTACACCATTACATTGTGGTGTTCTAGCAACACTAAACTATCTTTCAATACCTTTATCTACAGGCGATTCATCACATTATTCTTAAACTCGGTTCCATTATCACATCGATTACTTTAACCTTATGACTTACTAGATTTTCTATCTTAGTAATGAAACTCTTAAGAATCTCACTAGTCTCATTCTTAGTAGCCAAAAGTATACCCAAGAAAATCTACTATAATCATCGGTGATAACTAGGCAATCGCTTATGGTTCAAGCTTCTAACAAAGGTTGGTCCAAATAAGTCCATATGAAGCATAAGCGATGGTTGTGTTATGGTGTTTCTGATTTTGGTCTTACAAGAGGCTCTATGTTGTTTTCCTTTTGACGAGGCCACACAGTTCCTTACACTCAAAACCTTTGAAGGTAACCCTCTCACTAAGTTTCCTTTTACAGTTTATTGATTGTTTTGAAATTTAGATGACCTAGCCTTCTATGCCACAATATTGACTCATCAACGGATGCTTTAGCAAACAAACATAAGGACCTATTAGGAAGAACATTTTAAGATCAAAAGCAGTATATATTTTCCTTCCTAGGTACCCTAAGTTGTATAAACTTCTCATCGAGCCTCTTAAACTCGGGAGATAACACCACACACTCGGTTTCCCAAAAGTACCCAGCTTTTTCTTATCACACATTTGAGAAACTTGAACAAATTGTACTTTAGTCCCCTGCACCAAATAGACCTTCTCAAAGTCTAGCTTCCTGTTCGATTGTGCCTCGCCAAGAATCTTTCCTCCCTTTGGATCATTGCCAAATGCCACATATCCTCCATCATAAGCTTCAAAATCTTCCAAATTGCTTCCATCCCAAGTCATGTGCCCAGAGCAACCACTATCAAATACTCCTTTATCTTTTAGCTCGGTTTGAAGATTGCCCGCACATAAGATTTCAAAGATTAGTTCTCTTTTGGACCCAAGTCGATCTTGACTTGGGTCGCCTCGGCATCAAAATATTCAAATTTGTTAGGTCCATTGATGCACAGTTGACATATGGTAAAACCTTTGTCTTAGGCTTCCATTGCCAACTTCTTTGAGGCCTTATGACATAAAATGATTTCAACCACCGTATCGGTTATCACCTTTGGAATTTTTAAACTTCTTTTGAATCGGTGGTGATTTTGGCTTATCGGTGGTTTGACACTTTGCTTAGCTAGCGTTACATTTAGCTTAACCGTGGTTGGAATCCATTTTGTGTAGCGATGACAATAGATTTTGTATTCCCATTCCTCATCAAGACTTTGCTCTTGGAATCATGTTTCTTTTAGGATGAGGGTGTGTTTTATTTGAAAAGTTTTATGATTTACCTCCTCCATTGATTCCAAACTTGTGGTGCTTTTTTATCACAATTCCTTTGTAAATGGTCAAAACTACCACACACAAAACAAACCTTATTTACACATTGAAACTCATCACCTAATCATTGAGATTAAACCATTTAAGTTTCTTTGATTTCCCTAGGTTTAAATTGTTTCATTTGTTCCTAGAATTTCTCATGTACTCTACAACTCTTTTGGTAACTTTAGCTCCAAATCTAGGTACGTAATTGACTTGCTTAGAATCAACTTTCTTAATCGGCTCTATCTTTTCGGACTTAGTTGATTCAAGATTAACATCCTCGAATCGATTCCCAATCTTCAATTATGGGAGCACCAGATAACCAGCGAACTTATCTTAGGTAATTCGGTCTTATTTATTTCTTCAACAGTTTATTAAAGCTGAACTCACTACTAAATAGCAGTTCTTTAACGGTGGTGCATGTTTCATTAAAGGGGTGGTGGCATATCATTGTATCCTATACAGTACCATCTCTAAGCGTTTTTGGCCAATTGGTTTTGTACAAGATCGAAGCATATTGTAATTTAGCAACCCTAACAATATGTTTTCTTTTTCCTCTAGGGCCTTAACTTTTACATTCTCTTACTCGCTAGTCTATCTTTAAGCATTTTAATCTCTCTTTTTAAGATCAATTTCACCACCTAGTATATTAATCTTTTCTACATACTCAAACTCACATTTAATACGTAATTTTAGCTTCTCTTCCACACCTCTAAACCAACTCTATATCCTAAGTTATCTAGAGTCAATCTCTACTTCTTTTCTCATACTCTCGTTGATAGCTTTTGAGACTCTAAGATATCGAACATGATTTAAAGGAACAAGTAGATGTTTTAGAATCATTAGATACCTCGAATCTGAACGGAAGATGAAGCATAGGCCATTAGAGCAAAGTTATGCTCTTTTGAAGCTTCACTAGCCGGAAAAGCGCATTTGGACCTTCTTCAATCGATCACCCAATCATAATCACCAAGTCCATCACGAGCAACCAAATTTGAAGAACTAGTAGGTTCTTGTTGTCTTCTTAATACCCTCAAGTCTTTTAGGAGCTCGACATTCCCTTGCAAAATGACCTTTCTTCTTGCGGTTAAAGCACTCCATCTTGCTTTTGTCAAATCCACTCTCCTTTGACCATCATACCTAACATGTCTTCCGGTCCTCCTCGAAACTTCCTTGCACGGAGAGTCGGCATTGCCATTTGCCATTGAAGATTAATTTCATCAAGATCATCGGGATCAATTTGATCTAGATCTTGATTCAAAACATCAACACTAGTAGTTAAATCGTGAAAGCACAAATTGCACCATCACCGACATTATCACTAACGGTGGTATTGTTTGCAATAATAGTGGTTATACCATAGGCGCGATGGATACATCTTGTGAGCTTTTGTGATTTGTGGATACAAAAGCAATGTTTTGATTAGTAGAAGGCGAGTTGGAAAAGTTATTCTCGACTCATAGACCTTCAAATTATTGAAGAGATTGTCAGAGTCATTGTAGCAAAGTCCGTCTTATTTCTCCACACAATTGTATGAATAGCCCAATCGGATGATAAGCTCCTTATGAACTTCAAATTAATATCTTCTTGAAGGAACTTGTAACCCACGCCTTTAGTTGGTGATGAGTTTTGAAGCCTATTGTATGTGCCATCAATCTTTCTCCACTTTGAAGCGAGAAGGTTTCAAGCGATGCTTAAGCATGTTCATCCTTGACTTCTTGGTAGCTTCATTACCGGCAAACCTCAATTCAAGAGCATCCAATAGTTCTTTAGCGGACTCATCTTGATCAAAGTCCAATGCAAATTCATTAGGTATTCCCATGGAGAGAAGGCGTGAGCTTTGATCTCCATTTTCCTCTTAGCTTTATCGGGTTCACTAACAATGGTAATCTCCTTACCATCCTCACCCTTCAAAGGAAGAGTATCTCCATTTTCAACAACATCCCATAAAGCATAATCAATCATGCGAATGTCTTGCCTCATTCGCATCCTCCGGTTGATATTCACCATGTTTGAGCATGGGAACCTTAAAGCGATCACCATATGAGTTTCTTCGACATCTTAACTTTCTTAAGAACAAATTAGTAATTCTTCTTGATTACAGTTTCTAGATCACAAGCTCGATACCACTTGTTGATCCCGGTTGAGCAAACGATCTAATATAAACCGACTAGTAACAAAAGCTTATCAAGTATTACGCGGAATTTAACACTTGATCTTAAGAAGAAGAAGTTAACTTTCAACACCTCAATATTATTAATACGAATACTCTTACGATTATTAGGGTTTTGCAACCTTGAAGTGAAAACAACTTTAGATATAAAATACACGTATATCTAACCTAGCCAAGGACCTCCTTTTATAGGATAAGGAGTCCTATACAATATACAATACGTATCCTACAAGATAAATATCTTTTCCATATTTATCTCGATACAATAAACTAACCGACTCTATAGAACTAGCGATTGCTTACAATACTATCGGCGAGTTACACAATACTACTAGCCGCGGTTATCTTCATGGTGGTTACTCTTCTTACGGCCGTGGTTATCTTCAAGCTTGTCCGCGGTTCCATCACTTAAAGTAATTCATCATACAAGGAACCTAAAACCCAACACGGATTCCTTGGTTCCAAAGTCCCATGTGAATGGATGTCTTGATGCACCAAAAGATCCTTTTAACCTCTTTGAGGTGCGAGTTCGGTAGGCTTTGCTCGAAACCGTGCTAATAAGCAAACAACAAAATGAATATCTGGTCGACTAGCAGTGAGGTACATGAGAGAACCAATCATGCTCTGATATTTTTTCGGATCAATAGGTTTCCCAAACAAATCGGCTCCAATTTTTGGTAAAGTTACCATTGGTGTACCGACCAAATCACAATTATCCATACCATGATTTTTCAAAATCTCAGTTGTATATTTAGCTTGATTGATAAAAATTCCACGTGGAGATTGATGTATTTTTAAGCCAAGAAAAAACTTTAGTTCCCCCATCATGGACATTTCAAATTTGCTTTTCATGAGATTTTCAAAATGTTTTGAAAGATTCGGATTAGTGGACCCAAAGATAATGTCGTCCACGTAAATCTAAACAATCAAAATGTCATTGTTATGTTTTCTTGTAAATAAGGTTGGATCAACCGTTCCTTTGGTGAAATTGTTTAGAATCAAGAAAGAGGACAGTTTGTCATACCACGCTCTCGGAGCTTGCTTTAAACCATAGATTGTCTTTTTGAGTTTGTAGACGTAGTCTGGATGTTCCATGTCTATGAAGCCTTACAGGTGAATCACGTACACTTCTTCTTTCGAGTTTCATTTAAGAACGGTCTTAATGTCCATCGATAAACCGTGATGTTTTATAAGTTGCATAGGCTAAGAATATCTGACGCCTCAAGTCGGCTACCGCACGAATGACTCTTCAAAGACTATCCCTTCTTCCTGTCGTATCCTTTGGCCACGAGGCGAGATTTGTTGCAAATTACAGTCATTTCTTCATCCCTTTTGTTCTTCCATAACCATTTGAGATCAATGACACGAATGTCAATTGGTCTTGGAACCCAATCAAGAGTCATGTGAGCGGTATTGGAGAAGTTCTTCCGCATTGCTTCTATCCATGCATTATCGCCATTGCCTCCGAATGTTCTTGGTTCAAGATTGCTAATTGAACAAATGTAAATGCACAAGTCGCAATCGGTGGCAAGTTAGCGTCTCGTCTGAATTGGCCGTGAAGGTTCACCAATAACTTGTTCAATTGGATGGTCTTTAGTCCACTTGAGTAGAAGGATACCGTTGGTTAAACGTGTCACGAGTTAGATGGTTCTCTTAAGCTTGAAGATGATTCGGTGATTCCGTAGCAAACGAGTTTTCAAATAAGTATTCATCTAACGTTGCATCGTTCTGGTTTTGTATAGATTCTTCTTGACATGATATGTTTTGGTTTTGCTCATCAACTGCTGGTAAAACTATTGTAACAATAGGATTTGCAGAAGTCGATGTAGATGACGTTGATGGAGTTGGTGTATTGGTTTCGACCGTTGTAGATGCATCTTCTGTTGGTGGTGGTGGATGATTTTGAGCGAGTGCAACAGAATTATGATGTGATGCATTTGTCGAAGTTCCACCATAGTATTCATCGAACATTAACTCATAGAATTTCTCCCATTCTTGTTCATGAGGTGTGTCAGCAAAAGTTGATGGAGCTCTTTGTTGTATGAGTCCTGAACTGATGTGTTCAGAAGTCTGCGGGTTTGGTGCGGTTCTAACATGTTTGATTAGAAGCCATCGATTTAAGCGCGGGTTCTAGAGCGAGTCTCTCAGAAGCCATCTGTGAAATTTCGTCAAAATTCACATTTATCATCTCCATTATCTTTCTAGTTCTTACATATACACCACAGATGCCTCGAGTTTTACGAGTATCCAATGAAGATTCCAATATCACCTTTAGCTTTCGGTTTTCCTAGATCTTCTCATCGTTTGTTTAATGCATGAGACATATTTCGATAACCTGCCAATAACAGAATAAGAAGATTTTGGAAACCATTTTGATTTTGGTTCCTTTGGGTTAGAGGTAAAATCCTGATCACACTCAAAGAAGTTTTCTACTGGGTATTCTGGTTTGTCACTCATTTTACCATTCTGGAGTGTGAAAATTCTACCCGTTGGTTTCCAAATATCATCCCTATAATAAAGACTATGCTTCTTATCAATAGTGTAAATCCTAAGTCTTGTAACTAGGCGTCCTATTGGTTTAGCATAAGTTATTTTTGGTAGGTTCTTCTGAACAGGCTTAACAATCTCATTCATAGAGACACAATCATCATGAATATTAGTTAAAGATTTCTTGCAAGTTACACAAACAGAATCAACACATGCATTAAACTTAGCAAGTTTCATAGGTTCAGTACATTCAGATGAAATGTCTTTCTTATTACAAAGCGGTAAATTCCTAGGGTTTTCTTTTACTTTCTTCTCTATATTCAAGCTACTTCTCTTAGAGGCATGCGAGACTCTATTGTTCCTTATATTGCTCTTAGGCTTTAGTCTGCTACTCCTAGAGGTGCTTTCTAGTCCTGTAGAAGGTAAGGCACACGCATTAGGATTCACTTTGTTATCAAGAGAAGTGGTTTCGGCTTTCCTAGTCTCTTTAGAGTGCTTGTTTAAACTTATGTCGTTTGTTCCATATGTTTTAGATGTGGAGGCAGACGCATTAGTGGTACTCATCCTAAAAAGGCCAGGTGCTAAAACTTTTGGTGTCTCGCTAACCGCTTTTCCTTTTTCAACATTTTGTTTAGGCAAGGCAGGTGGAGTGAATGATTTTGATAAATCATTTTTCTCATTAACTTTTGGAGGAGGCAGAGAAACAGACATTTTTGGTTTGAAAACCGGTTTGGGAACATTTGCTTTCTCCTCAGTCAATGGTTTTGTAATCTCAGTATCTATTGCCTTTCCTTTTTGATATTCGGTGAGCCCTCAAAAGATTATTTTTGCTTTCATGTCATTGTAGAAGCGCTTTCATCGATAGTTTGTCATACTTGCATTCCTCGGTTTTTCGATCAAGTTGTTTAAAATATGATACATTTTCTTTATCATGTTTTCAAGAGCTTTCATATTTTGAAACAATTTCGGAGGTCTCGGACTGAGTCTTTTGATCTTCAACAGAATATGTTTGTAAAATAATGGACATAATATCGATGAGTCGAACATCTTGAAGAGAGAATCGTTTAAATTTTCCAAAACTTTGATGTGTTCAACACTTTCATTAGCTTGCTTTACCGGTTTATGGTCCTTGACAAAGTCATTTGTTTCTTTAAAAATGCTTGTTCAAAATGAATTACCCTTGAGTTGATGTTATTCAAATTTGAGGGCAATTCGATTCAAAAACTTTTGTTTTCATTATCAAAACTAGAAAACCGGATGTTAGTTGTAATATGGGTTTTAGTTTTATGATCTCTTGAAGTCCCGTAATTCTAGTTTTCACATTGTCTAAAATACTTCTAGCATCACTTGTGTTAAAAGGATTGTTTGAAGACATTTGTTCAATGTTCGAAAGAGATTTTGAGACAACAAGCTGGTTTTTGGCGATTTTGAAGCTGGTGTTGACACTGTTTGAAACACTTGGTGTGATGGAAAACTTTGACTTTTCTTTTGTGTAACAAAATTAATTCCATAAATTTTGTTCCATTTGTTTATGTCGATTGGTTTGATTTCCGGATGATTTTGTTTCATTTTTGATCTACTCTTCTCATATAGTTCTATCGTTTCAAGAGAATCGTGAACAATTATGGGTTCATGCAAAGGTTTTCCATTGTTCAACACATGCCGTTCTTTACGAGATTTCTTGAGGAAACAAGGAGGTTTGTTACAAGGGCCATTTTTGTGTTGTATGAAAATACGAATTTATTTGATTGATCGACATATTGGTTGATTTGGTGAATGACCCGTTGTAACAAGCAAATTTTCCAATTTTTGATTTTTCATCTTTATCAAGAATTTCATCAAGGAAAGAATCTTCTCGATTTGAAAAATCAGTAATCAACTGTTTCTTCTCTTTTTCAAGATCAGAAAACATTGCTTTTTGTTTAGAAAGTTGGTCATTTAGATCAGAAATTTCCTTGTTTAAAGATTTTATTTTCAAGTTTAAATTCACATCAAGTGTGTTATACTTGATTTGAAATTGTTGTTCTTTTAAAACGGAATTTCGATAACCAGTTTCTAATTCGACTCTTTGTTTTGTGAAATTCAAAAGCTTTTGCGTTCTCCTTGTAACTCTCAAGCTCGCGGTCAATTTAGCATTAGCGGCCTTAACCCGCGATTGACCGTTTAACTTTCTTGATTTCAATGCCACGATTATTGATTAATGTTTCAAAATAAGCATGTGTTTCCTCATAAGTCTCGGTATTTTGTGCCACATGACCTCCACTAGGATCCACATCGGAGTTTGAGTTAGTATTGCTACAACCCAGTTGTCCATGTATGTATCATAAGTAGGTGCGGATGTCACAGAATGTTGTTCGTCATGAGTAAACACATAAAATATGACATTGTTATAGCATGGATTAATGATTGGTACCTCGAATCTGCATTGGCGTCATAGGCGGGAGGTGCGTCGAGTCGATGTCGTGCTTAGTCTCTTGAAGATTTTCCATGAAGATGCGGTTTGCATTGATGTCCTCTCGATCTTCCAAATCATCCATAATAGCGATAAAGTCATGTTCCTCGGACTCAATTTGAAGTCCTGCTTGTTCCTTGATGAGTGTGTAAATACTCATCATTTTGGTAAAATCGAGCGCAAAGCGGTTAAAACACTCGAAATGCATCAAAATCTGAAAATATCTCAAAGTTGCATTTATATGTTTCGGATGCAAAATGTTTAAAATCGGATGAAAAATGAGCTAAGTTTGCATAATTGGCGGTTTAGGTCCCAGACTTTCAAAAATGGCAAGATCGGTCCCTAGGCACTTATTTTAAAAGAAAAGTCACCAAAGGTCCTTTTAAATCATAACTTGTCATAATTAGTCCTTGGGTGAATAGTTCAAAAGTTTTGAGAAATTAGTTTTGGTCCTGGATTTTAGAATTGTCATGTTTAGTCCTTGGAATTTCACAATTGGCTAAAATGGTCCTTGGAGTATTGGGGATTGTCAAGTTTAGCCTTGGAATACAATTTGATTTTACATGAGTGGTCCTGCGAGTTTACGATTTTACATGTTTGGTCCTAAATACACCTTGGATCCAATACTAGTCCTAAATCCATGTTTTAATTATTCCAAAGCCCAAACCAGTCAAAATCCAACACCGGTCCAGTCCACAACCCAAACCCATTTACCCGCGTTTGAAATAAAACCGCCCCGCCTCCTTTTCTGTCTTCCCAGACCATCTTATACGCAACTCACCCTCACCTCCAGCCCTACTCCATCCTTGTTCCCCCACCTCAACAACCTCCAAGAATGCATTTAATGCACCCTCCCTGTCCCAGTGGCATATATACACTTTCCCGCAAAATTGATCAAGCGCCAAGATTGTCCTAAGTCCAATGGCGGGATTATTCTTGGGATTTGCTTTCGAGATGTGAGAGAAATCATTTGCTATAAGAAAGGAAGCAAGGAAAGAAGAAAAGGAGAGTACTTAGTTTAATTTCAAAAATATATGTCGTATTTTAGATTCTTAGTCTTAAATAGATTTTCGGTTGTATTTTAAGGTTCTTTGTATCAAATTACTTTGTTTAAGTGTATTACAACTCTTCTCAAGTATCAATTCAAGTTTATTTTAAGAATTCATGTTTCATGGTTACTATGGCAAAAGTCGGTTTGGATTCTTATATCCAAGTTTCTAGAAGCTCAACTTTAAGCTCGAACAAGCTTATATAAGCTTGTTATAGCTTTTAAAGCCTACATTTAAGTTTCAAGCTATTTTGGATATTGGTCAATGAAAGTCAATGGAGCCAAAATGGGTATGAAATGGATTTGGGTTGAATCAATTTGGTTTGGGTTGAATCGAGCTAGGTTAGGGGTTGGAATAGGTTAGTTGTTCATTGGTTCGTTGGCAAGCCATTGTGGCTAAGGACTTTGTAAGTGATTTTCAAGGTTTCATTGCATATCTTTGTATTTGTAGTTATAATCTGTTCAAACTGTTCAATTAGTGTTAATTAAGTTAACTTAACTTAGTTTGATCATTAATATTAATTTGGATAAGAGATTAGATCGGTTTTAATTGCAAATCGGTGTATTCAAGTGTTTGGATCTACTATTTAATCATCTTTTAGGTTTTGTGCGATGGATAATTTACATTGGTTCATGCTTGTTAAGTCCATTTGCACTCATATCATCTCATTTTGTGTCGCAAAACACTCAAAGTCAACATTATCTCAAATCTGTCTTAGCGCTTTTTGTTGGATTTTTAAAGAAGCAAACTCTTGTTTTGTGTTGAGAGTCTTTAGAAATAGATTGCATTGAGCTTATTTTATCTATTAATATCATAATCGGTTTACAAAATTGGATCAAAACTCACGAAGTCAAAGTTTCAAATCATCATCAAAAGTCGAAAATGAGATAATCGGTTTTACAAACTTTGTGAATGAATCCTTGATTCATTTATGAGTAAAAGTGTTTCAAGTTTTGGATAATCAATATTCAGTTGGTCTAGAATTGAAAACTGTTTTTTGTTAAAACTTATCAAGTTTGTACAAGCTCAAAATAAGCTCTCAATTTGAGTGAATTTGTCCTGTGCACACTCGACTTTTCTTGAGTTGTGCATGCAGTCTTCTGAAGCTCTCAAAGTTTCATTTGAGCTTAGTTGTGCACGAAACTTGGTACAAGTGATCTTTGGCTGGTAGTATTTAGTTCCCAAGAGTTGGTTTAGCCTTTGAGCTTATCGATAAGGTGGTGCAATGACTCGAACATAGGGTCGGTGTTTGGATGAGTTATTGGTTAGCTTAATACTTGGTAGATCGATTAGAGGTTAAGGTAAATGGATTTAGTTGGAATTAGCTTATTTTAGCATAATATAGCTTCTGTAGAAGTTTGATAGCTTAATTCACTTGTTAGCTTATTTTCTTTAGCTTATTCATAGTCAATTTGTATTGCAGCTTTAATATCTTACACATAAGCTATAGAATTTATATTTTTCATAGATTTAGATTATCATTTTAGAATTTTCCTGAGTTTTTCATAATTTTTGGTCACTGTTTAGTATTTTTCATTATTTAAATCAGTTTTTAGTCACTTTTAAATAGCTTTTATTGCAAATAATTAAGAAAAAGTTCCAAAAAAATAAATTTTCAATTTTCCCAGTTTAAGAAAAATATAAAAAGCATAAAAAAGATTTTTCCTTATTTTTCCCCTTTTATTTGGTATTTTCACAATTTAAATTAGATTTAAATAGTTTTAAATTAGTATAAAATAGAAAAATAATCGAGAAAAATAAAAATAGTTTTGAAAATTCTCTTTTGTTATTTTAGATTTTCCAAGTCATAATTTTATTTTTCTAGCTTTATTTCATATTTTCTTGTATTTTAGGTTATTATTTAATAGTTAAAAATAGTTTTAATTAATAATAATTAGATAAATAGTTATAAAAATAATTTTATTTTCTAAAGTTTTATTTTATCATTAGGTTTGTAAAATATCATTTTCATATTTTTAGGATTAATCACGCTTTAGTTTCACATTTTCATTTATACGTTCGTAGTTTTGATTAAGTTTAAAAAGGAAAAATCAAAACATCATTTTGCAAATAGTGATAGCGTTTATTTAATATTTTTATCTTTTTAATTTCCTTTAATTTGCATTTAAGCCGTTGTAATTTATAGACTTTTTTACGTAGTTATAATAAATCGGATCTCTTTTCTCATTCAAATTTCTCGATCACTATATCGTTTGGTGATTCTTAGCATAGCTCATTGGGACATAACGACAGGAAACACTATACTCCCACGATCTTCATTGCATTTGTCTCTCGGTGTTTTAAGTTTATTACGGTTGGCCATTCACAAGTGGCGGCGAGTGATAAAACTTGACCGTCGGGCGAATCATTCCTTTTGTACCAACATGATAGCTTTACGAAGATCGCAAGATCCTTCTTTTCGCTTAGTAGGACAATTCCTTGCCATGTGACCCACTCCTTGACGGTTGTAACACGTGAACCCGATTAGCACGATTCACATTTCCATAATTCCCAGCGGTTGGGCAACATTCCATTCGATTCCCCACGCTCTATTCTAACATTCATCATCGATTTCCAACATTCGACCCACTGATTACCACGATACGGAACTTTGATTACCCATGTGAAATCCGGTAGCATATCCTGCTAATTTCTAATAACTCCAACCATTTATCCTTGATGACCCATATTCATACCGGTTTGTGCAATTTGCACATTGCAGTGTTTGATGAAATCCTCTGGTTGTTGTTAGTTGGTGTGGAATAGCGTCCTCTGAATGCTTTAGTCAAGAAAGAAAATCTGCGTTGACAAAGCTTGTTCTTATTCGGTTTCAAGATCGGTGATTCCTTGTTCTGGTATTGTGAATCTGTTGTTGTTGTTGACTTGTTGTTCTTGTGGATAAAATTGTTGTTGAGGGATAACGGTTTGTGGTTGTGGAATGTATTCTTTGCAAGTTGTTGGTATTGGAAGATGATGAAGCTTGTTGTTGTGAGTTCACCGGGTTGAAGTCTTTGCAATTAGTGCCAAGGGATCATGATTACGTTGCCAATCTTTCTTTCCTAACTTCATTAAGCCGGTTTGGTTTTGTTTGAGAAAATCGTTGAGTTGATCAAAGTTCACACGATGTAAGTCTTTTGTTTGGTTGACAATAGTGACATATCGTTCCCATTCTTACGGAAGATTGTTCGAGAATTTGATGTTACTCACGATTGTTACGGGTTCAACTTGTTTCTAATAAGCTCATTCATTAAAGTGAAAAACCTTCCATAGTAGGATTCAATGGGTTCTCCTTGAGTAGATGTAAACTTCTCCCATGTAGTTAGCGACTTGTTCTCCGTATCTTGTTGACCAATTTACATTCCATGACAAAGCCGTCTAACACGTTCCCACATATCAGCGGTTTCTGGCTGTCTATAGCAGCAAAGATGTCTCTTGGTAAACCCAGTTGGACAATATGAATTGCCATGTCATACGCTTGACTTGCTTCTTATCCTCTTGATGTATTACGATTCATATTGAGTATGAAAGGATGGTGGGACGGGAGGTGTTGCATCGAGATTTCAGGGGTCTTGGACTTGTCGGTGGAAGGGTCCATTCGTAATGGATTGAATCATTAGTTTTCCATTAGGTTTGGTCTTGATGTAGCTGAGCATACGACTTGTCCATTGAAGATAACCACCTTTTTCCAGCATAGGAGGACGGTTTTCGGCACCGGCTGCATGAATGTCTTGTTGAGTAGCCATTGATGAAGGTAATTGATGATAAAGTTGATGTAGGATCGATTCAACGATAAAGGAGTTGTGTTTGATGAAGATTAAGCTCGGTTGTTGTAATGAAAATTTGCTCTAACAACTTAAAACCTCAATAACTCTGATTCGGGCGTTTTAGGACTAGAAGGTTGACCGAATTAACTTTAGTTTCTTCGCATGTCATTCTCCTCGTTCTCACGGTCGTTTTGATGGGCGAGCGAAAGCGATTCTGGTTCAAAAGTTATAGGCGTTTGAAGTTTTGCTTAAGATCTTACTAAATAAGCGTTGTTCTTAAGGCGTAGATAACCTTATGCGTAGGATTCCTTATGCGTAACTCTCCTTAGGCGTAAGATGATGCTTATCGTGACCCGGACTTCTGGCGTAAACTTAAGGTTAGCGTAAGCTTATCGTAAACTTTATACTTAGAAGTAGATGATAAGGTTTTAAAAGGTACCATTTTGAGGGTCGTTTAACCCTTATTTGATCACTTTATATCCGGTATTGCTTAATATCGTTCCTTTTCACCTTTTAGGTCTCTTGAAGGCAAAATCTGGAATGGCACTTATTTGGACGAAAAGGCGCGAATATCACGTGAAAATGGCCAAAGTCGAATCGAGACACTCAAAGCACGAAAGCGAGAAGGTGGCGGCATCAGCTTAGCTGCGACGCCGTCGGAGGAATTTGTGACGACTCGGAGAGAAAATGGCTTGTTACGAAGGCGCGTCGGGCTTTAAAGGAGTAGACCGTCGCAACTCGGGCGGCCTAGATGCGACCAGACGGCGTCGGTGAAGGGAAGAGGCGTCGAGACATAAGGTGACTCCGTCGCAAGGTTAACGTGGCCAAGACGAAACCCTAATGCGGCGACACGGCGTCACAAAACATAAGGTGGCGCCGTCGCATCATAATATATATAGAATCGAATTTTTGATTTTAGAGAGTCTTTTGGAGTAAAACCTAAAACCAACCAAGGGTGTCTTATACGAGTATTTTAGGGTTCCAAACCCTATCTTACATCAAGATAAGTATTTACTTCATGAATTCAATTATGTCTTTGATTATTTGTGTGTATGCTTGCATGTTCTCTATGTCCGGCTAATTTATTTGTGTGTTTGCTTAGGGAGTATGAAACTTAATTATTGAATATTGATTGGTTGTTTCTTATCTTAGTTGATTAATGATCTAGTAATGCGATAGGTCATTCGTTGTGTATAATGCTTGATTCATCTTTGTGAACCTTAGAATATAATTACGAGTAGTTGTAAGCTAAACCATCCAAAGAGTGCCTTAGAGTAAGAGTTTATTATCCCTAGTGGGTTTGTAGGCGAGACCCTTTGGTAAGTTCAAAGAGTTAGGGAGAAGCGCATACCCTACAACTTTAGACACACAACGCAACTAAGAATAAGGGCGTGACAACTCAAACATCAATAGGAAATAATTAAGGAGTAGTAAAACCTAAGTAAACACATCTTTAAACTATCATACGAGCACACATTAATTAGACATAGACTACCACCACCTTAGTTTAGATAATTAGATAATAGTAGAGTAATCGGTGAAATACCAACCCCCAAATCCAATACCGAGATTCGTACCTTTCAATTTCCTAAAAAACATAAAAAAGATAAAAATAATCTTCCTCAACCTTAACCTTAGTAGTAACTTCTCACTAGCATTCCTATTCCCTGAGAGCGATATCAATACCGTGGCTTACCCTAATACTACACTACAACGATTAGGTTCACTTGCCTGGGTGTTGAAAAACTTGCTCGACGAAAGGAAGTTCCTTTGACCCCGAGCAGCGGCTGCGTAAGCGTATCAAGTTTTTGGCGCGGCTTGCGGGAATAGAATAGCTAGTTAGTAATCCACCTCGTTTAGGTTTCTTTGCTTGATTTCTATCAAGTAAATTTTTCTCATTTTAGCTTTCTCTTAGTCTATCCCCTTCTTGTGACCTTTGTTGGTACACCCATCACTTTTCATCATGGAAGGTGATAACCAACCACCACTTGATAACCCAACACCAAATAAGTCAATGTCACTCAAAGCCAAACCAATAACCAACACAACCGTCGAGCCGCTATGTGAGTAGAAACAACGACCTTGAGTTTGCGAAAATATTCGATAGTACAATTAGGGAATTTGTTGAGAAAGTAGTCGGCGCCTCGTAGTTGGCTCTATGATCGTGATAATTCGGACAATGGCATGATAAACAACAACGTGGATGTGGAAAATAGTGCTTACTTCAATCTTTACCCCACTAAGGAAGAGGTTGCGTACCATTAATACATAATCAATAATCCACGATCATCTATCATTAGGATATGCCCAAAGATTAGGAGAGAAACCCTGGAACTTAAAATCCCTTGTATGATCGGATATAGGAGTGTCGACCACGCTTACATGAATCGGAATCTCCCATTAATGTAATGTCATCTGCTGTCTACAATGACATTATGAATGAGCGACTTTATATTAGGAGAGACCCTAAGTATCCGGTGGAGTTTGCAACTTTGTGGGAAGATTCAAGGGCGTACATGTCTTTATAGGAAATTTCACCTACCTAGTTGATTTTATGGTCCTAGAAGATGTAGGATCGTCATTGACTATAGTTTATCCCAAGTAGTGCTAGGAAACCGTTTGTTGAAACATCTAGAATGAGCCATAACAAGCATGATGGAGCAGTTAGGTTTAAGGAAGGAACAGGTGAGATCACCTATAGGATGCCTTGGATAACAAATGAGTATGGCCACTTGTCCATTTATGATCGAGACAACATCAAAGCTTTTGAGGACAAGAGCAAGGAAGATGTTGAAAAGGTTATAAATTCATGTGGGAAAGAAGGAGGCATTATTATAAGTTGCTTGACCCTAGGGCCTAGGTATAGAGTCGATGAAAATTTTGTCAACATGATAGAATTCTCATCGAGGATGCAAAACGAGCAACGTAGGGGCACAACTCTGAGTCTAGCTACAAGACTCTTAAATAAAGAAAAGCGTTTCGTGGGAGGCAACCCATGCTTAATTGTTTGCTTGTTAGTGTCATATATCTTTTATTAATTGTTTATCCTCATGTTTTAAATATGTAAAATGCTTTATTTTGTTTTAACCTTGTCTTAATTGCATATAAAGGTATTTTACATAAGGGATAAGTGTGGGAGGATTACACGTTTTCAAAAGAAGCGTAAACATGAGAATAACAATTAACGGAAGATATATATGTTTGTTGTTCGAGTCAAATGCTTGTATCGAGTCATAATGGATGTTTTTGAAATTTTCAGTTCTAAAGATGTAAATTTTCCGAATTTTTTGAAAATCGCAGCAGTTTTGTCGGGATAACTGTGGTGTCGGGATTGCAACTTTGACGGCGTCGGGAAGGAGTAAAAACACGGATCACTTCTTCTAGTTTTCGAGCTACTTATAAATTTTGGAATTTTCTGGTCTTAATTTTCTTAGAAATTCTGTAAACATCCATTTCACAAGCATTATATCCTAGTTTAAATCGAGTCTTATATATATTATTACCGCGAGTTTAAATCGAGTCTTATATATATTATTAAATCCGAATTTTCGGTTTTAGAGAGTCTTTTGGAGTAAAACCTAAAACCGAACCAAGGGTGTCTTGTCACAGTATTTTAGGGTTCCAACCCTATCTTACATCAAGATAAGTATTTACTTCATGAATTCAATTATGTCTTTGATTATTTGTGTGTATGCTTGCATGTTCTCCATGTCAAGCTAATTTATTTGTGTGTTTGCTTAGGGAGTATGAAACTTAATTATTGAATATTGATTGGTTGTTTCTTATCTTAGTTGATTAATGATCTAGTAATGCGATAGGTCATTCGTTGTGTATTAATGCTTGATTCATCTTTGTGAACCTTAGAATATAATTACACGAGTAGTTGTAAGCTAAACCATCCAAAGAGTGCCTTAGAGTAAGAGTTTATTATCCTAGTGGGTTTTGTAGGCGAGACCCTTTGGTAAGTTCAAGAGTTAGGGAGAAAGCATACCCTACAACTTTAGACACACGCGCAACTAAGAATAAGGGCGTGACAACTCAACCATCAATAGGAAATAATTAAGGAGTAGTAAAACCTAAGTAAACACATCTTTAAACTATCATACGAGCACACATTAATTAGACATAGACTACCACCACCTTAGTTTAGATAATTAGATAATAGTAGAGTAATCGGTAGAAATACCAACCCCCAAATCCAATACCGAGATTACGTACCTTTCAATTTCCTAAAAAAATAAAAAGATAAAAAATAATCTTCCTCAACCTTAACCTTAGCGTAGTAACTTCTCACTAGCATTCCTATTCCCAGAGAGCGATATCAATACCCGTGGCTTACCCTAATACTACACTACAGCGATTAGGTTCCTTTGCCTGGGGTGTTGAAAAACTTTCGACGAAAGGAAGTTCCTTTGACCCGAGCAGCGGCTGCGTAAGCGTGTCGATGAAGTACCTACGCGTAGATTTAACTTATCGTAGAGTGCTTACTCGTAAGCTCTACGCTTAGGCGTAGATTATGTTTAAAACCAAAATCCTTCACACTCGTCCAAGCGTGAAAGATATCCACAAGTCGAAGTGTTTTCAAGCTTATCCAAGCAAGGAAAACAACGAGTAACTGATGTTGCGAAGATTAAGTCACCAAAAGCTTAAGCGTAAACTTCAATTCTTCGCATAGAACCTACAGCGTAGGAAAAGAGGGTTTGACTTTTCTTCGCGTAAAAGAGGGTTTGACTTTTTTGTACTTGCAACCTTCAGTAAAACAACCCGGTTGTTAGCCTCGCTAAAGTGAAGTCATTACGGAATTGCATTAGTTTCTTTCTTTACTCATTCACAAGGACTAGTCTAGTCATTTATGCTAAGTTAGACTTGTCTAAGTATAAATACCCCTCCTAGTCCCAACTAGGAGGGTAGGAAGTTCATATTTTGTAAAGAAGTGTGTGTGTTTTCTTCTTCTTCTCTCTAGAAACACACACATCTTCCCCTTTTCCATCTAATACAATAACCATGTCTTTCTTATTCTTTGAGCTTCCCCGACCCCCCGAACCACATGAATCACTAGTTTATCGGTCCGACAATTGGTATAACAGGCAGGTTGTTATTTTAATAGATTTGTGTGGTTTGAATGTTTATTTAAACTGTTTTTCTATAGTTTTTATGTCTCGGAAAAATTTTTTCCAACTTTTGAGGATATGAGTTTATTCACATACTTTGTATCATTTTGGTCAAAAATAAAAAGTCAACAACTTTATTGATTGTTTCCATGTTTACGTTCTTCTTTCTTACGTCCTTGAATCGGTTTCGGGTAACATCTTTTGTGACTAGTTTTGTACCAAATTAAGTGGAAAATATTGTGGTCAAACCACAGTCAAACCGTCATCTTCTTGGTTAGCGGTCAAAATAGAAGCGGTTTACATGCTTTACGGGTTTTGTATGAAGATGGTCGAGAAAAACATGGTCGAAAAACTTCATGGGAAAAAGTCAAGCGGGTCAAAACCCTAGTTTTCTCACGCTTAAGAATATCTACGGTGAAGTTACGGCGTAGGCGTGAAGTTCTGGCGTAAGAAAATGTTACGTATGTTTTACGCATAAGCCTGGGCTTCACGCGTAAGGCGGGTTACGCTATGTAGAAAACCTACGCATAAGCAAAGCGGCCTCGCATAAGGTTTTGAAGAAAAAGTTACGCGTAAGCTACGCATAAGGGAGGAAAGAAGTCTTATGCGTAAACTTGACCAAGACCACAACGAATATTTACCATTACCTCAAACAAAGACTCGACTTCAGTAATAAATCATAAGTCCTTGTCAAATGAATATAGCACCACAAATAAAATAAAACGAGAAGCATCGAGGGATAAGCGATCAAATCAAAATCAATCTACAAAAACATCTTACATCCATCCTTGACCTAGACTCAACCCAAGACCCTCACCATCTCTCTCAACTCTCAATCATCATGAGCTGTACAAGATCTCGAGATTAGTTTCATTTTTTAATCTTTTATAGATTGTTGTAATTGAAACTATCATCCTCCACGAATCCTATTGAGTGAGCTTCATGGTTAATATCCGAACACTTCAAGAAGGACAAATCGATTGATTCATCCCTCTCTCGTTCGTTTAAAAGCAAAATCAGAATTGAAAACATCAATTAAACCTACCGAGATCTCTTTGTAAGATCTTTAGGCCAAAAGTGTTAAACTTTCTTCATTCTTGAAGAGTATAGACCTAGAGCGGCGATGAAATGGGTGTCGGTTTGCTTGTGTTTATGATTCGACAAGGAAATTGTGTTGTGAGATGAGATTAATTTCTGATTGAGATTCATTTGATGGAGAAAGCAGATTTATAAAAGGAGATGTGATGCGTAACTTTTATTTCCCAAGATCTATTTATTGGTGAGATGAGAGTGGTAGGCTAATATTATCAAGATGTGTGTTGTAGGGTTTGCAAAGTGTATATTGTGACTTTAGGTTACTTTTATACACGGTATTATTTGTTTGGGTGGATTTGGATCGGGGTTAAAATCTTTTAACTTGGGCTTTGAATATAATTTCGGTTGTGAAATTTCTCGATTAATTTGGGTGGTTGGGTGATTCAATGGAACTATATTGTGGAATACAATGTGCTATCCGCTTTTGTCACACAAATTTAGGATGCATATTTTATACATTGAAAATGTGTGGTATTTTGGTTCACGAATTTTCACGAGGATACACGTTCACGGCTAAAGGTTTCGATGAATTTGAAGTGTGACCACGGAGATGACTCTTTATTATTTATTTGGGTTTGAAGTGACGTTTGTGGGCGAGTTTACTTATTTTGTCTTCTTTCTTTCTTCCACCTGCGAAGATGACATGCAGGCAAATATGTTGAGTGTGATGAAGACTTGCTATCTAGTTACTTTTGTGATTCTTTCTCTCTTAACCCACAAAGTAGCTATCACTTGATTGTCTCACGTAGTTGAGGATCGCCAAGAGGTTTTGTACATTGGGTACACCGTTCTTTTCACAAGGATAGTACAAGCTTAAGTAATCGATCAAGGAGATTTGACTTCATTCTCGAGTTCGTCATATTGGGTTATCCTCAAATGTGGTTACTACAGACGGTATTGAATTTTGATACGGGGGTTGAAATGGGTTAGACAACTTTAAATGGTATTGTTCATCGACATCTTCTCATGGTTTGAATTCTTTTATGATAGAATGCTTCGATTAATGCTTCATGTACACAATTGTATCTTTGATTCGATAAATCGTAACCATCGGGGAGAAATGTGTACATTATGGGGTGATTTGATATATGAAAGATAACTGGAATGCATTTGGTGAGATGAAGATGTTGATATCTTATTCCCGAATGGACAATCTTGAAGAAGGTCGAGTCGTGATCTTTTCTACATTTTTCCGCTGCGTGTTAGAAGACTAAAGGCGGTTCTAATTTAATTATCAAAAGACTTCTTGATTCGGAAATTCATCGAAAGGTTGTCGGTTTGGGAGAGCACTAATTAGGGAGAGCAAAAGGTCGATTTAATCCCTAATTAGATTTGCTCACATTGTTCTTCTCCAAAGTAAAGAGATGGCGGTGAGAAGATTCATGAAGTTTGAAGGCTGTGAAGACACTCTTGGAGGCATTGCGCTTATCTGTTGTGTAATTTTGCTTGTAGGGAACATTGTAAGCAACTCCGTGACATCACTTGGGAGAGATTGTTAGCCTCGCTAAAGTGAAGTCATTCTGGGAATGCGATGGTTCTTTCTTTACTCATTCACAAGGACTAGTTTAGTCATTTATGCTAAGTTAGACTTGTCTAAGTATAAATCTCCTCCTAGTCCCAACTAGGAGGGTAGGAAGTTCATATTTTGTAAAGAAGTGTGTGTTTTCTTCTTCTCTCTCTGAAACACACACATCTTCCCTTCCATCTAATACAATAACCATGTCTTTCTTATTCTTTGAGCTTCCCCGACCCCCCGAACCACATGAATCACTAGTTTATCGGTCCTGACACCAGTTTTTGCAAAATCATGAATTTTTCACCCAAAAACACGTTTTCAAACAATATCTTTTGCACAAACTTCTTCCAAAACACTTATATATCAATAAAAACTACAACTTTAACCTTAAAACCACGTAAAAATCAAAACTTTATGCCAAAAACTCACGGTTTTAAATAAAAAACGCAACCTTTTGTGTAAAGTTTGAACATAAAACGTAACACAACATTCCTAAACCATTGTTAGGTGATTGATACCAATTGTAGGACCTTGTTTATCTCAACCTTATCACAAATAGTCATGTTACCAACACAAGTATACACGTAAAACCACAAACACACTTATGCGTAAAATAAGAAGAAAGATTAGAAAGGTGGTGACTTGATGAATATTTGTTATGCGTATGAAATAAAGAGAAATAAGATGAAAAGGAAACTTATTATACCATGAAGAAAACACACACAAAACACACTCAAGCACACCCCTCAAATGACACATTTGAGGGGTATTTATATTACGAGTACTAAACACCGTAATGGGCTTTCCATGGGCTTCGTATAGATTGGGTTGGGTAGGATTGGATTACAAGAGATAAAAGGCTAGCTTAACATAACTATTAGCCATTTAGCTTAGCCCAGTCCACGAGCCCGTTGACTATTCTAATACGATATCTAACACACGTTACAAAGTTCCTAAACGTGAATGACCATCACTTCTATTAAATATTATCAAGGCTAACAGATGATGATGTATTAAGAATGATCAAGATGTTGCAAGAAGTATCTAGACCGTACTAGAATATCTATGGAAATATCTCGTCTCTAGAACATTCCATGGAGTAGTATAAATAGGTGTTAGGGTGATGCATTTGTAAGTATGAAGCAAAGTTCAAGCAATAAAGTTACATTGTAAAGTTCTCTTAAGGATTCCTCTCTTCAACCAATATAAGCCTAAAAGGCCTTCGTGTTTCCAACAAATTGGTATCAGATTGTAAAGTTCTCTTAAGGATTCCTCTCTTCAACCAATATATTTACCAGGGTGCAGGATTACTCCCCTTTACCCAAAAAAGAGCTAGACGATCATGATGTCAAGCATGATGAACTTGTTCCAATTTCCTCATCTTACCAAAGACATTTGTGGTAGTTGGTGAATTCGAATGAAAGTGTTACTAGGGTTACATGATGTTTGGGAGATAGTCGAGAAAGGTGTTGATGATGAAAGCTCCTTGAGTACCGCCCAAAGGGGGGAATTGCTAAAAGCAAAAAATAAGGATCAAAGTGCTCTTACACTCATCTATCAATGTCTTGATAATGCGATGTTTGAGAAAGTCGCAAATGCAACTGCATCTAAGGAAGCGTGAGAGATCCTTTAAAATGATTTTAAAGGAATTGATAAAGTGAAAAAGGTACGTCTTCAAACTCTTATAGGAGAGTTCGAAAAACTGCAAATGGAAATCCTAAACCATTTTGGATTATTTTACTCATTCCTTGACCATTTCAAATGAAATGAAGAGCAATGGTGAAAGCTTGAGTAACACAAGGCTGATAGAAAATATTCTTCGCTCTTTGCCACCAAGCTTTGATTACATTGTCGTGGCCATAGAGAAGTCAAAAGACATAGACTCTATGACCATTGATCAACTCACTGGATCTTTACAATCCCATGAAGAGAAGTTGAAGAAAAGAAGGGGAAAGAACCCTTGGATCAAGCTTTATACTCAAAAGTCTCTTTCAAAGAAAAATAAAATAGCTTTCTACATGGAAAAGAACAAGGACGAGGATGCGGTAACTTTCGAGGTCGTGGTGGTTTCCAAGGCCGAGGACGAGGAAGAGGAAGAGAAGATGTCAACAAAAATGATAAAAACCAATGGTCTTCGTATCAAAGAGGCCGTGGGTGAGGCTTTTAATCTCAAAGAGGAGGCAAGCCCCAAATACAGTGTTATGATTGTCGTAAATTTGGTCATTAGGCCAATGAGTGCACTAGCTCAAGACAAGTTGAAGAAAAAGCTAATTTTATAGAGGTGAAAGACAAAGATGAGCTTACCTTGCTAATGGCAAGACATGCGAACAAGAAGAGGATAGAGCCATGGCATATAGATTCCGCGCAAGTAACCATATGTGGTGAAGAAGACTTGTTCGTGGAGATGGAGAAAAGTAAAGGTAACATCACCTTTGGAGGCGAATCAAAGGTACCGGTGAAAGGAAAAGGTAAGATACTTATCCGAGCTAAGATGGAAGTTACCAATATATTTTTGATGTATATAATGTGCCCAACCTTAAAAGTAACATTTTAAGTATGGGACAACTTTTGGAGAAAAATTACAATAATAATTTCAAAGATCATAGTGCTACAATAACAAATCCCGAAGGAAAGCTTATTACAAAAGTGCCAATGACTAAAAACCGAATGTTCCTTCTAAACATTCAACATGATGAAGCTATGTGCTTAAAGAGTTATTTGAAGGATCATTTGTAGCTTTAGCACATGAGGTACGGGCACTTAAACTTTGGTGACTTAAAGTTATTATCTTCAAAGGGAATGGTGAAGGGTTAGATCAAATTGATCAACCCAATCAAGAATGTAAAGGATGCCTTTTTGGGAAGCATGCTAGGAGTTCATTCCTGAAAGATGCTACATCAAGAGCTAAGGAGTCTCTAAAACTAATCAGATGAATTTGTGCTATCTCATTACTCTACCCTCTCTTGGTAAGAATCTTTACTTTATGCTTTTTATTGATGACTTTTCAAGAAAGACTTGGGTTAATTTTCTAAAAGAAAAATCCCAAGCTTTCAAGACATATAAAGCTATGGTTGAAAAGGAGAGAGGTTTAAAGATTAAATCCACAAGATCAGATCATGGTGGAGAATTTTTATCAAAAGAATTTAACAAATTTTGTGAGGATAATGGGATCCGGAGATTTCTAACGGCTCTTTACTCCCCACAACAAAATGGGGAGGTGGAGAGAAAGAATAAAACCATTCTAAATATGGTCCGAAGCATGTCGAAAAGTAAGAAAATGCTAAAGGAGTTTTGGGCGGCAGTTGTTTATGCGGTATATCTATTGAACCGGTGTCCATCAAGATTTTAGACAATAAGACTCCCGAGAAGCATATACACACACACGCACACACACACACACACACCTGACACACACACACATATATATATATATATATATATATATATATATATATATATATATATATATATATATATATATATATATATATATATATATATATATATATATATATATATATATATATATATAGAATCCGGATCGATTGAGAAGGTTTTTATTTTGAGAAGATTGAGAAGGTTTTCAAAAACGATAGATTTTGAACTTTGATTCATGTTTTTCAAGCGTAAAACTCATTTTAATGTGATTAAAATTCAAAATGTGTAAAAAAAATTTGAATCAATGTTAAAAATCTCTCGATTTTTCGATATATGTAGAATACTAAATCATCTGTACAAATATAATGAATCATTATCATAACTCGATTTTAACAATGATTTTTGAATCAAATTTGGGATTTATAGATTCGATTCACTATAAAATGATGTTTACTTGTGAATCAAATCAAAAACATGAATCAATTTGCTCAAGCGAAGATTTCTCAATCTTCTCAAAATAAAAACTTCTCAATAGAACCGGAGCCTATATATATATATATATATATATATATATATATATATATATATATATATATATATATATATATATATATATATATATATATATATATATATATATATATATTGTAGGGTTATTTTAGAACCAAAAAGGTCGAGAAGCTGCGAGAACCGATCTAAATCATCTATTTTTTAATCAATCGCTATGAAGAAAGGTGGCATTAATGTAATAAAATAAAACTTTATGTTATATTTTAAAAAGGATGGGAGGGTGTTTAAGTAATTTTGCATTACCCCTAATAATAACCGTCGGGCCAGTTATTTCTTTAATCCCTTTCCCCTTTTTCCCTATAATCCTCCTACCCCATGTCTTCTTCACATCTCTTAAAACAAAAACCCTAGCCGTCATTACCTACTTTCCCACTCCCATGGTCATGATCATGTTTCACGATCTCAATTTAAGGATCGTTTGGATCTCATTTCACAAAACCTACCCGCCATCACCTACTTTCCCATTCACGTCTCCCTCTCTCGTTCTCACGTAGCTGCCGCTCTCTTGTTTGCTTGAGAAAAGAAAAACATCAGGTCAAACACCACATTGATTTCTAGTCATAGGTAAGATTTTTTTTGTTTTCTACATTTGATATCAACAAGACAAATCACATTTTTTGGCAAGTTTATTTTCCAACAAAACATAATTGATTTTGAATTATAACGAGGGTTTGTTGTTGAACTTGATTCGCTTACTATGTATGTGTTGGGTTTATTGATTTGATGAAACAAAACAAGAAGAATGAAACAAGAAGGATTCACAGTGACAAAGAAGAAATCTACAAAAAGATGGAAGGACTTGCTTGCAAAAGAAGATTTATTATTTAGTCCTTCGTAGTATCTTGTAAACCCTAATCCTCTAGTATATAAAGAGGACATAGGGTGTAGGTTTTATATACATGTCTTCCATAATGTAGTCAACTAAAGGTGTGTGTGTGTAACCTAGGGCGTGTTGTTTATTTGAAACGCCTAGGTTAGTTGTTTACCTCCAAGATCAAAGAAGGCTTTGATCCCTGTTACATTTAGGTAATACGTATTATTCTGATCAAATAATATTTGGAAGAGATGGTGAAAGAAAAACCTTGTGTTAATAATAATGATGTTTTGATTTATTCCGCTGTGCATCTTATTGTTATCATTGTTATTGTTAAACCCTAGAGGCTCAAAACGATCTCATGGAGTCTTATCAAACTCCACAATTGGTATCAGAGCGGGTGGCTCTTGATATCTAGGATTTCGCAAGGTTTCTGGAAAAAGAAGAAAAATTTGAATCTGAAAATTTTTGTATATGTTTCTGCAGCACTGTTTTGTAATGATCATAACTTTTTCATTAACCGTTGGATCGTGACGAAATTTTAGGTGGACATTCTCTATATACCCATCTAACTTTCCACCGGAGGGATTGTCGATCTGAGCTCTCAGTCAAAAGTTATTCAGTGTCGAAGTTCGCTGCAGAAACAAGTTTAATATTCGAATTTTTTTAGGGTTTTGAGCATTATTAACCCAATGATTGATTTATTCACTACAATCTAGTACCACTCAACCTAACCTCGTATAATGATCAATCATGTGCTTACTGGGATCAATCAAGTGATTCATTAATTAGTGTGTTCCATATCTTTTTGTGGACCAACAATTAAGGGCTTATAATGTTTCTAAATATTGTGTCGCATGTTTTCTATCCAAAGTTGCATCATGTCAATATGCTACAATACTTTTGGATATAATTATTCACATGTGGACTGGTGCTTTGAATAAGTTATTGATCAATTGGATTAGGCATGAGCATTAAAGATCAGTGCATTATTATTATGCTCCTACTACTATATTTATTGTTGCTGGTCGTGGAGGATTATGGACTAAGAAGAAGGAGTAACGATGCACACAATTTAACGATTGTAACAAGTTACTACTGTCTTCACAATTTACTATTGCTCATAGCTTGTTTCTGTTGATATGCATATACAACCTGCTGCTGTCTTTTGTGCGTAACTACTGCTTGTAACGTTTTTCTTATTGCGAGTAGATCTACATGGTTCGACCGATGTTTAAACTGGTAGCTGCTACTGCTCGTAAGTTTTTACTACTGCTAGGTACGATTACATACTGCTTGTGCTAGCTATCAGTTTACCACTGCTCCTAGCTACTAGTTACCACTGCTAGTAGGTTCATTTCAACTGCTAGTTATGTGAGATTACCACTGCTCGTCCTTTGCTTTCCACTGCTATACGGTAAGTTACCACTGTTTGCTTTGTAACTTGCCACTGCTACGCTTCATGAAAAGGTTTCAAGTGAATATGGCTCTTTAATGTTTATGCATGGATGATAGCTTCTTGGTTGTTGTCTAGTGCATGTGATTGATGAATTAGAAAGAGTCAAATTATTTGATCATGGGTCGATGTTTTTATTTATTGAGCAGCTCAGATGGGTCGGTCCTTATATTTAAAACTTGTATATTGGGGCAAGTTATAGAAGTATTTAACATTTATTGGTACAAGTATTACCCTGGGACCCGATCAAAAACAAGGTGTTAAGTTTTGTTTCAACTGCTGCCATTCCGAGTTATTATCGTATTGCTAAGCAGTCATATGAAAGTTTTATGGGCACGCATAGAAAATGTGAGGAGAAATCAAGATGATTTTTAGTTTTGATCAGGCAGTACATGGGAATTTTGAAGTCGAACGAGAATGAGCGTTACAACATGAATACTAAAGGTTCGAGTTCAAGTTCTACTTACGAAGAAGATTGAGTTTTCGATTTGAGGAAGTCGAGCATGGTAATTGTTATAGATTTTGATGACACACACGAGGTTTGGTCACACACACAAGAGGAGTTTGGTTTTATTCTTAAAGGTTTTAAAAGCTCGTATTTGGTTTCTATTGAAGAATTGATTACGAAGGAGGTTATTTATCACTTACTTGAAGGTGAGTGGATTTCTTAGATCGTGTTCTTATTTTGTGCATTCTTATTGTGACAAAGAATTGACAAAACACTTGATGGAGTTACGTTATTGTGCTCGGTGATTGTTGTCAAGAGATTGCGGTCTCCCAATACATGGATATACGTTAGGAGTCATGTGGTTTGTACAAGACATAAGACATACGTTTGGGTTATTCTACTTCTTCAACAAGTTTATTATATTTGGTTTTCTTCACAAGTGATCATTACAAGGAGCTTGCAGATTTGAAGAATCATTTGATCTGCATGCATCATTCGAGGGGAAGATTTTTACTCTTGTAATTCATTATTATTACTTTTGGTTTAAGTATCTAGTGTCTTAAGTTTATTTTTAGTTGCGGAAAACTTCATGGTGGGTAATTTGAGACATTAGATGGCTGAGTTGGAAGTGTGGTGATGATTTGTGATGGTCAAGATTAAAGTTGCTTATATTCGCGGTTCTCCTAGTGGATTATGACAAAAAGGAGAAGAAGTACTTGGGCGCAACTTGAAGATTCTTGGTGATTGCATGTTTAAGGGAAGTTCTTATCTTTCATAACATCTTAACTTGAGAAGTTTGTGCTTATTTGGTTTTGTCATTATCAACTAGGGAAGATTGTTGGGAATTATATTTGAGTTGATTATGACAAAATATGAAAGATGAAGGACTTATGAAGACAATTGATGAAGAAAGAAAGACAAAGGGACTTACTTGTTAAAGAGACTTTATTATTTAGTCCCTAATAGTCAATTGTAACCCTAGACTCTCTAGTATATAAAGAGGCGGAATTAGATTAAATGTTGTCAAACAATGTAAACATCGAGACAAAGGTGTGTGTGTGGGGAAAACCAGTGGGGTGCCTAGGGTTTTGGTGAATGTCGACTTATAGTGTTTAGCCTCTAGGATCATTGATCCTGTTAGATTATGTAGTCTTAGAGTTGATCGTCTAGGATTGGGGCTATGGATGTGTTTTGTAGAACACATGATGATAATGAAAACCTTAATAATAACAATGATAGTTTGATTATTCCATTTGTGCATACATATATTATTGTTCATTGTTATTTGTGCAGTTGATAATCCTAGATAAGCTCTAAACAACCTAGAGCATCGATTCTAACAAGTGGTATCGGAGCGGGTGGCTCTTGATATCTAAGATCTACAAGGTTTCTCGAAGAAAATGGCGAAAAGATGAAGAAATTCGAATCGAAAAAATTTTAAGTATATGTTTCAATGACCTTGTTTTATATGATCATAACTTTTCTTTAACCGTTGGATCATGACGAAATTTTACGTGGCGTTCTCTATATACCCATCTAACTTTCCAACGAAGGGATCGTCGATCTGGCGTTTATCACGAAAGTTATTCACTGTCGAAATTGGTTGCAGAAGGGTTTTTCAGAAATTCGATTTTT
Organism: Chrysanthemum lavandulifolium; assembly: GCA_022545495.1. Classification (NCBI taxonomy): domain Eukaryota; kingdom Viridiplantae; phylum Streptophyta; class Magnoliopsida; order Asterales; family Asteraceae; genus Chrysanthemum; species Chrysanthemum lavandulifolium. The sequence goes on from JAHFWF010000040.1 coordinate 147,510, forward strand.
AGGGTTTTCATGCATATTCAACTTATTGAATTTGTGTTACTTGTTCTAATTCTTGATGGAGATTGTTTATACATTGTGTGGTGTCTTTAATTAGTGGATGAAAGCAGCTTTGATAGTGTTTTTCGTAACTTCTCTAGTGTTTCTCGAAACCACTGCTAGTGTTTCGAAACCCTTGCTAGTGTTTTCGAAACCAACTGCTAGTGTTTTATTGAAACCTTGCTAGTGTTTTCTCGAAACCACTGCTAGTGTTTTCTCGAAACCACTGCTAGTGTTTTTCTCGAAACCACTATTAGTGTTTTTCGTAACCACTGCTACTTTGTTTGAAATCAACTGTTATGCTAGAGTGTTTCTATTGCTTATATTCTCTATTTGTTGATAACAAAAAGGGGAAGATATGAGAAGAGATAGCATGGATTAAGGGGAAGACAAGGAAGACAAGATTTGTTTCATTCAGGGAGATGTTTACATCTCAACTTCGCTACCGTCTAGAAGTTCGTACCGCGACTTTATTTGTTTTGTTATCATCAAATAGGGAAGATTGTTGGGTTTATTGATTTGATGAAACAAAACAAGAAGAATGAAACAAGAAGGATTCAAAGTGACAAAGAAGAAATCTACAATAAGATGGAAGGACTTGCTTGCAAAAGAAGATTTATTATTTAGTCCTTCGTAGTATCTTGTAAACCCTAATCCTCTAGTATATAAAGAGGACATGGGGTGTAGGTTTTATAAACATGTCTTCCATAATGTAGTCAACTAAAGGTGTGTGTGTGTGTAACCTAGGGCGTGTTGTTTATTGTAAACGCCTAGGTTAGTTGTTTACCTCCAAGATCGAAGAAGGCTTTGATCCCTGTTACATTTAGGTAACACGTATTATTCTGATCAAATAATATTTGGAGGAGATGGTGAAAGAAAAACCTTGTGTTAATAATAATGATGTTTTGATTTATTTCGCTGTGCATCTTATTGTTATCATTGTTATTGTTAAATCCTAGAGGCTCAAAACGATCTGATGAAGTCTTATCAAACTCCACAGTATGCGTTTATTTAGATTGTTCATGGTATTGAATCTGCTATGGTTTTGATGTATAAGTTGATATGGGTTTTCACTACACGAAACTAATAGTATAAATCCAAAACATGTATAACATATATGATTATTTGAGGCCACTGGTTTCTTGTCATCAGTCATTGCTTGTTTCTTGTCATTATGGGTATTAGTTTATGGGTCTTAATTGATATGGATTTTACTAATTTAAAGTAGTTAGCATATGTGTTTTAAAGATAATATAAAATCCAATAAAGGATGAATATGTGTTTTTAAGTCAACTGATGTTTAAAGGTCTTAACTTTTAAGTGTTTTTGTGAATCAACTAACTGTCTTTGGTTTATGATGGGATACGAAAATGTTAAAAATATATTAAGATGGGATATGAAGTTTTAATAATATTGATGGTTATCATGATCTTTGTGTTTAATGTTGATAAATCTGTAAGCAATTATGATTATAGTTTGGCTATTTTTTCCCCTTTCTTTCACGGGCATTCATTGTGTTACATTGGTTTGATTCTTTTTTTTTTATGTCTATATGGATTTTTCTTAGTTGGTATTCTTCGATGTTTAAAAAAGAAGATTCGAGTATGTAGTTCATTTTCTGGATTTAATATTTTTTTTTTATATTAGACTGACTTTGTGCACCTGTATTGAATATGCGTTTAGTTATTTGATTTTTCGGTCTTTGAGTCTTTATTTTCACGTAATTTCTTTACACTTATTATTCATAGAATCTCATAAAGACATGTATATTTATGTTTTCATTTGTTATTGACCGTGTATGAATTTTTGTTGCAATATTCCAGGTTCTTATGAAGACAAAGAATAGAGAGTCACTTGTATCAAATGAGGGTGGCAAAAATGGATGAAATCAAATGTAATCTAATATATATATTCGTACATATACAAGCGTTCTTATAGAGACGTCACTGCACATATGTACATCGGTAAATACATATGCACATCGCACATCTTTTTCACTTATATTAGGTATGGAAAATGTTATATTTGTGCCTTTAAACTAGAATCAAAATTCATGTTATATCATGTATTTTTGTTTAGAGGCAATTTACATGTCTTATATGGTTAAAATCATGCATCTCTAGTATCTTGATGAAGGTTATGAAGATGGTTGTCTATGGGATTAAAATACATGTACATGGGTCAATACTACGGGTTTTGGTGAATAAAAGGCGAAAATACATGTGCATGGTTCAAGACTACATGTACCTAGTGAACCAAGATGATGAAAATACATGTGCATGGTTCAAGAATACGCGTACCTTGCGAAGAAAGACGGCGAAAATATGTGTTCATAAGTTAAGTTTGAAGCCAATGTTGTATAAAATGATTGTTACACATGTATATATAATTAGCAATAAATAAAGCATTTAAAAAAAAAAAGGAATATTGTACATTCATTTTTTTTGTCATTGCATGCATATAGAACATTCAATCTTTGTTAATTTACACGACACATGTGTCTTGAATATATAAAACCTAACATGAAGACTATTCTGAATACCTGGGCACGTTACAAGCAATGCACATATGCACACTTACCTTTACAAATCATGCATGCTAAAAAAATAAATTATTTAAAAAAGAAACTTAAAATTTAGAAACTAAAAGCGAAAATTAAAAATTTCAAAAGAAAATAAAAAATATAAGTTTATTATTATGCCCTTTGAATTAAATAATAAAATAAATATCTAAAAATTACGATTGGTTGATCTTTGGTTCTCATGGTTCTCGACCTTTTCTTGGTTACTGTAAAGAACCCTACCATATATATATATATATATATATATATATATATATATATATATATATATATATATATATATGTTCTTACATCATGCGACGAAGCGGCTTATATGCGACATGTGGCCGCGTCTCCTATTTGTTCGAGTGGGCGGTGTGAACTGCGATTCAATCCGGGTATTCAATCCCTTGTTGAGATGCTCGATTGACTCCTTAACCTTGATAGGAAGATGGCTTATTCAATAATTCGTGCATAAGGGTAAGGAACTTTGGATGAACTAATGCCAATGGGTGTAAGCCTCGTGCTTTCGGAAACACCGGTCTTGACCGCACCGAGAGACAACAGCGCGGTAGCGCCGGTTGGCGGTGGCGTTAAGCATCCTGGCGATGCGAAAAGAGGGGTCGTGATGATATCATCTACGTCCGTACAGCTCCTCGTGGAGTAGATCCGCATCGACCAAGTCTTTGACGAGGAGCAGGATAATTCCCACTCTACGTTGGCGAGCCGGCGGGCGTGAAACGCGGTGGGGCGGGCTTCCCAAAAGCCGGCCGGGCCGGTCGATATAGAATGAAGGGGCGACTAATGTTGTGTTGGCAAGCCAACTTCGGGTTCGGGCGGAGAAAAGCGGACGTGGGGACTCACTTTAAGTCAGAGCTGCGAGAACCAACTTTTACAACTAATAATACACAATGTACATCATTTAATGCTCCATAGCATTTTGTTATTTTATTTAATTCAAAAGGGCATAATAGTAAAGACATTTCATATTATTTTTGTTTTTATATAATTTCCGTTTTAATAAATCTTAAAATTGAATTTTTTTTTTTTTTTTTTTTTTTTTTTTATGGCGTGTTTTCAAATAGTTATGGTGCATACATGTTTTATACCTAATCATTATTTTTTAATCTCAAAGAGCATGCATTTTTTTTCCCTTCAAATAGACAAAGGTGCATACATGTTTTTTTTCTTTCCAAATAGTCAAAGATGTTTTCAATTAGTCAAAGTGCATACATGTTTTTTTTAGCTAACACTTTTTTTTTTATCAACCTACTAATATTTTTACATGATCATTATTTTTTTTGAAAGTTTAAAACATAAATTAAAGAACATAAATCATTATAAAAAGAAAAACAAGATTAATATAGTTAAATGTTATATTTGACTTGATTACAAGTACAAAAACAAATGCAATAATCATATATCTCCAAAAGTCGCAAATTATCTTCATGTATAATCGTGTTCATCCACTTCCCGGTCTTAAATGATATCATCATCTTCATCAATCAATCTAAAACAAGCATGCACGAAAACAATTAGTTAGATCTTATTAATTAAAACATATATGTTTTGAACATGTATGTTTTGAACATACATGTTTTGAACATATATATTTACCACGGTTTAAAACATATATGCATCCATTTATACAATGCAAGTTTGACAAGCATGCTAAATAAATACAATCATCTACCTAAATATGGTATATGCTAATGCTAATTACTACCAAAATCGTCTAAAAATGTACAAATATGCACAAAGTCCTATATTGCCAGCTAATGCTCCATTGCGAATAGAACAAATATTGGACTTGAAATAAAGAACTAAAAATGCAAATCATCAAATAAATTAGCATTGTTATATAGTATATACACATTCAAATGACGAACCCAGAAAAAGAAAACCCATCACCGTCCCACTATATACTCAGTAATAATCTCATATTAGCACCTGAACATCCTCATAAATTTTATTTGGTATATCCAAACTCAATAACCATGTTAGCAACTTTTAAAAACTTTTATAAACAAAATCATTTGATGTCATCAAATAGAGATGAAAAAGACCCATGAATTACAATATCAATCACAGTTTAATAACCTTTTGTTTCTAAGTAATATAGATTATGCTTATATGCGAATATTTTAAAGGCTAAAATAACAAAACATTGGTGCAAATATGAGATTTAAAGGCTAAAATAACAAAACATTGGTGCAAATATGAGACACAGTCAAAGAGATCTGGTTATTTGTATGATAAAGATCCAACAAGAACAACATGTCAACACGTGCGTTATTGACTCTCGCTAACAAACATTGATCCAATAAGAGCGCAGACGGCACAAACAATCTAGTTGAACTTTAAAACTCACCTTAGATCATCATAGACGAATCCAACATTCGTGGAATCTCGCTAAAAGCAACGAGGCGGCAACAAGAAAATCGGAATAAGCGCAACCACCACAATTTGACAAAAGCGGTTTATAGATCGAAAGTTTTTGGTTACGTGTTCATTGATCAATCCGTTAAGATCTATGAATGAGTTAGCGGGAGAATTTTTGGGGAGGAGGCGCATATATTTTTTAGGTTTAACCAAATCAATAACTTCCCGTGGATATGGACGGTTTTAAATGGGGTATAATTGTGATATTCCTTAATTACCCTTACACAGTTACACCAACCTACTTTATCTTTTAGTTATTTACATAAATGGCACATTCTTTTTGACCATTGATCAAATAATCCAATGGTTAAAAGTGGTTCTCATAACTTAAAGTGGGTTACGAAAATAAAGTTTCATATATATATATATATATATATATATATATATATATATATATATATATATATATATATATATATATATATATATATATATATATATATATATATATATATATATATATATATATATATATATATATATATATATATATATATATATATATATATATATATATATATATATATATATATATATATATATATACGTACATATATATATATATATAACGAGGAGGCATTTGGCGTTAATCACCTTCGATGCCAAATAATCAAATTTCATGTCACATAAGCATTTGTTGTCCAACTAAGCAATTTTTTCATCCACCTAAGCAATAATATTTATTTTTCGGATTTAATGTATTAATTTTCAAAATTCTTATGCAATTGTTTCTGAAAATCGATTTTTATAAAAAATGACCATGGTGAGATTTGAACTTGGGTCGTTTGTAGGATTAGTATAAATAACTTGTGTGTTTACCACTTAGGCAACAAGTTATTTTGATTATAACTTGAAAAACCAAATTTATAAATCTCTACAACCAATCATTGACTATTTTAATTAGTTTGAAAAGGAATGTATTTATCTACAAAACATAATTACAAAAATCCTACAACAAATTATACGGTTCATTATATTTTCTCATAAACCCTAATATCCTTTTCCTCACAATCTCATCTAATGATATTTACGTGTTTTCTTCATCACGGGTTTGTAGAAAACATGTATTATGTTCGTGTGTGCATATGTCATCTTCAAAATATTTGAATCTGGTATGTATACACATCGTTCCATAAATTAACATGTGTTTTACTTGACTTTTCTATACATAAGTGTATTACAAATGTTTCGAGGTTGCGAGGCAAGAAACGTCATTCGGTTCAGGATCGTGATGCTCCTTAGTGATGATCTATATCATGATTGCATATTGATATGGAATTATGATGTTTTTGTGTTAGGTACCAACATGGGAGCTTGGATGATGGAAGGCTTTGCGCAAATATAAACCATTGGAAATATAGCATTATCTTGCAAAAATTTACTATAGCGAAGAAGCGGGTAAAATTTAAATAAATCAATGTTTTAATGTTTTAACATGCATAATGCAACAAATCAATGTTTTGGTAGGCTTGAGCGGTGAACATAAGAAGATTGCATAGCAGTGAAGATCATAGGAACCGCTGCAACGGTGGGGGTGGAGCCATGGTCATGACCCTTGTCAATGGACCACCAATCCCGTTGCCATGAACCAATGTGAGCACGGTTCACCACTCGAGCACCTTCCATAGTATCTGCATCAATGATGGTTCACTCACTTATCCCAGCAGGTCAATATAGAATGTTGATCACTTTGTTCACGAAGCATTCAAAACTACTTTCACCAATCCTCTATTTGAATTCGACTCGAATTCACTTCAATTCGAGAATCCTCTTTGATACTCGGGATCGAGGATAGTGATGAGCCCGCAATGGAACAAGAGTTCACGGTTTCACTTCATGTGAATGATTCTCTTCATAAAGAGTTCTCCGGTGAACTCTCTCATGACATATCTCCTCCGGAACATGATCATTTCTATTTTGATCTTGAGGATGATATTGGCTCGGAGAAGGTGTACTCTATCATACGAGTTTACCTATTAATGATACTACCTCACGCCTTTCCTCCCGATATGTCTACATTTGAGGATGAAGAATGGATCTTGATTGTTATCGTTTTTTTTTTTTTTGGCATGTTTTCAAATAGTTATGGTGCATACATGTTTTATACCTAATCATTATTTTTTAATCTCGAAAGAGCATGCATTTTTTCCTTCAAATGACAAAGGTTCATACATGTTTTTTCTTTCCAAATAGTCAAAGATGTTTTCAATTAGTCAAGTGCATACATGTTTTTTAGCTAACACTTTTTTTTTATCAACCTACTAATATTTTTACATGATCATTATTTTTTGAAAGTTTAAAACATAAATTAAAGAACATAAATCATTATAAAAAGAAAAACAAGATTAATATAGTTAAATGTTATATTTGACTTGATTACAAGTACAAAAACAAATGCAATAATCATATATCTCCAAAAGTACATAAATTATCTTCGTGTATAATCGTGTTCATCCACTTCCGGTCTTAAATGATATCATCATCTTCATCAATCAATCTAAAACAAGCATGCCGCGAAAACAATTAGTTAGATCTTATTAATTAAAACATATATGTTTTGAACATGTATGTTTGAACATACATGTTTGAACATATATATTTACCACGGTTTAAAACATATATGCATCCATTTATACAATGCAAGTTTGACAAGCATGCTAAATAAATACAATCATCTACCTAAATATGGTATATGCTAATGCTAATTACTACCAAAATCGTCTAAAATGTACAAATATGCACAAAGTCCTATATTGCCAGCTAATGCTCCATTGCGAATAGAACAAATATTGGACTTGAAATAAAAGAACTAAAATGCAAATCATCAAATAAATTAGCATTGTTATATAGTATATACACATTCAAATGACGACAGAAAAAGAAAACCCATCACCGTCCACTATATACTCAGTAATAATCTCATATTAGCACCTGAACATCCTCATAAATTTTATTTGGTATATCCAAACTCAATAACCATGTTAGCAACTTTTAAAACTTTTATAAACAAAATCATTTGATGTCATCAAATAGAGATGAAAAAGACCCATGAATTACAATATCAATCACAGTTTAATAACCTTTTGTTTCTAAGTAATATAGATTATGCTTATATGCGAATATTTTAAAGGCTAAAATAACAAAACATTGGTGCAAATATGAGATTTAAAGGCTAAAATAACAAAACATTGGTGCAAATATGAGACACGGTAAAAGATAGAAGTTATTTGTGATAAAGATCAACAAGAACAACTTATGTCAACACGTGCGTTATTGACTCGCTAACAAACATTGATCCAATAAGAGCAGGCGGCACAAACAATCTAGTTGAACTTTAAAACTCACCTTAGATCATCATGGCGAATCAACATTCGTGGAATCTCGCTAAAAGCAACGAGCGGCAACAAGAAAATCGGAATAAGCATAACCACCACAATTTGACAAAAGCGGTTTTATAGATCGAAAGTTTTTGGTTACGTGTTCATTGATCAATCGGTTAAGATCTATGAATGAGTTAGCGAGAATTTTGGGGAGGGGCGCATATATTTTTTAGGTTTAACCAAATCAATAACTTCCGTGGATATGGGCGGTTTTAAATGGGTATAATTGTGATATTCCTTAGTACCCTTACACAGTTACACCAACCTACTTTATCTTTAGTTATTTACATAAATGGCACATTCTTTTTGACCATTGATCAAATAATCCAATGGTTAAAAGTGGTTCTCATAACAAGTGGGTTGCAAAATAAAGGATATATATATATATATATATATATATATATATATATATATATATATATATATATATATATATATATATATATATATATATATATATATATATATATATATATATATATATATATATATATATATATATATATATATATATATATATATATATATATATATATATATATATATATATATATATATATATATATATATATATGAGGAGGCATTTGGCATGCCACCTCGATGCCAAATAATCAAATTTCATGTCACATAAGCATTTGTTGTCCAACTAAGCAATTTTTTCATCCACCTAGCAATAATATTTATTTCGGATTTAATGTATTAATTTTCAAAATTCTTATGCAATTGTTTACGAAAATCGATTTTTTATAAAAATGACCATGGTGAGATTTGAACTTGGGTTGGTTTGTGGGATTAGTATAAATAACGTGTGTTTACCACTTGGGCAACAAGTTATTTTGATTATAACGAAAAACCAAATTTATAAATCTCTACAACCAATCATTGACTATTTTAATTAGTTTGAAAAGGAATGTATTTATCTACAAAACATAATTACAAAAATCCCTACAACAAATTATACGGTTCATTATATTTTTCTCATAAACCCTAATATCCTTTTCCTCACAATCTCATCTAATGATATTTACGTGTTTCTTCATCACGGGTTTGTAAAATGTATTATGTTCGTGTGTGCATGTCATCTTCAAAATATTTGAATCTGGTATGTATACATCGATTCCATAAATTAACATGTGTTTTAGCGACTTTTCTATACATAAGTGTATTACAAATGTTTGAGGTTGAGGCAAACGTCATTCGGTTCCAGGCGTGATGCTCCTTAGCGATGATCTATATCATGATTGCATATTGATATGGAATTATGATGTTTTTGTTAGGTACCAACATGGGAGCTTCGGATGATGGAAGGCTGGCGCAAATATAAACCATTGGAAATATAGCATTATCTTGCAAAAATTTACTATAGCGGCGGGTAAAATTTAAATAAATCAATGTTTTAATGTTTAACATGCATAATGCAACAAATCAATGTTTTGGTAGGCTTGACGGTGAACATAAGAAGATTGCATAGCAGTGAAGATCATAGGAACCCTTGAAGCGGTAGGTGGAGCCATGGTCATGACCCTTGTCAATGGACCACCAATCGTTGCCATGAACCAATGTGAGCACGGTTCACCACTCTCAAGCACCTTCCATAGTATCTCATCAATGATGGCTTCACTCACTTCATCCCAGCGGTCCAATATGAATGTTGATCACTTTGTTCTGAAGCATTCAAAACTACTTTCACCGATCCTCTATTTGAATTAGACTACGAATTCACTTCAATTTCTGAGAATCCACTCTTTGATACTGGGCGAGGATAGTGATGAGCCCACAATGGAACAAGAGTTCACGGTTTCACTTCATGTGAATGATTCTCTTCATAAAGAGTTCTCCCGTTGAACTCTCTCATGACATATCTCCTCCGGAACATGATCATTTCTATTTTGATCTTGAGGATGATATTGGCTCGGAGAAGGTGTACTCTATCATACGAGTTTACCTATTAATGATACTACCCTCACCCTTCCTCGATATGTCTACATTTGAGGATGAAGAATGGATCTTGATTGTTATCGAATCTTTCTTCCTTTCCTCAAATATCTTGTGATTCTCTTCATCTTCACTCCTTCGGAATGAAGACTATCTTTGACCCCGCATTTTCATTTATCACTTTTTGAGCGGTTCTATGTATATCTCATCGTTGTGGAACTTTCACGTACTTCAATGTTTGTCCAAACATCTTGAATGAAAGTAGGTGGAGATTGTTTCTTCCACTTTGCTTCCCCATGAACCAATGAATTGGTCGAGTCAAGCTAGCGACTCGGTAATCAAAAACAGTAGCTAAATATGGGTTTCACCCATGTTCCACAGTGTGGGGAGTTGCCCGCATATTATATATATATATATAAAAAAAAAAAAAAATTCTTTCTAAATAATGGCCGTAGTATTTCCACATTTGTTTCGGCATAACGGGGCACTTTTGAATATTGAGGGCAATATTCATTTCTAAGTGTGGGGGGTCACGAATTTTATCATGTAATTATACGCCTAATTCCCAGTTTTTGGCCAATTTTTTTTTTTTTTAAGCATTTACTTTTCGTTTGGTTGTCGATCCGCCATGTCTAAAAACAAAAGGATTGGCTAATCCAACAAACGGCTCTTGGTAAAGATATCTCAAATCCGTTGACGACTTGCAATTTCCCAAAATTGTATGGTATTCACCACCATATCCTTAAAAGTGAAGAGTGGCTAGCAGCAAGTTTATACTTGTGTAAATGCGATGGAAAACCATAATTGGTGTCGACTCACCAAAGATAATATTGATAATTTATCTAAGGTTGGCTAGTCGAGCAAGCGGCTTCGGTAAAGACAAATCAAATCCGTTGGAAGCGGTGGTTTAAAATCACATGGTTATCGATGTACCATAGTTCTTACTTGAGCCCGAAACATTTGCTACTCCAGGTAATGGCTTTGGTAAAGAGATTCAATCCATTAAGTTTTCTCAAAGATTGCTAGGGACTAGCAATAGTTTAGTAATGGGTTGATGAGTGTTGTAATACTCATCATTTTAATCAATCTGACGCAAATCATTTAAAAATGCTCGAGAATGCATCAAAATCTTGAAAATATCTCAAATTGTATTTTATATGTTTGAGATGCAAATGTTTAAATCGGATGAAAAATGAGCTAAGTTTGCATAATTAGCAGTTTAGTCCCCGACTTTCAAAATTTGTCAAATTTAGTCCCTAGGCATTTATTTTAAAAAAAAGTCACCAAAGGTCCTTTTGAAATCATAACTTGTCATAATTAGTCCTTGGGTGAAAGTTCCAAAGTTTTGAGAAATTACAGTTTTGATCCTTGGATTTTAAAAATGTTCATGTTTAGTCCTTGGAATTTCAAAATGGCAAAATGGTCCTTGGATTATTGGATGATGGCAAAGGCCCTGAAAGACATTTAAATTACCTTTTAGGCCCTGGATTTTCGGTCTTCTGACTTGGTCCCCTATGTTTGCCTTGAATCACAAATTCTAATCTTAGCCCAACTATTACACCTCTAATTACCTTAACCCAAAATAAAATACTTAATGATCCTTCATTGACCACAAACGTTACCTACCGGTCCAAAATAATTACCCCAATCTCCTTCCTTGGTTTCCATGCCCACAACACAGAAACCTGAAAACACAATAAAACCTTTTCTCTTTCTAATCCTCCACGTCCGTCACCAAAAACCCAACACAACAAATAAAAAAGCTCCCATCCATCAACATCCTCACAACCACACGCTTACCCCACAAACCCTTTCCCGATTCCTGCATCTCCCACATCCCATCATTGCATCCTTCGCTCCTCTCCCGAAGCTCGAGCGGATAGAAAAGAGAAGAGAGTGAAGACCATCAGGATTATAAGAAGCCATTGTAACCATTGTTAAAGTAGTAGTAGTTAGCTTTTAGTGAGTTTTTTTAGTTTTAATTTAGTTTTTAGTGTTAGTCTAGAATTTGATGGTTCTAGTTCCATCTTTGTTTTACTATCATTTACATTCCTTGTAAACTTTACTTTTCAATGCAATTTAATTTCAAGTTGCCTTTAATTTCGGTCTTTACAATTCGATTTACGCGCCGTATTTGAATTGAAGTGTATTTCTCTTGAGGGTGTTTGGTTATTGCTTGTAAATTGGTTAAATACACACTTCACCCGTTTGACTTATGTAGTCAAAGTTCTTTTCACAAATTAAATGAGTTTAGCATGTTCGAATCTTTTTATCAAGTTGTTCTAAGTTTAGTTAGCAAAAGGGTCTTCTCTCACGATTTCGTGTCCGATCGGAGACGATGTATCTGTTGTTCTTGGCTTTTCCTGACTTATTTAAGGTTCAAAGTTGGCAAAGCTTATTTTTCTTAAGTCCTTGTATTACCAACTCGGTCTAGTTTCAATTTTATGCACCAAAGATTACTAAGTTGGTTGAATTGGAAGTCAATCGCCGCTTTCATTTTTTCCTTTCTTTTTGCATCGGCCCGCACCACTTTTCGGCTTATTTATAACGTCAACCCCTCATAAGCCAACCAAAGGGGCAACGGTGAACAGCGGTGGACTCTTTAGGCCCGAGCTCGGAGCTAAATCTCATTCTAGCTTATCAAAATAAGCTCCAGTAGCGCGGCAATGATTAAGGGGCACTAGCATCAACAGTCTCGTTTCTTTTTCTTTTCTTTTAGCTTATTGAGTAGTTATAATTACTTAAGTAACTTAGATCGCTTGTTTATTTAGGATTAGGCGTAGTTAGTTTACCTTTAGCTTATTAATAGTAGAGGTAAGTTTAGTTTAAGAGTTTTTAGTGCATTAGTATTAGGAGTGTTTGGTTTAGCTTATATATGTTCTTGAATCGTGAAGCAACCTGTCATTCATATTTGTTGCCTTGTTTTGAATTAGTTATTTTAAATAAAAAGTCAATTGCCTAGCTTACTTATTAGTTTCTAGTAGCTTTTAGCCCCTTAGAAGCCTTTAACCAAACAGCCCCTTAGAAACCTTTAACCAAACAGCCCCTTAGTAACTAGCTCATCCAAACAGTCCCTTAGTTTTTTTTCTCACTGCTGCTGTACATAAGCTGTTTACAGCTTATTATAGTTTTTCCATGTTTGGTTTTTGTAGAAACAAGCTTAATTTGTTTTAGCATTAGTTTGTTAAGAGAAAAACTTGAAAAAAAGAAAAATGTTAACAGAAAGGGAGGAAGTGGGAATTGAAACCACGACCTCCTGGTCTCCCTGCACGCACACAGCACAAACCCACCTTACCATCTGTGCTAGAGCAACTTTTGTTTAAGTTTCCCTTAGTCAATAATTTATACACACTTAGCAGTTTTTCCCTTATTAGCTTATTAGGCCTTTTTGAATGCTTATTTCAAAAGATGTCCGTATATTTTTCATTTTTCTTTAGTTCAATTTCATTTAAAGTAGTTTTTGTGATTTTTTCAGATTTTTCTCAAAATGTTTAGTATTTTTAATTAATTAATTAGTGTTAAATAGTCTTTAATTCGTAATAAATAATTTAAGAGTCGAAAAAATACCCGGCTTTTTCCTAAAATTTTCTTTTGTCATATAGTCGAAGAAAATTGTTTTTATTCGTGGGACTTTTATTTCATAAATTTTACGTTTTTCTGCGCTCGCGTAATTTTTACATATAACGTGCGTTTTCATTCTAGGTCGCGTTTTAGGTAATTTAGGTTTATGTTTTAATTAAAATAGTTTATTTAAGTTATTTTGTTTTATAAAATCTAGAAAAATCAATTTTAAAAATAGTGATAGCGTTTATTTAATATATTTTATCTTTTTAATTTCCTTTAATTTGCATTTAAGCCTTTGTAATTATAGGCTATTTCTATAGTTATAATCATATCAAATCCTCTTTTCCGTTCAAATCTCTCGATCACTATTCGTTTGGTGATTCATTGCATAGCTTCGGCCGGGACATTGACCCAGGAAACACTATACTCCCAATCTTCATTGAGTTTGTGCTTAAGCTGTTTAAGTTTCTTCTGGGTTATTCACAAGTGGTCGACCTGCGTGAAAACTTGCCAGTTCGGCCACGAATCAAAATTTTAGTGCCGGCGCGGGGAGGCATGGCGATTATCTTCCGTCTAGCAGATTAGCGATTTGAATACTCACTCCTTGTTTATACCATCAATGTATTTATATTTCTTATAAAAATCAAAAACCAAAAGATTTTCATTCTTTGTTTTTACAACATGTTTTCATAAATACCAAAATACCCATCTTTACCCTCTCACATCTTTGATTCTTCATCCCTACCCCTCGAAAACCTTTGATTCTTCATGTCTTATCCTCCCTCTTGGTTGTCAATGGTGTGGTGGTCCTTATAATGGTGGCAATGCCCCGGTTGTGCATGGTGGAGTCGGGAAGCGGATGCACGTATAACCCGGGATCCTATTCCTACCATAACACAAGCGATTTATTCCATCGACTACCACCTTTGAGACTTCGGCAGTTCTTGTTGTGAGTCTTGTGGTGGTTCCTCTCGGTTCGATTGTCAATCGGAAACACGCTTGTCTATGAAAGGGTTCGTGTAACATGACTACAACACATATGACTCACGGCCACATCGGTTTCTTGTTGTGAGTATTGTGGAGGTCCTCACTTTAGCTCCGATTGTCAAACAAAATCCATTTCCTTGTAACAATTACGACTCTTGTTATCATGACCAACCTCACGGTACCAAATGAATGGGCACCACCTCGGCTGATCCACTTCCTCAAAATCTTCTCCTTGATCTTTTGGATTTAGTGAAGA
Source organism: Chrysanthemum lavandulifolium (assembly GCA_022545495.1). Lineage (NCBI taxonomy): Eukaryota > Viridiplantae > Streptophyta > Magnoliopsida > Asterales > Asteraceae > Chrysanthemum > Chrysanthemum lavandulifolium. Next base: position 162,670 of record JAHFWF010000040.1, read on the forward strand.
TTTGAAGGAATGTAAACATTCCCAAGATAATTCAAAATCTATGGAAGAATTGGCGGCGAGGCGGTGGCGAATTAAATTCCCAATTGCGTTTGAAAATCTATGAGGAATCAATTGCAAAAAGCGACGGATCTAGCTCTCAATTCGTTTTATTCACGATGACGGTGATGATAAGGATACACTTGATATCCTTCAATTCTATAAAGATTCATCAAGTTCATCGGTTGATATCCCGGCGGTTGAGATTCATTCTCGAACAGCGCTATCACACCCAAGCTCCTCTTCGCTCTCTAAACATGGGGACGAGCATCTTGACCTTGTTCACGAAAAGGAATCGGACGAATTCATAAAGTCTAGTGTTGAGAACCTTGTCCCAATCCGAAGAGTCACGAGGGAACTTCGATCATATGTGTGATTCTTCTCCTCTTGGTGTTCAAAAGATCATTTGAAACTTTCTCCAGAGTATGTGAAGATTGTTCTTCCTATGGAAACATCGAGTATGTTGAGGCTTCACTTCCATAATTTGATCGATCATCTTCTTGAGGAGTTCACCGATGAACTTACTCACATCAATGATCGTTCGCTCACTTCTTATCCCAACGGTCAATATAGAATGTTGATCACTTTGTTCTGAAGCATTCAAAACTACTTTCCAATCCTCTATTTGAATTCGACCAATTCACTTCAATTCGAGAATCCACTCTTTGATACTCGGGGCGAGGATAGTGATGAGCCCACAATGGAACAAGAGTTCACGGTTCACTTCATGTGAATGATTCTCTCATAAAGAGTTCTCCGGTGAACTTCTCATGACATATCTCCTCGGAACATGATCATTTCTATTTTGATCTTGAGGATGATATTGGCTCGAGAAGGAAGGTGTACTCTATCATACGAGTTTACCTATTAATGATACTACCTCACCCACTTCCTCGATGTCTACATTTGAGGATGAAGAATGGATCTTGATTGTTAGAATCTTCTTCCTTTCCTCAAATATCTTGTTTCTCTTCATCTTCACTCCTTCGAATGAAGACACTATCTTGACCCGGCATTTTCATTTATCACTTTTGAGCGGTTCTATGTATATCTCATCGTTGTGGAACTTTCACGTACTTCAATGTTTGTCCAAACATCTTGAATGAAAGTCCGATGGAGATTGTTTCTTCCACTTTGCTTCCCATGAACCAATGAATTAGGAATCGAGTCAAGCTAGCGACTCGGTAATCAAAAGCATTAGCTAAACATGGGTTTTCACCCATGTGTTCCACAATTATTGGGGAGTTGCCCACATATTATATATATATATATAAAAAAAAAAAAAAAAATTCTTTCTAAATAATGGCCGTAGTATTTCCTTTTACATTCTTTGTTTCGCATAACCATTGGTACTGAATATTGAGGGCAATATTCATTTCTAAGTGTGGGGGAATTCTCAATTTTATCATGTAATTATACCGCCTAATTCCCGTTTTGGCCAATTTTTTTTTGGAGTAAGCTTTTTACACTTGCTCATTTGGTTATCGATCCGCCATGTCTAAAAAACAAAAGGATTGGCTAATCCAGAGCAAACGGCTCTGGTAAAGATATCTCAAATCCGTTGACTTGCAATTTTCCCAAAATTGTATGGTATTCACCACCATATCCTTAAAAGTGAAGAGTTGGCTAGCCCGCAAGTTTATGGCTTGTGGTAAAGCGATGGAAAACATAATTGGTGTCGACTCACCAAAGATAATATTGATAATTTATCTAAGAGTTGGCTAGTCGAGCAAGCGGCACGGTAAACAAATCAAATCCGTTGGGCGGTGGGTTTGCTCAAAATCACATGGTTATCAAGTGTACCATAGTTCTTACTTGAGCGAAACATTTAGCTCTCCGAAGTAATGGCTTTTTGAGATTCAAATCCATTAAGTTTTCTTAAAAGATTGCTAGGGACTAAATAGTTTAGTGTGGGGATTGATGAGTGTGTAAATACTCATCATTTTAAGTCAAATCTGACGCAAATCATTTAAAATGCTCAAAATGCATCAAAATCTTGAAAATATCTCAAAATTGTATTTTATATGTTTCGAGATGCAAAATGTTTGTCGAGATGAAAATGAGCTAAGTTTGCATAATTAGAGTTTGATCCCGAGCTTTCAAAATTTGTCAATTTAGTCCTAGGCATTTATTTTAAAAGAAAAGTCACCCAAGGTCCTTTTGAAATCATAACTTGTCATAATTAGTCCCGGTGAAAAGTTCCAAAAGTTTTGAGAAATTAGTTTTGATCCTTGGTTTTAAAATGTTCATGTTTAGTCCTTGGAATTTCACAAATGGCAAATGGTCCTTGGATTGGATGATGGCAAAAAGGCCTTGAAAGACATTTTGAAATTACCTTTTAGGCCTCGTTTTCGGTCTTACGACTTTGGTCTATGTTTGCCTTGAATCACAATTCTAATCCTTAGCCCACTATTACACCTACAATACCTTAACCCAAAAATAAAACTTAAGCCCATCCTTCTCAATGACACAAACTTGCCACTACCGGTCAAAATAATTACATCTCCTTCCTTGGTTTCCCATGAACCACACATTGACACATAAACACAAAACACAATAAAACCTTTTCTCTTTCTAATCCTCCACCGTCACAAAAACCACCCAACACAACAAATAAAAAGCTCCCATCCGTCATCCCTCGCACCACACACTTACCCAACAAACCCTTTTCCCCATTCCACACTCTCCCATCCGTCCCCTTGCGCTCACTCCTCTCCCAAGCTCGCCGAGATAGAGAAAAGAAGAGTGAAGACCATCGAGATTATAAAGCCATTGTAACCATTGTTAAAGTAGTAGTAGTTAGCTTTTAGTGAGTTTTTTTAGTTTTAATTTAGTTTTTAGTGTTAGTCTAGAATTTGATGGTTCTAGTTCCATCTTTGTTTTACTATCATTTACATTCCTTGTAAACTTTACTTTTCAATGCAATTTAATTTCAAGTTGCCTTTAATTTCGGTCTTTGCAATTCAGTTCGCATACGCTATTTGAATTGAAGTGTATTTCTTCGAGTGTTTGGTTATTGCTTTTAAATTGGTTAAATACACCTTCTACCGTTTGACTTATGTAGTCAAAGTTCTTTTCAGTTAAATGAGTTTAGCATGTTGAATCTGTTTTATCAAGTTGTTCACAAGTTTAGTTAGCAAAGGGGTCTTTCTCTCGATTTCGGTGCGATCGGGACGGTAGCAACATCTGTTGTTCTTGGCTTTTCCTCTGACTTATTTAAGGTTCAAAGTTGGCAAAGCTTATTTTCTTAAGTCCTTGTATTACCAACTCGGTCTAGTTTCAATTTTATGCACAGATTACTCTAAGTTGGTTGAATTGGAAGTCCAATCGCCCGCTTTCATTTTCCTTTTCTTTTTTTGCATCGTGACCCCACCACACTCTCGGCTTATTTATAAGCGTAATCAGCCCTCATAAGCCAGGGGCAACGGTGAAGCACCCGGTGGACTCTTTAGGCCTGTATTGAAGCTAAATCTCATTCTAGCTTATCAAAATAAGCTCTAAAGTAGATGCACAGACATTAAAGTTCTGCACATCACTGTGTCTCGCTTTTTCTTTTCTTTTAGCTTATCGAGTAGTTATAATTACTAAGTAACTTAGATCGCTTGTTTATTTAGGATTAGACGAGTTAGTTTACCTTTAGCTTATTAATAGAGAGTAAGTTTCGCTTAAGAGTTTTGAGTGCATTAGTATTAGAGTGTTTGGTTTAGCTTATATATGTTCTTGAATCTACGATCAAGCAACCCCGTCATTCGTGATTTGTTGCCTTGTTTTGAATTAGTTATTTTAAATAAAAAGTCAATTGCCTAGCTACTTATTAGTTTCTAGTAGCTTTTAGCCCCTTAGAAGCCTTTAACCAAACAAAATGTTCTTTAGAAACCTTTAACCAAAAAAATTTCTTTAGTAACTAGCTCATCCAAACAAATTCTTTAGTTTTTTTTCTCTCATCGTCATGACATGTCGCTTACAATTTTATTATAGTTTTTCCATGTTTGGTTTTGTAGAAACAAGCTTAATTTGTTTTAGCATTAGTTTGTTCATAGAAAAACTTCAAAAAGAAAAATGTTAACAGATGGGTGAAAGCGGAATTGAAACCACACGACCTCCTCGGGTCTCCCTCGCATTATACAAAGACAAACCACCTTACCATCTCGTAAGTAGAGCAACTTTTTGTTTAAGTTTCCTTAGTCAATAATTTATACACACTTAGCGCTTTTTCCCTTATTAGCTTATTAGGCATTTTTGAATGCTTATTTCAAAAGCAGTCGAGATATTTTCATTTTTCTTTAGTTCAATTTCATTTAAAGTAGTTTTTTGTGATTTTTCAGATTTTTCTCAAAATGTTTAGTATTTTTAATTAATTAATTAGTGTTAAATAGTCTTTAATTCAGTAATAAATAATTTAAGAGTCGAAAAATACCTCGCTTTTTTCCTAAAATTTTCTTTTGTCATATAGTACGAAGAAAATTGTTTTTACATTCCAGGACTTTTATTTCATAAATTTTACGCTTTTACTGCGTACTGCCAGAATTTTTTACATATAACGCGCTTCATTCTAGGTCACGCTTTTAGGTAATTTAGGTTTACGCTTTAATTAAAATAGTTTATTTAAGTTATTTTGTTTTATAAAATCTAGAAAAATAAATTTTAAAAATAGTGATAGCGCTTATTTAATATATTTTATCTTTTTAATTTCCTTTAATTTGCATTTAAGCCTTTGTAATTATAGGCTATTTCAGAGTTATAATCATATCAAATCCTCTTCCGCTCAAATCTCTCGATCACTATTCATTTGGTGATTCATTGCATAGCTCATACTGACATAACGTATCTTCGGGAAACACTATACTCCCTGATCTTCATTGAGTTTGTGCTGCTTTTAAGTTTCTTACATTATTCATTCACGTGGTCACCATGTGAGAAAACTTGACGGTTCAAAGACGTAATCATAATGTAACCGGTATTTGGGGAAAGGTATTAATTCAATGATTTTTATATTTGTCTCTATCAGGTTGCATTGGTTAATGATAATATTTTATTTTGTAAATGTGAGGCGGTAGTTTCCTTCAAATATTATTAGTCCTCATCTAAATGTCGGGGCAACCGATTTTAACCCGATGCTAGCAATGGAAACACAAGTGCTTTTATAAATGGCTATGAAATAACAAAAGTTGAGCTAAGAATGCTACTGTGTTCAGATATCCGAACATGCCATCATTATTTTAATATGATAGACAATTTTAAAAGCATATGGTATATGTTAACACGGGCATGATAAATGTTGCACGGTTCTGGAGTCCAGCCAGGTCGGTAACCCACACTTTTGGGTCAATGATGTAAGTCTTTGTGTTTTCATATTATAAATTTTATTCAATCGCGCTTTCAAACATTTTGTTGGTTTTCAGTTGGTACAAAGTCGTTTGTGTCATACTCGCTTTGGTTCATAGTCAATGTTGTTTCCGAACAACATCCCCCATTCGCACTAAATTCATGTGATTGATTTTACCTATCATACTCACTCCGCCTAAAACTCTCCCCCGCCACTCACATCTCCCGCCTTTTCATGTACCACCACCCTTCGCCTTCAATAACCTTTATACACAAACCCCAAGCCTCTCGCCCGATTTCTACCTTTAAACTTTTGTGTGGCCTTTACCGCTCTTGATAAGAAAATCCTCTAAACCTGACTTGATATAATTTGGTATCCTCTCCTCTAGGCTGGCTAGGAACACATTTCGCCATAGAAAAGCCACCATCCCAATAAGAAAATAAATCCTTCAAACCACATTAATAGCTATCGTGAAAGAGCACAGATAAACCCATTTCACCTTCTTCCTAGATGATTCATACTAGATGGAGAACCCACCATAATGGTTGTATCTCTACATGTAACCAAAGAAGTGTGAAAAGTGCTTGAGTTTGGTTTTTTCGTATGTATAGGTACTTTCAAATAGTGGTCTCCCGAAATTGGATATCGTACCTCATTAAAGAGGGCACTTTTAGCGAACACAAAGACCTTCACCTGTTAGTTTAGAATTAAATGCTCACATCCTAATCTCCTAAGCAAATGTCCCAACAAGCTTTGAAAGGAACTAGTGACGTAAGTTTAGATCAAAACCATAGTAATATGTATTTAGCATTTCCACAAATTCAAATTTTGCCGAGTCTACACATGTTTGGTTGAAATAAGGTTTACAACCCTGACTTAGATCAAGACGATCATTCCGCTCATAAACGGTGCGGGCATACACATTCAAGGTTTTCCATTAACACATATTTCGTACCGCTTACACAATGTCCATGAATATTACAATATGGTTGTGCAATAGCTTGCCATGAAACCGATCATAATCCACTTGAATCATTCAAGTCAGAAAATCAAAATTACCATCATAGTCTAAGGTTAGTCTTCTTTTTATTCCATAACGGATATCCATAGCACAAAAATACCACCGATCACTCAAATTAAACATACCCAAATCAAAGAAAGATGCGATTCTCGCTACTATTATAAGTTCGCCCAAAAGCCCAAACGTTATAATTGTGACTAGGCCATAATAATTAGATTTTTCTCCGCCATCATATATGAATTTTAACACATTAATACTACTATACATCAAACCATAATATCAGATTCAAAACTAGATTTTAGAAGCAAATCAAGCTTTTGCTTTTGTTAGCGTCGAGAAGGCAAGAGTATCGAGGGATAATCAAAGCTTTGCCAAACAAAATCATCATTTTGGTTCTTTAATATGAAATAACCTCAGATTAACAAACATTTCACTACTTATATGTAGAGTTGTGTTGGTCTCCCACACATCGTGCCATCCACATCCTCAAAACCAGAGTGCTCGTCAAGCCAACTTTGAGCCTCAATACCATTGAAAGGTCGGTGCATAAGGTTGTCCAAACAACAATTGGGTCTCTTGGAGTTTGTGTACCGATTGCAAACCCAATAAGCATTGTTTTGGAAGCCATAGGATCCGGACGTCAAAGTGTTATCTAAGGAAGTTATGATGTGAATCATCTTCAACAGAGAATGGAGATCCTCTTCGAGATGATATTCAATCAAGTATGAAGATTTGATCAAGGAAAAGACGAGGAGGTATGAATGTTTTCATGATAACGCTATTTTATATTTTAGTGAACAACTTGATGAATGACTATAAACCAATTCCTCATTGATGCATTGCTTTATGCCATATACTTGCATTATTTGTCTTCCTAAGACTTTGCCTTTCTTTAGAATTCCTTATAAATTATAATATATGATACATCAAACATCTAGAAATGAGATATTTTATTAATCCATTATTGTGTCCTACCTATTGTTCAAAGTGCATCCATATACATATATATGCATGTCAACGCTTTCAAATTATATAGTTAAGTCATCTGATTAAATTAATGCATTATCATTTTGGCAGTTCTTCATATATGTGCTATCTATTTAATGTAATATGTCTGCGTTAACTGCGAAGTGGTTTTTACCTTCTAAATTATTCTTGATCAATGGTCTTGGATTCATGTTTATAACTTATTTTCGTTAACTTAAGTTTTTAACGATATTCTTAAGACTAACGATATTAACTTAAATAATAAAATAAATATCTAAAAATTCGATTGGTTGATCTTTGGTTCTCATGGTTCTCGACCTTTTCTTGGTTAAAGAACCACCATATATATATATATATATATATATATATATATATATATATATATATATATATATATATATATATATGTACGTCATGCGACGAAGCGGACTTATATGCGACATGTGGCCCGTCTCCTATTTGTTCGAGCGGGCGGTGCGAACTCGATTCAATCCGGTATTCAATCCGCCGCGAGATGCTCGGTTGACTCCTTAACTTGATAGGAAGATGGCTTATTCAATAATTCGTGCATAAGGGTAAGGAACTTTGGATGAACTAATGCCAATGGGTGTAAGCCTGTTTGTGAAACACCGGTCTGTGACCACCTGAGAACACGAAGCGCGGTAGCGCCGGTTGGCGGTGGCGTTAAGCATCCTGGCGATGCGAAAGAGAGTCGTGATGATATCATCTCGTCCGTACTCCTGGAGTGATCCGCATCCACCAAGTCTTTGACGGGAGCGGATAATTCCCACTACCGTTGGCGAGCCCGGCCGGGCGTGAAACACGGTGGGGCGGGCTTCCCAAACACGGCCCGGGCGGTGTTATAGAATGAAGGGGCGACCACAATATTTGTGTTGGCAGCCAACTTCGGGTGTTCGAGCGGGCGGACGTGGGGACTCACTTTAAGTCGAAGCTGCGAGAACCAACTTTTACAACTAATAATACACAATGTACATCATTTAATGCTCCATAGCATTTTGTTATTTTATTTAATTCAAAGGGCATAATAGTAAAGACATTTTCATATTATTTTTGTTTTATATAATTTCGTTTTAATAAATCTTAAAATTCGAATTTTTTTTTTTTTTTTTGGCATGTTTTCAAATAGTTATGGTGCATACATGTTTTATACCTAATCATTATTTTTTAATCTCGAAAGAGCATGCATTTTTTCCTTCAAATGACAAAGGTTCATACATGTTTTTTCTTTCCAAATAGTCAAAGATGTTTTCAATTAGTCAAGTGCATACATGTTTTTTAGCTAACACTTTTTTTTTATCAACCTACTAATATTTTTACATGATCATTATTTTTTGAAAGTTTAAAACATAAATTAAAGAACATAAATCATTATAAAAAGAAAAACAAGATTAATATAGTTAAATGTTATATTTGACTTGATTACAAGTACAAAAACAAATGCAATAATCATATATCTCCAAAAGTACATAAATTATCTTCGTGTATAATCGTGTTCATCCACTTCCGGTCTTAAATGATATCATCATCTTCATCAATCAATCTAAAACAAGCATGCCGCGAAAACAATTAGTTAGATCTTATTAATTAAAACATATATGTTTTGAACATGTATGTTTGAACATACATGTTTGAACATATATATTTACCACGGTTTAAAACATATATGCATCCATTTATACAATGCAAGTTTGACAAGCATGCTAAATAAATACAATCATCTACCTAAATATGGTATATGCTAATGCTAATTACTACCAAAATCGTCTAAAATGTACAAATATGCACAAAGTCCTATATTGCCAGCTAATGCTCCATTGCGAATAGAACAAATATTGGACTTGAAATAAAAGAACTAAAATGCAAATCATCAAATAAATTAGCATTGTTATATAGTATATACACATTCAAATGACGACAGAAAAAGAAAACCCATCACCGTCCACTATATACTCAGTAATAATCTCATATTAGCACCTGAACATCCTCATAAATTTTATTTGGTATATCCAAACTCAATAACCATGTTAGCAACTTTTATAAACTTTTATAAACAAAATGATTTGATGTCATCAAATAGAGATGAAAAAGACCCATGAATTACAATATCAATCACAGTTTAATAACCTTTTGTTTCTAAGTAATATAGATTATGCTTATATGCGAAGATTTTAAAGGCTAAAATAACAAAACATTGGTGCAAATATGAGATTTAAAGGCTAAAATAACAAAACATTGGTGCAAATATGAGACACGGTAAAAGATAGAAGTTATTTGTGATAAAGATCAACAAGAACAACTTATGTCAACACGTGCGTTATTGACTCGCTAACAAACATTGATCCAATAAGAGCAGGCGGCACAAACAATCTAGTTGAACTTTAAAACTCACCTTAGATCATCATGGCGAATCAACATTCGTGGAATCTCGCTAAAAGCAACGAGCGGCAACAAGAAAATCGGAATAAGCATAACCACCACAATTTGACAAAAGCGGTTTTATAGATCGAAAGTTTTTGGTTACGTGTTCATTGATCAATCGGTTAAGATCTATGAATGAGTTAGCGAGAATTTTGGGGAGGGGCGCATATATTTTTTAGGTTTAACCAAATCAATAACTTCCGTGGATATGGGCGGTTTTAAATGGGTATAATTGTGATATTCCTTAGTACCCTTACACAGTTACACCAACCTACTTTATCTTTAGTTATTTACATAAATGGCACATTCTTTTTGACCATTGATCAAATAATCCAATGGTTAAAAGTGGTTCTCATAACAAGTGGGTTGCAAAATAAAGGATATATATATATATATATATATATATATATATATATATATATATATATATATATATATATATATATATATATATATATATATATATATATATATATATATATATATATATATATATATATATATATATATATATATATATATATATATATATATATATATATATATATATATATATATATATATATATATATATATATATGAGGAGGCATTTGGCATGCCACCTCGATGCCAAATAATCAAATTTCATGTCACATAAGCATTTGTTGTCCAACTAAGCAATTTTTTCATCCACCTAGCAATAATATTTATTTCGGATTTAATGTATTAATTTTCAAAATTCTTATGCAATTGTTTACGAAAATCGATTTTTTATAAAAATGACCATGGTGAGATTTGAACTTGGGTTGGTTTGTGGGATTAGTATAAATAACGTGTGTTTACCACTTGGGCAACAAGTTATTTTGATTATAACGAAAAACCAAATTTATAAATCTCTACAACCAATCATTGACTATTTTAATTAGTTTGAAAAGGAATGTATTTATCTACAAAACATAATTACAAAAATCCCTACAACAAATTATACGGTTCATTATATTTTTCTCATAAACCCTAATATCCTTTTCCTCACAATCTCATCTAATGATATTTACGTGTTTCTTCATCACGGGTTTGTAAAATGTATTATGTTCGTGTGTGCATGTCATCTTCAAAATATTTGAATCTGGTATGTATACATCGATTCCATAAATTAACATGTGTTTTAGCGACTTTTCTATACATAAGTGTATTACAAATGTTTGAGGTTGAGGCAAACGTCATTCGGTTCCAGGCGTGATGCTCCTTAGCGATGATCTATATCATGATTGCATATTGATATGGAATTATGATGTTTTTGTTAGGTACCAACATGGGAGCTTCGGATGATGGAAGGCTGGCGCAAATATAAACCATTGGAAATATAGCATTATCTTGCAAAAATTTACTATAGCGGCGGGTAAAATTTAAATAAATCAATGTTTTAATGTTTAACATGCATAATGCAACAAATCAATGTTTTGGTAGGCTTGACGGTGAACATAAGAAGATTGCATAGCAGTGAAGATCATAGGAACCCTTGAAGCGGTAGGTGGAGCCATGGTCATGACCCTTGTCAATGGACCACCAATCGTTGCCATGAACCAATGTGAGCACGGTTCACCACTCTCAAGCACCTTCCATAGTATCTCATCAATGATGGCTTCACTCACTTCATCCCAGCGGTCCAATATGAATGTTGATCACTTTGTTCTGAAGCATTCAAAACTACTTTCACCGATCCTCTATTTGAATTAGACTACGAATTCACTTCAATTTCTGAGAATCCACTCTTTGATACTGGGCGAGGATAGTGATGAGCCCACAATGGAACAAGAGTTCACGGTTTCACTTCATGTGAATGATTCTCTTCATAAAGAGTTCTCCCGTTGAACTCTCTCATGACATATCTCCTCCGGAACATGATCATTTCTATTTTGATCTTGAGGATGATATTGGCTCGGAGAAGGTGTACTCTATCATACGAGTTTACCTATTAATGATACTACCCTCACCCTTCCTCGATATGTCTACATTTGAGGATGAAGAATGGATCTTGATTGTTATCGAATCTTTCTTCCTTTCCTCAAATATCTTGTGATTCTCTTCATCTTCACTCCTTCGGAATGAAGACTATCTTTGACCCCGCATTTTCATTTATCACTTTTTGAGCGGTTCTATGTATATCTCATCGTTGTGGAACTTTCACGTACTTCAATGTTTGTCCAAACATCTTGAATGAAAGTAGGTGGAGATTGTTTCTTCCACTTTGCTTCCCCATGAACCAATGAATTGGTCGAGTCAAGCTAGCGACTCGGTAATCAAAAACAGTAGCTAAATATGGGTTTCACCCATGTTCCACAGTGTGGGGAGTTGCCCGCATATTATATATATATATATAAAAAAAAAAAAAAATTCTTTCTAAATAATGGCCGTAGTATTTCCACATTTGTTTCGGCATAACGGGGCACTTTTGAATATTGAGGGCAATATTCATTTCTAAGTGTGGGGGGTCACGAATTTTATCATGTAATTATACGCCTAATTCCCAGTTTTTGGCCAATTTTTTTTTTTTTTAAGCATTTACTTTTCGTTTGGTTGTCGATCCGCCATGTCTAAAAACAAAAGGATTGGCTAATCCAACAAACGGCTCTTGGTAAAGATATCTCAAATCCGTTGACGACTTGCAATTTCCCAAAATTGTATGGTATTCACCACCATATCCTTAAAAGTGAAGAGTGGCTAGCAGCAAGTTTATACTTGTGTAAATGCGATGGAAAACCATAATTGGTGTCGACTCACCAAAGATAATATTGATAATTTATCTAAGGTTGGCTAGTCGAGCAAGCGGCTTCGGTAAAGACAAATCAAATCCGTTGGAAGCGGTGGTTTAAAATCACATGGTTATCGATGTACCATAGTTCTTACTTGAGCCCGAAACATTTGCTACTCCAGGTAATGGCTTTGGTAAAGAGATTCAATCCATTAAGTTTTCTCAAAGATTGCTAGGGACTAGCAATAGTTTAGTAATGGGTTGATGAGTGTTGTAATACTCATCATTTTAATCAATCTGACGCAAATCATTTAAAAATGCTCGAGAATGCATCAAAATCTTGAAAATATCTCAAATTGTATTTTATATGTTTGAGATGCAAATGTTTAAATCGGATGAAAAATGAGCTAAGTTTGCATAATTAGCAGTTTAGTCCCCGACTTTCAAAATTTGTCAAATTTAGTCCCTAGGCATTTATTTTAAAAAAAAGTCACCAAAGGTCCTTTTGAAATCATAACTTGTCATAATTAGTCCTTGGGTGAAAGTTCCAAAGTTTTGAGAAATTACAGTTTTGATCCTTGGATTTTAAAAATGTTCATGTTTAGTCCTTGGAATTTCAAAATGGCAAAATGGTCCTTGGATTATTGGATGATGGCAAAGGCCCTGAAAGACATTTAAATTACCTTTTAGGCCCTGGATTTTCGGTCTTCTGACTTGGTCCCCTATGTTTGCCTTGAATCACAAATTCTAATCTTAGCCCAACTATTACACCTCTAATTACCTTAACCCAAAATAAAATACTTAATGATCCTTCATTGACCACAAACGTTACCTACCGGTCCAAAATAATTACCCCAATCTCCTTCCTTGGTTTCCATGCCCACAACACAGAAACCTGAAAACACAATAAAACCTTTTCTCTTTCTAATCCTCCACGTCCGTCACCAAAAACCCAACACAACAAATAAAAAAGCTCCCATCCATCAACATCCTCACAACCACACGCTTACCCCACAAACCCTTTCCCGATTCCTGCATCTCCCACATCCCATCATTGCATCCTTCGCTCCTCTCCCGAAGCTCGAGCGGATAGAAAAGAGAAGAGAGCGAAGACCATCGGGATTATAAAGCCATTGTAACCATTGTTAAAGTAGTAGTAGTTAGCTTTTAGTGAGTTTTTAGTTTTAATTTAGTTTTTAGTGTTAGTCTAGAATTTGATGGTTCTAGTTCCATCTTTGTTTTACTATCATTTACATTCCTTGTAAACTTTACTTTTCAATGCAATTTAATTTCAAGTTGCCTTTAATTTCAGTCTTTACAATTCGATTTACGCGCCGTATTTGAATTGAAGTGTATTTCTCTTGAGGGTGTTTGGTTATTGCTTGTAAATTGGTTAAATACACACTTCACCCGTTTGACTTATGTAGTCAAAGTTCTTTTCACAAATTAAATGAGTTTAGCATGTTCGAATCTTTTTATCAAGTTGTTCTAAGTTTAGTTAGCAAAAGGGTCTTCTCTCACGATTTCGTGTCCGATCGGAGACGATGTATCTGTTGTTCTTGGCTTTTCCTGACTTATTTAAGGTTCAAAGTTGGCAAAGCTTATTTTTCTTAAGTCCTTGTATTACCAACTCGGTCTAGTTTCAATTTTATGCACCAAAGATTACTAAGTTGGTTGAATTGGAAGTCAATCGCCGCTTTCATTTTTTCCTTTCTTTTTGCATCGGCCCGCACCACTTTTCGGCTTATTTATAACGTCAACCCCTCATAAGCCAACCAAAGGGGCAACGGTGAACAGCGGTGGACTCTTTAGGCCCGAGCTCGGAGCTAAATCTCATTCTAGCTTATCAAAATAAGCTCCAGTAGCGCGGCAATGATTAAGGGGCACTAGCATCAACAGTCTCGTTTCTTTTTCTTTTCTTTTAGCTTATTGAGTAGTTATAATTACTTAAGTAACTTAGATCGCTTGTTTATTTAGGATTAGGCGTAGTTAGTTTACCTTTAGCTTATTAATAGTAGAGGTAAGTTTAGTTTAAGAGTTTTTAGTGCATTAGTATTAGGAGTGTTTGGTTTAGCTTATATATGTTCTTGAATCGTGAAGCAACCTGTCATTCATATTTGTTGCCTTGTTTTGAATTAGTTATTTTAAATAAAAAGTCAATTGCCTAGCTTACTTATTAGTTTCTAGTCGCATTTAGCCCCTTAGAAGCCTTTAACCAAACAGCCCCTTAGAAACCTTTAACCAAACAGCCCCTTAGTAACTAGCTCATCCAAACAGTCCCTTAGTTTTTTTTCTCACTGCTGCTGTACATAAGCTGTTTACAGCTTATTATAGTTTTTCCATGTTTGGTTTTTGTAGAAACAAGCTTAATTTGTTTTAGCATTAGTTTGTTAAGAGAAAAACTTGAAAAAAGAAAAATGTTAACAGAAAGGGAGGAAGTGGGAATTGAACCCACGACCTCCTGGACTCCCTGCAAGCACACAGCACAAACCCACCTTACCATCTGTGCTAGAGCAACTTTTGTTTAAGTTTCCCTTAGTCAATAATTTATACACACTTAGCAGTTTTTCCCTTATTAGCTTATTAGGCCTTTTGAATGCTTATTTCAAAAGATGTCCGTATATTTTTCATTTTTCTTTAGTTCAATTTCATTTAAAGTAGTTTTGTGATTTTTCAGATTTTTCTCAAAATGTTTAGTATTTTAATTAATTAATTAGTGTTAAATAGTCTTTAATTCGTAATAAATAATTTAAAGTCGAAAAATACCCGGCTTTTTCCTAAAATTTTCTTTTGTCATATAGTCGAAGAAAATTGTTTTTATTCGTGGGACTTTTATTTCATAAATTTTACGTTTTTCTGCGCTCGCGTAATTTTTACATATAACGTGCGTTTTCATTCTAGGTCACGTTTTTAGGTAATTTAGGTTTATGTTTTAATTAAAATAGTTTATTTAAGTTATTTTGTTTTATAAAATCTAGAAAAATCAATTTTAAAAATAGTGATAGCGTTTATTTAATATATTTTATCTTTTTAATTTCCTTTAATTTGCATTTAAGCCTTTGTAATTATAGGCTATTTCTATAGTTATAATCATATCAAATCCTCTTTTCCGTTCAAATCTCTCGATCACTATTCGTTTGGTGATTCATTGCATAGCTTCGGCCGGGACATTGACCCAGGAAACACTATACTCCCAATCTTCATTGAGTTTGTGCTTAAGCTGTTTAAGTTTCTTCTGGGTTATTCACAAGTGGTCGACCTGCGTGAAAACTTGCCAGTTCGGCCACGAATCAAAATTTTAGTGCCGGCGCGGGGAGGCATGGCGATTATCTTCCGTCTAGCAGATTAGCGATTTGAATACTCACTCCTTGTTTATACCATCAATGTATTTATATTTCTTATAAAAATCAAAAACCAAAAGATTTTCATTCTTTGTTTTTACAACATGTTTTCATAAATACCAAAATACCCATCTTTACCCTCTCACATCTTTGATTCTTCATCCCTACCCCTCGAAAACCTTTGATTCTTCATGTCTTATCCTCCCTCTTGGTTGTCAATGGTGTGGTGGTCCTTATAATGGTGGCAATGCCCCGGTTGTGCATGGTGGAGTCGGGAAGCGGATGCACGTATAACCCGGGATCCTATTCCTACCATAACACAAGCGATTTATTCCATCGACTACCACCTTTGAGACTTCGGCAGTTCTTGTTGTGAGTCTTGTGGTGGTTCCTCTCGGTTCGATTGTCAATCGGAAACACGCTTGTCTATGAAAGGGTTCGTGTAACATGACTACAACACATATGACTCACGGCCACATCGGTTTCTTGTTGTGAGTATTGTGGAGGTCCTCACTTTAGCTCCGATTGTCAAACAAAATCCATTTCCTTGTAACAATTACGACTCTTGTTATCATGACCAACCTCACGGTACCAAATGAATGGGCACCACCTCGGCTGATCCACTTCCTCAAAATCTTCTCCTTGATCTTTTGGATTTAGTGAAGATTTGAAGGAATGTAAACATTCCCAAGATAATTCAAAATCTATGGAAGAATTGGCGGCGAGGCGGTGGCGAATTAAATTCCCAATTGCGTTTGAAAATCTATGAGGAATCAATTGCAAAAAGCGACGGATCTAGCTCTCAATTCGTTTTATTCACGATGACGGTGATGATAAGGATACACTTGATATCCTTCAATTCTATAAAGATTCATCAAGTTCATCGGTTGATATCCCGGCGGTTGAGATTCATTCTCGAACAGCGCTATCACACCCAAGCTCCTCTTCGCTCTCTAAACATGGGGACGAGCATCTTGACCTTGTTCACGAAAAGGAATCGGACGAATTCATAAAGTCTAGTGTTGAGAACCTTGTCCCAATCCGAAGAGTCACGAGGGAACTTCGATCATATGTGTGATTCTTCTCCTCTTGGTGTTCAAAAGATCATTTGAAACTTTCTCCAGAGTATGTGAAGATTGTTCTTCCTATGGAAACATCGAGTATGTTGAGGCTTCACTTCCATAATTTGATCGATCATCTTCTTGAGGAGTTCACCGATGAACTTACTCACATCAATGATCGTTCGCTCACTTCTTATCCCAACGGTCAATATAGAATGTTGATCACTTTGTTCTGAAGCATTCAAAACTACTTTCCAATCCTCTATTTGAATTCGACCAATTCACTTCAATTCGAGAATCCACTCTTTGATACTCGGGGCGAGGATAGTGATGAGCCCACAATGGAACAAGAGTTCACGGTTCACTTCATGTGAATGATTCTCTCATAAAGAGTTCTCCGGTGAACTTCTCATGACATATCTCCTCGGAACATGATCATTTCTATTTTGATCTTGAGGATGATATTGGCTCGAGAAGGAAGGTGTACTCTATCATACGAGTTTACCTATTAATGATACTACCTCACCCACTTCCTCGATGTCTACATTTGAGGATGAAGAATGGATCTTGATTGTTAGAATCTTCTTCCTTTCCTCAAATATCTTGTTTCTCTTCATCTTCACTCCTTCGAATGAAGACACTATCTTGACCCGGCATTTTCATTTATCACTTTTGAGCGGTTCTATGTATATCTCATCGTTGTGGAACTTTCACGTACTTCAATGTTTGTCCAAACATCTTGAATGAAAGTCCGATGGAGATTGTTTCTTCCACTTTGCTTCCCATGAACCAATGAATTAGGAATCGAGTCAAGCTAGCGACTCGGTAATCAAAAGCATTAGCTAAACATGGGTTTTCACCCATGTGTTCCACAATTATTGGGGAGTTGCCCACATATTATATATATATATATAAAAAAAAAAAAAAAAATTCTTTCTAAATAATGGCCGTAGTATTTCCTTTTACATTCTTTGTTTCGCATAACCATTGGTACTGAATATTGAGGGCAATATTCATTTCTAAGTGTGGGGGAATTCTCAATTTTATCATGTAATTATACCGCCTAATTCCCGTTTTGGCCAATTTTTTTTTGGAGTAAGCTTTTTACACTTGCTCATTTGGTTATCGATCCGCCATGTCTAAAAAACAAAAGGATTGGCTAATCCAGAGCAAACGGCTCTGGTAAAGATATCTCAAATCCGTTGACTTGCAATTTTCCCAAAATTGTATGGTATTCACCACCATATCCTTAAAAGTGAAGAGTTGGCTAGCCCGCAAGTTTATGGCTTGTGGTAAAGCGATGGAAAACATAATTGGTGTCGACTCACCAAAGATAATATTGATAATTTATCTAAGAGTTGGCTAGTCGAGCAAGCGGCACGGTAAACAAATCAAATCCGTTGGGCGGTGGGTTTGCTCAAAATCACATGGTTATCAAGTGTACCATAGTTCTTACTTGAGCGAAACATTTAGCTCTCCGAAGTAATGGCTTTTTGAGATTCAAATCCATTAAGTTTTCTTAAAAGATTGCTAGGGACTAAATAGTTTAGTGTGGGGATTGATGAGTGTGTAAATACTCATCATTTTAAGTCAAATCTGACGCAAATCATTTAAAATGCTCAAAATGCATCAAAATCTTGAAAATATCTCAAAATTGTATTTTATATGTTTCGAGATGCAAAATGTTTGTCGAGATGAAAATGAGCTAAGTTTGCATAATTAGAGTTTGATCCCGAGCTTTCAAAATTTGTCAATTTAGTCCTAGGCATTTATTTTAAAAGAAAAGTCACCCAAGGTCCTTTTGAAATCATAACTTGTCATAATTAGTCCCGGTGAAAAGTTCCAAAAGTTTTGAGAAATTAGTTTTGATCCTTGGTTTTAAAATGTTCATGTTTAGTCCTTGGAATTTCACAAATGGCAAATGGTCCTTGGATTGGATGATGGCAAAAAGGCCTTGAAAGACATTTTGAAATTACCTTTTAGGCCTCGTTTTCGGTCTTACGACTTTGGTCTATGTTTGCCTTGAATCACAATTCTAATCCTTAGCCCACTATTACACCTACAATACCTTAACCCAAAAATAAAACTTAAGCCCATCCTTCTCAATGACACAAACTTGCCACTACCGGTCAAAATAATTACATCTCCTTCCTTGGTTTCCCATGAACCACACATTGACACATAAACACAAAACACAATAAAACCTTTTCTCTTTCTAATCCTCCACCGTCACAAAAACCACCCAACACAACAAATAAAAAGCTCCCATCCGTCATCCCTCGCACCACACACTTACCCAACAAACCCTTTTCCCCATTCCACACTCTCCCATCCGTCCCCTTGCGCTCACTCCTCTCCCAAGCTCGCCGAGATAGAGAAAAGAAGAGTGAAGACCATCGAGATTATAAAGCCATTGTAACCATTGTTAAAGTAGTAGTAGTTAGCTTTTAGTGAGTTTTTTTAGTTTTAATTTAGTTTTAGTGTTAGTCTAATTTGATGGTTCTAGTTCCATCTTTGTTTTACTATCATTTACATTCCTTGTAAACTTTACTTTTCAATGCAATTTAATTTCAAGTTGCCTTTAATTTCGGTCTTTGCAATTCAGTTCGCATACGCTATTTGAATTGAAGTGTATTTCTTCGAGTGTTTGGTTATTGCTTTTAAATTGGTTAAATACACCTTCTACCGTTTGACTTATGTAGTCAAAGTTCTTTTCAGTTAAATGAGTTTAGCATGTTGAATCTGTTTTATCAAGTTGTTCACAAGTTTAGTTAGCAAAGGGGTCTTTCTCTCGATTTCGGTGCGATCGGGACGGTAGCAACATCTGTTGTTCTTGGCTTTTCCTCTGACTTATTTAAGGTTCAAAGTTGGCAAAGCTTATTTTCTTAAGTCCTTGTATTACCAACTCGGTCTAGTTTCAATTTTATGCACAGATTACTCTAAGTTGGTTGAATTGGAAGTCCAATCGCCCGCTTTCATTTTCCTTTTCTTTTTTTGCATCGTGACCCCACCACACTCTCGGCTTATTTATAAGCGTAATCAGCCCTCATAAGCCAGGGGCAACGGTGAAGCGACCGGTGGACTCTTTAGGCCAGCCGAAGCTAAATCTCATTCTAGCTTATCAAAATAAGCTCAAAGTAGCCATTGGTGATTAAGGAACTGCACATCAACAGTCTCGTTTCTTTTTCTTTTCTTTTAGCTTATTGGTAGTTATAATTACTTAAGTAACTTAGATCAGTTGTTTATTTAGGATTAGGCGTGGTTAGTTTACCTTTAGCTTATTAATAGTAGAGTAAGTTTCGTTTAAGAGTTTTTAGTGCATTAGTATTAGGAGTGTTTGGTTTAGCTTATATATGTTCTTGAATCTATGATCGAAGCAACCTGTCATTCGTATTTGTTGCCTTGTTTTGAATTAGTTATTTTAAATAAAAAGTCAATTGCCTAGCTTACTTATTAGTTTCTAGTAGCTTTTAGCCCTTAGAAGCCTTTAACCAAAAGCCCCTTAGAAACCTTTAACCAAACGACCCCTTAGTAACTAGCTCATCCAAAGGTCCCATGGTTTTTTTTTTTTCTCTTCGCTACGTACATACATTGTTTCGACTTATTATAGTTTTCCATGTTTGGTTTTGTAGAAACAAGCTTAATTTGTTTTAGCATTAGTTTGTTAAGAGAAAACTTGAAAAAAGAAAAATGTTAACAGAAGGGAGGAAGTGGAATTGAAACCACGACCTCTGGTCTCCCCGCAGCACACAACCTGAAACCCGCACTTACCATCGTGCTAGAGCAACTTTTGTTTAAGTTTCCATAGTCGATAATTTATCGTAGCTTACTTTTTCCCCAATTAGCTTATTAGGCATTTTGAATGCTTATTTCAAAAGCAGTCCGTATATTTTTCATTTTCTTTAGTTCAATTTCATTTAAAGTAGTTTTGTGATTTTTGATTTTTCTCAAAATGTTTAGTATTTTTAATTAATTAATTAGTGTTAAATAGTCTTTAATTAGTAATAAATAATTTAAGTCGAAAAATACCGGCTTTTTTCCTAAAATTTTCTTTTGTCATATGCGTAAGAAAATTGTTTTTATTCGTAGGACTTTTATTTCATAAATTTTACGTTTTACTAAGCCTTCGCGTAATTTTTACATATATGCGTTTTCATTCTAGGTCGCGTTTTTAGGTAATTTAGGTTTCGTTTAATTAAAATAGTTTATTTAAGTTATTTTGTTTTATAAAATCTAGAAAAATAAATTTTAAAAATAGTGATAGCGTTTATTTAATATATTTTATCTTTTTAATTTCCTTTAATTTGCATTTAAGCCTTTGTAATTATAGGCTATTACGTAGTTATAATCATATCAAATCCTCTTTTTCGTTCAAATCTCTCGATCACTATTCATTTGGTGATTCATTGCATAGCTTCATTGGGACTGTAACCGGGAAACACTATACTCCCAGATCTTCATTGAGTTTGTGCTTCAAGCTTTTAAGTTTCTTCTGATTGGCCATTCACGAGTTCGCCATGAGAAAACTTGACGGTTCAAAGCGAATCATAATGGCGGTATTTGGGGAAAGGTATTAATTCGATTTTTATATTTGTCTCTATTGTGTTGCATTAGGTTAATGATAATATTTTATTTTGTAAGCAGGAGGGTGAAGCCTTCAAATATTATTAGTCCTCATCTAAATGTTGAGGTGGATTTTACCGATCTTGCAATGGAAACACAAGTGCTTTTATAAATGGCTATGAAATAACAAAGTTGAGCTAAGAATACTGAGGTTTGTATATCGAACATGCCATCATTATTTTAATATGATAGACAATTTAAAAGCATATGGTATATGTTAACACGGGCATGATAAATGTTGGTATCGGAGTCCGGTGTCTTGGTAACCCTTTTGGGTCAATGATGTAAGTCTTTGTGTTTTCATATTATAAATTTTATTCAACTGCTCTTTCAAACATTTTGTTGGTTTCGTGGCTGGTACAAACGGTTTGTGTTGTACTCGCTTTGGTTCATAGTCGATGTTGTTTAGAACAACATCCCCATTCGCACTAAATTCATGTGATTGATTTTACCTATCATACTCATTCCTTCAAAACTCTCCCCGTCACTCACATCTCCCGATCTTTCACACACACCACCTTTCGTCTTCAATAATCCCTTTATGACAACCCCAACCTCTCCTGAGATTTCTACCTTAAACTTTTGTGTGGCCTTTACAGTTCTTGATAAGAAAATCCTCTAAACGACTTGATATAATTTGGTATCCTCTTCTAGGTTGGTTAGGACATTTACGCCATAGAAAAGCCACCATCCCATAAGAAAATAAATCCTTGACCGCACCAATAGCTATCGTGAAAGAGTGCAGATAAACCCATTTCACCTTCTTCCTAGATGATTCATACTAGATGGAGAACCCACCATAATGGTTGTATCTACATGTAACCAAAGAAGTGGTAGTGCTTGAGTTTGGTTTTTTCGTATGTATAGGTACTTTCAAATAGGTGGTTCTCGAAATTGGATATCGGTACCCATTAAAGGGCACTTTTAGTGAACACAAAGACCTTCACCCTGTTAGTCTACAGAATTAAACCTCATCTGCAATCTCTGTCAGTCCAAGCTTTGAAAGGAACTAGTGACGTGAAGTTTAGATCAAAACCATAGTAATATGTATTTAGCATTTCCACAAATTCAAATTTTGTTGAGTCTACACATGTTTGGTTGAAATAAGGTTTACAACCACGATCATTCGATCATTCCGCTCATAACGGTACACATTCAAGGTTTTCTCCATTAACATATTCGTGCCTTACACAATGTCCATGAATATTACAATATGGTTTGCAATAGCTTGCCATGAAACCGATCATAATCCACTTGAATCATTAATTTGTAAATCGAAATACCATCATAGTCTAAGGTTAGTCTTCTTTTTATTCCATAACGGATATCCATAGCACAAAAATACCACCGATCACTCAAATTAAACATACCCAAATCGATAAAGATGCGATTCTACTATTATAAGTTCGTCCAAAGCCCAAACGTTATTTATGTTAATGTTATTCTCTATAATTCTTTATAGACATTTGCTAGTCTTTTCATAGATCGCTAGCCTTAGTAGTGTTATAAGCTTGGTAGTATCTAAAGGGTCGGGAGATATGACCAATGACCCCAGTCTAATAGATAGCGGAGTATGGAAGGAATTGGCCATATACGACCACTCTTAGGTATGTGAATCGACCAAAGGATCACTTATCAAGTAGAGGTACTTAAGAGGTTGGGGAATCTAAGTTCTAACGGCGGGTTCCCACCGTCTAGATCTAGTAGATATGGTGTACTTGTGCTATTAGGTTGCGAATGATCCCGTGACACGCTCATCTTGGTGAGGAACCTAAGAACCATAGGCCATGACGAATCGACCAAAGGAGTCTAGTGATAATTAACCACTATATTGAATCTTAGTATAGGGATTCAATTCATATTTGTTTTCTTTATTAAGCTTCGTTTATCCTTCTCTTTACCTAAATTTACGTGTCTCGTATAAGTAGAATAATTACACACCTATCAAATACATCAGTTTTGTCTACCATATATTACCTATGTTTTATCTAATCAACTTAGTTCTTTTCAAGGTCACACTCTCTTGGGACGATACTCGATTTACCTAAGGCTTTACTACATCGATCGGGTCATCCCGTTAGTATGTGTTTATCCTAAGTTATTCAAGTTTTAAAAATATTAAAAGCGGGATGAAATAGCACATCACAATACTCACAACATATGATTGGGCTGAGATTTTTATGAGTGATATATGTGGGTGCTACTATGGATGAGATTAGAGATAATGATTGTGAAATTTTTTTTGGTTCTTTGCGTCTTGAGAAAGAAGAAAAGGGAGGCGGATAATTTTTGTGAAGTGATTAGGGTTAAATGTGAGTCATGTGTTTTAAGTGGTATTAAATACGAAATGTTTTGGTTAGTCAAGTTTGGGTTCGGTTTGATTATTGATTAGATATGGGCCGTGTATTATTGAGATCTCATTGAACGGGTAAATAATTCACAAGGTCGGATATCTAGATTTTGGACCGAGATCATTAACAGTACTATTAAATTGGTAACTTGGCTTGCACTTGAACTGTCTCAACTTGGACCATAAGCAGATTTTGCACTTTCTTGGATCGGATATTGTGAAGATTTTGCACCTTATTTGTGATATGTGAAGATTATTTTTGATAATTTGTGATGAGTTCAAGTACTACTTCTAATATTAATGGGCTTCATGTGCAATATCGTGTGGTATTGGGTGTCTATATTGATCGGACTCAATGATTTGGTATTTATATCAAATTTGATCGAAACGGATATTGATCGGGCATATTTTATTGCTAGTAACTATGTTTGGGTCGTACATATGATTGAGTCGATTGGGCTTCTCAAGTATGTTGATGAGTTATGAGATTTGATGATGAGACTGGTTGTGTTATGTGATTTAAGTTGTTGTTTTGAGTCGTTGAGTTGTTGTTATGGGGCTTTGGCACTTTGGGATATACATTTTCACGAAAGATATTATGTCTCGGCTTGGATTGATATTGGAACAACGTTGACTACGTGGTTGTTTGAGTTCGATATTTCTTATGTGGATTTGAAGTGACGATTCCGCACGTTTACTTATTTCGTCTTCTTTCTTTCTACCCTTCCGCCAAGATGACTTGTTTGGGCATTTATGGAGTGTGATAAAGACTTGGCTATATAGTTACGTGTGTGATTCTTTCTCGCTTAACCCACAACGTAGCTATCACTTGATGTCTCACTCGATTGAGAATGTCAAGAGGTTTTGTACATTGGTACACCGTTTCTTCTTCACAAGGATAAGTACAAGTTTAAGTAACAATTGGGAAATTTTACTTCATGATCAAGTTTGGTATATCGGGCTTACTTCACCAGAGGTCACAACATTAACCTACGAATGTGTAAATGATGTATTTACCAAAGTGTTTATTGGATGGTTGAAGATGTTGATGATGTTGGATAATGAATCGATGAACCACCGCATATTCCCTAAAACAAATATTCACCGAAACCAAAATTGTCATAACACATTCAAGCTAACATTGTTTACGGTTTTGTCTTGATTTTGTAAAATCACGAAAGAACCTATTTCTCGGTTTAAATCATAGACTTGTAAAATCCGTGACAATGGAAACATCCCGTAATAGTAAAGTGCATTTACGGATCTATCTTACGGTTTATTCTTGGTTTTGTAAAATCCCGCGAAAGAATCTATTTCTCGGTTTAAACTATAGAATTGTAAAATACCGTATTGATGGATTCATCCCGAGAAAGGAAAGTGTATTTCGGATCTTATCTCGATGTTGGTGCTACGGTTTCTTCTTCAAAGAAGGGATAAAAGGTGTACTTCGTGAATTGGGTGTGTGTTTGGGTTATCTTCGTGGCGGTTTGGTTATTACTTGGTTTTACGGGATTATGTGCTACTAACCATGGTCGATGAAACCATTATCAAAATTCACCTTAAGGTCAAAGGAGGCTAGATTTGAGCTTTTAACCAAAAGATGTGACAACGGGGTTAATTTAGTATTATCTATTTGAGGTTGAAGTGAAATATCACGGCAAGTGTACTTAGTATCCAAGGTATCGGGGATGGTGGATGAAGATTCTTGAGATCCTTGTTCGAGCTTATTATAAAAACAAAGACTTGGAAATCTAGTTATTGTTGGGTGTCTTTAACTTTCTTTACCACTTGGGGAATTGGGCTCTTACCACTACAAAATAACTATCACTTTAAGGAGTTACGTTGTAGTGCTCAAAGGTCACATTCAATTGTGGATTTTCAAGAGGTAATGTACGCCTTATACTTGATGGTTGGTTGGTTGAAGAGTATAGAGTACATAGAGTACTTAGAGATGCTAATGGAAATCGGCACCGCTTCTTTGTTACATATGTGCAAGTTTAAGTCACAAGTTCGGGTAGTTTACTTGAGGTCAAATTCATTATATCGGTTTTCTCCATCACCGTCACTACAAAGAGCCTACTGAATGATAATGGGGTTGATTACATGCTTTGCTAAGAGAGCTAAAAAGAGAGAGATTATGACGTATGAACACAACAGTTCATGCCTCGTACTCTAAAGAAAAGAAAAGTATACGCTTTAGTGCGCTTTATCTTCTGAAGAAGAGAAATCTTCTTATTATGACCATTCTCATCAACATGCTTCATACTTTTTCCACGCGCTCTCAGTTATCAAGTGAACCGGGCTACTGTTGATTGTTTTCTTATTCCACTTGCTCAACTATAATGACGATGGCGACATCTTGTGCTAATTTTATGGGGAGAAGTGTGAATTGATTACAATTTGATGATTTTCACTTGTTTAATCAAGAATGGCATCTCCGTATGCAATTCTTGAGGGGAGAAGAAGTGTGATAATTACGCATGGTTGATTGACATATGAGAATTTATGGTCTTACTGGCTCCTAACTCATGTAAGAACCGAGCTTCTTCTTATCGGGTCATCTTTACATGGAGTTTCTTATAAGAGCCGATGGTTGACATCTTCACTCGGATTGATGAGTTTATCGACAAAGTGCTTCGGTTAATGCTTCACGTACACATCAACATGATGATTCCGAACAATCTCTGTTCTTGTTTGATGTGATTGGTTGTTTAGTGTTACCATCTCGTGTGTTCGTTGAGGGTCGATTGCCGATTTCCTTGATGAACATCTTTACGTTCTTGTTTGATTGGAGAGATTTTAGTTAAGGGATTTGCAAGATGTAAGTTAATTGGGATGCTTTTGGTGAGTTGAAGATGTTAACTACTTATTCCCAACCGACAATCTTGAAGAATGTCGAGTCTACAATGGTTCTACATTCTCTCGCTATATGTTAGAAGACTAAAGACGAGTCGCATTTGATTATTTAAAGACTTCTTCTTAATCGGGCATTTATCAAGCAGTTGTCGGTTTAGGGAAGAGCACTAATTGGGGAGAGTGAAAAGATGATTTAATCCCCAATTAGACTTGCTCACATTCTTTCTTCAAAGAAGTTGATTCCTACAAGATTACAAGTGTTCTTCTCAAAAGATTTCTAGTACATGGGCTTATAATATGTTGTTGATTACAAGTGTCAAAACCAAGCAAGGGGAAGGAGACTCACATCTAAACACAAAGCGAGTAAACTTGATGAACTTAATTCTTCTAAGTGATTGAAGATATCCCGGGAAGACAAATGTTATTTCCGCAGAGAAACTCAAGGTTTGACTCATGGCAAGTAAACTTGATGAACTTAACTCTTCTAAGTGATTGAAGATATCCCAAGAAAAAAAATGTCATGACCGCAGAGAAACTCAAGGTTTTACTCATCAAGGCTTTTTTGTGTCAGTATTCCAACAACGTGGGGGAAGTGATGTAAGAGAAAGTTTCTGAAGATAAAAAGAGGTACACAAGTGTGTGATGATTTCAATGTTATCGCAATCATCAGGGGAGAGAGAATTGTGTACATTGGGGGAGCTCATTGTTTCACTTGAGGGCTTAATCGGTGGTTCAAAGATATAATCACTTATTCGGTGTTGACATCCGCAGAGATTGTCACCCGCAGAGATAATCGTGATTCGCCCGCTTCTTCAATGTTATCGGTTATTCTCTCTTTGGGCATTCGGTGCCGGGTTCTTGAGCTTCATACACTTTCTTGGGGAGAAAAGTATACATCGGGGTTATTCTTTGGCTATTGGACTTAACTGCTACTGATGGTATAAGTTTCTTTGTCTTCGGGTATGTGTATTCGGGTTCGTGAGCTCTAGTCCAAGAGACCGATGCATCAATTCATCTACATGGGGAAGTGGTTTCTTGACAACTTTGGTATAGATTGCTTGGACTTCAGTGAAAAGGAATTTGAGAAGAATTATACATGTATGGGATGATACGTTGTCGATCTATCTAGATGATATAACCCCGAATCGGAGACTTACAATGATCCTTCTTATATGGAGCGACAAGATTGATGATATGGTGTGCGTTCTTGTGCATCCGCTAAGGCAAGCTTGAAAGAAAGCTTAGAATCGCTCAATAAGAAGATTTACTTGGGGAAGCTACCAAAGTCTCACTTTCAAGTGGCTCAATTTCTCTCTTCGATTCAAGAGTCTTGGAAGCTTTGGTGGTGAAAGTTTAAGAGATGATGACTTCTATCTTCTACAACGCGGTCGCTCGATATCCTTATCTCGTACTGTATCATCATCTTCTTTAACTATATCATCTAAACTATCTTTGTAAATATTTATCAAAAGCAAAATACAAAAATATAAAACCAAAGAAACAAAATAGAAAAATATAAAATCAACAAAACCCATAAAATCGAAAATTTAAAATACCAAAAATATGTTTTTAAGACATGTCTTCGGTATCGATAACATTTGCGGTCTTAGAAATGTCATTCAATAATGGCACGGGACCATAGATGAAGTTCGAGGAGGTGTAAATATTCTTTTCAAAACATGTCTCAAAATATGGCTTACAGATTACTTGATCGTAACCCTGCAGTAAACCATGGCTTGCGTTACTTGATCGTGACCTGCTTAATCTATGGTTTGCTATTATTTGAGATAGCAACCCGCTCTTCAAGAAAGGAAAGTCTTCGCTAAACCAATTTTCAAATATTTCGTGCACTTATCCTAAAAACTAAATGAGGAAAGTATGTCAAGGATCATTGTTCCTACACAAATGTTTTTCCGTCTAAAATTCTTCAGAAAAATATTTGTTGTTTTCAAAATGGTGGTAAATGAGTTGCTTGTAAATCAATCAGTTTCATAGTTTTTATTATAATTGAAAACTCAATCAATGACTTCAGCGCTTTTAAACTTTTCAGTAAAATAAGTCATTGATTGAGGGGGAGAATGTTTTCAAATTTACATCATCTAACGGACTTTCTTAATTATCCTACATGCTTAATTAAAAATCATGTTAACCTACGTTGAAGGACTAGGTGCCCAGGATATGATTGTTAGGATTAGATGATTATAGTTTGATGAACACATTATTCCCATACCTTATATGAACCGATTGATATGTTGAATTGACTTGAATTAGTCGATTGTTGTTTGGGTGATGTCGACCACCATATATCGTATGTGTGTTCACTAACGATGCGTATATTGGTATATAAGAATGTTCCGATCTGGATCCCACAATTGAAGATGATTGGATGCCAAAAGGAAAGGGTAACTATATCTTGGGTTGACAAATGAAGAAAAGGAGCTTAATTGGACTTCTATGAAGAGTTGGCATAAATGAAACGTGAAGAGGTCTCACTACATCGCAGATGGTTTTCGTCTAAGTGATTGAAGAAACAGAGCTTAAATTTGACCTAAGTTGGCATTAAATGCAACGAAGAAGTCTCACCACATCGCCAGACGGTTTTTCTTCCAAGCCCCACTGAAAGAACATCAGCGAGCATGTACTCAACCACCTAACATATCTTTGTGCATGATATCATTTTAAACAATTTTGAAAATTTTGATTAAATTGTTTTGAAAATGGAAAATATTGTTTTGAAAATTAATTGGTCTTAATTTTGAAAATCACGGACTTTATTTTATCAAAACCTAAGTCACTCAATCATCGACTACGGTCATCGATTGAGGGGGAGAGTGATTTAAAACAAAATATTTGTAAACGATATTTCCTCATAAAAGTCCGTTTTGTACTATAATAAGTGGTGATCTAAAGATTTAATGTTATGTCATGGTATGATTTTTCTTTTAAATCAAGGTCTTTCAAAATGAATTTTTTTCTGTTCTTGTTTCATTGTGAAATTGTTTTATTTTACTTAAAGATCTCTTAAAACAATCATACCTGACACTAACAATCTTTAACGCCTTAACTGCTCCTTATCATCATTTTTCAAAATCAAATCTTGCCACGTCGTTCCCAAAATCTTTTAAATGATTTAAATCAATTGGCATCACAAATCTCAAAAGGTTTGAAAATTTTGATCTGGGAAAGATAGTGATTTAAATCTCAAACTGTTTTAATGGAATTGGTTTTAGTCCTTTATAGGCACTCCCGCCTCCATGTGCCAAACGATTACAAATATACAATGCACATGTTGAGGAGGAGGATTTATCCAAAACAAGATGAGCTTTTAAATCGTGCACATATTCTCCCATGTTTTCTAAACCTCATTAAATCACTTGGGATCCAAAATCTCAAAGGTTTGATATTTTTGATCGGGAGAATTTGTGATTTAATATGAAATTTGATAAAGGTGTGTTAGGACCGAAAAATATAAGATTTATGTGGTTTGGAGGTCTTGGTTGGTGGAAGAAGATGAACATCTTCATCCTTTTAGTGAGAGAAACTAGAGAGAGGGAGGAGAAGATAAGGATAACTTTTATTGATAAGAACAAACACACACTAACCAAATGCTTCACCTCACCCCTCATGGAGAGTCATGAGGGGTATTTATAGGCTCTAACTTTGCCACTTAAACGATACTAGTCCCTAAGGGCAAAGTATACTACGATCTAGTCTAATTCATGTAAGTGACGTTATCTTTATAAAAGCGAGGCTAACAATCTCCTCCAAGATAGCGTCACGTGAATGGTTACAATGAGACCTATAAATACAAAACAAAGAAAATTACAATAGTAATGAACAATGTTGACTTTGTTGAAGCCAGAGTCTCGTAGTCTAGATCTTGAGGCAAACTTGAGTTTTCCTTCCGATGACCTCGGCAAATGATCTTCTTGTAGCTCAACTTCAATCATAACGGTCTAGTTAGGTTATTACTCCTCCCAACTAGTGAGCCTTTTTCTTTTCTCGCCTCCCCGAACCGACAACACTCTTCCAACACGTCTTTAATCTTGAGATACGCAATGGAGAAAGTAAACTCTTGATCGCATAATGGTTGTCGTTCTTGGAACATCATGACAACATAACTCACTTAGTATTGCATCCAAGTTGGTAAAAGCCCGATGTACACACTACTTCTCCTTCTTCGCCTTAAGCACAAATCCTTCAGTAATCCAATCACGGAAGATGAAATACCAACTTCTCCCTCCCGATGGTTGCGAGCTATCGAATCATCATAATGTTGCGTACATACCGTATTACCTTCTTGATGCAATATTAACATCATAGCTTGATCATAATGTTCGTGAGAATATGTCGCACAAATACTCTCAATACTACTTCTCTCAAACCAACCTTAAAACGAACCTCCTTGAATTCACGGCTAATAGTAATGACCACATATGGAGATAAGCCGTCGACTAACTTGAAAAGGAAGCAAACATCCCAACTTTGTGACTTGCTTGTTCTAAATTTTTGAACAATCCACAACGCGTGTGACACCGAGCACTACAACGTAACTCCTTAAAGTGATGGTTACACCGTGAGCACTACAACGTAACTCCTTACCGCTTATAACCAGATTTTCAAATTTCATAATGTGCTCCAACAAGTTATCTTGAGACATGCATCCAACCAACCATCGCCTCAAAGATAAAGAAGTCCACCCGGGAAATGTCACTTCAATTCCGCATCAATAATACCGTACAAAAACCCCGTAGTCATTTTTCACATTTTCGCGCAAGCCGTGAATTTATGTATCCCTCCGTGAATAATATACCATAAATACCATTCTTAAAAAAATTGTATCCTCAATTTTAAGAATAAAAATTCGGATAGCAACCATGTTGATGAGTATACCAACTGACCCAAGTCCAGTAACATCAAACCCACGATCAATTGATAATTGAGAGGCCCAAATCCCGAGAGGCCCACGTCCAAATCCAATGAGTAAAACCGGTTATGAATTTATACCCTAGAAACACTCACATCTAACATAACCCTAAATACCTTTCTCATAAAATACGCCTCTTTTTATCTATTCTCTACCAACAGTCTCATTCTCAAAACTCATCTCGTATCAAATCAATCCGAATAACATAACCCTTCTCATCATCACAGCAACATTAATAGACACCAAGAAAAACGAAGAACATCCTACCTTCTTTTTATTTATGTGATGAACACATATTCTTTGCTCTTCAAGATCCTCTCATGGGTCTCGGGTAAGATTGATTGTGTTTTTGTTTTTGATGTTGTTCTATTGAACGAACTAAGGAAGGAATAATAACATCATTGTTATATCTTCTTTTCTTGATGATTCGAATATAGCTTGGTCATGTCAGATATCTTGCTTGAAATATATTTCATTTATGTTCTTTGTTTAGTCAAGAGAAGTTGTAGATGGTATTGAGGGGGATGTGATGGTTTTTCGGATTTGATAAAATGTTTTTATGGACTGATGATGGGTTAGACCCTGAGGTCGAGCAGTTGGTATATGGTATGTTGGTAAATGTGGTCGTGGTCTATTTTACGATAACTATTTTGTTTTCTTTCTTAAGCGTAAAGATGTATCTTTAAACCTTATCGTAAAACATGGAAAGGTTATGCGTAAGCTTCATTTGCTTATGCGTAAGCATACGCCGTAACTTGCTTATCGTAAAGCCGTAAGCTTAGGCGTAAAAGCACGCGTAACATTTTCTTACGCAGTAACTTCACAGCCACGCGTAACACCTCGTAGATCCTCCTTATGCGAGAAAAGGGTTTTGACCTTTGACCTTTTTTCCGAGTTTTTCCGACCAAAACCCGCTCACTTCATAATAAACCCGTAAAAGCATAAACCGCTCTGTTTGACCATGTTAGACCATATGAAGATGAAGGTTTGACCACTTTGGCTTTCACAAATTTGGTATAAAATCATAAAAGTCTTGTTTGGACAATATATACCCAAGATGATGATAACATGAAAGATCGTGACTTTTTGAGTTACCAAAAAAGGATATGAAACATATTTTAAACTGTTAACCCACAAATCAAGAAAAAAAAAATTTTCCGACCACAAAATAGCTCAAAACAGTTAAAAACATGTGTAAAACCAACATAAATAAACACAAGATAACCTCGGCTCGATACCACTTGTTAGGACCGAAAATATAAGATTTATGTGGTTTGAGGTCTTGGTTGGTGGAAAAGATGAACATCTTCATCCTTTTAGTGATAGAAACTAGAGAGGAGGAGAAGATAAGGATAACTTTTTTGATAAGAACAAACACACACTAACCAAATGCTTCACCTCACCCCTCATGGAGAGTCATGAGGGTTATTTATAGGCTCTAACTTTGCCACTTAAACGATACTAGTCCCTAAGGGCAAAGTATACTACGCATCTAGTCCAATTCACGTAAGTGACGTTATCTTTATAAAAAGCGAGGCTAACAAGGTGATCATTTGATTCAAAGTGCAAGTTCTCTCTAATATGTGCTAAACTCTTTCGGTTATCAATGCACATATTGAGGGGGAGAAAATGGTTTCTTAAATGGCTTTTGTAATCGTGCATGTGCTTCAAATGAACTCTTGCCTCTATGTGATAAAATAATTTCAAATATCCTATGCACATATTGAGGGGGAGAATTTACCAAGAAAATCAAATGGCTTTTTCTATGAAAATAGTGATCAAAGAAAATATTTCAAAGTCCTCTTGCCTCCATGTGCTAAACAATTTCTAAATCGTATGCACATGTTGAGGGGGAGGTTTTCTAAAATGATCAAAACTATTAAGGTACAAAATGCTTTGATCTCGTATCACAAGTACCTTGATTGTTTTCAAATGATTTTCAATTGGTTTCGAGAAGGAATGAACTGTACCAAAAGACCGACCATTTTACTTTATGCATGGAGTTATAAGGATGGTGAGGTTAGGTATTAGTTCCCACGATCCGCCGTAACCGGATGGATCTACCGAGGACAATCCACTAGATAGTGTAGAGTCCTTAGGAATATTGAAAAAGGAGAAAATGAGAATTGGGAAGAGTGCGGATCGAGACGAGCTAGATCTGGAATAAACCCAACAAGGTTCTAGTTATGAAGTCTCGTAAGCATCAAAGGGTTGAAGAATGCAAAAGAAATGAATGAGAAAAGGTTGAAAATAAATAGCCCTCCAATAATTCAACCTTAGGGCAAGAACTGGGTTCAACACATGCTACTGGTGGTTACTAAGGTAACACCGGTATTGAAGACAAGACATCATGGACCCAGTGACGCAAAGACACTACAACTTCCCAAGCTACTCAAGTTCCTCTTAAAAGGACTTGTTTCATTCTCATGGGAACCGACATTATCTATCGACTTTCTCTTAGAGATAGTTGATATTGAAGAAGGAGACCCTCCCTAGTCTCCGATAGGAACCAAATGTGCACTATTGAGTCTAGATCCAAGAGATCATCCACAATATCTCATTAGGACACAAAATTAATGAAGACTTGTCTGCTTCACACAATGTGGAAAGTAAGTATATATTGAGAGTCCCACGATTATCCTTGTGGTATTGCGTAACATCCGAGTGATATGAAAATATTCACGATAAAGATGGAAATCCTTCTAGAGCCAACATCAAACAAGCTCTTGGTGGTGACATGTGAGATCTTTTCTAAAGATCAAACTTGTGACAACCGGATAGAAACAATGGGGAGATTCATTCTTGAATCAACCTTGGTCCAGATTGAATCGACGAATACTTTTGGAAAACCGCTCGATGTGCAAACCTTCTTTTCTCTAGCACGTCGAATGTATTCATTTTCAAACACAAAAGTATCTCCGTTGAAAATACTTTTGGAAAACCGCTCGATGTGTAAATCTCTTCTTTTCTAGCACATCGAATGTGTACTCATTTTCTAATACAAAAGGTATTTTAATTGAAAATTGATCTTTCTCAAAAACCTTCATCGTATTGCAAAACTCTTTCTTCAAAGCAATACGCGATTGTTTTTCAAATCATTTTCATCAAAAGTGAATCTCAATTTGTTGGTTCACTCACCGTGTTGTCTTCTTTGAGACGTTCGGTTTGAGAACGGCTAGAACAACATGCGAAACACCGCAAGGAGATTCTTGAATTATACCGATCACAAAGATACTTATCGATCAACGGGAACCGTGGGCGTGTACTCAATTCAACGAAGTGATCAAAGACACTTTCGTGTGTTTTATTGCTAGCGTTGTTTGCGGTACATTTGGACGGTTGCAAAATGATCGAATTAAGGACTCAATCCAAAGCCGCATGCTCACAAAGATCCACACTTAATTGAAGAAATCATGGTGGTGCATATCTACATAACCCGGTTACGATATTTTATACTATGCTTCGCTATCACGCAAATATCATGAACCAAAGAAAGCTTCGCTACTACGATGGAAAGATGTCATGATCCGGAAAGTGTGAGCATGTCGGTCCAAAAGTCACAACATCACATGAAGGCAACGTAACTATGGATGATCCAGAGATTTGATGTGGCCGATGATCTCAAAGAAAGCTCAAGATCATCAAAGATGTGGATCGATTAAAGGCCTCCACTAAAAGTACAAATCAATGCGGACTTTGAAGAATGGCTACTAAAGCACAAAGATTGCGAAATTGAAGAATTGAAGTCTCACGAGCTCAAGAACAAAGTCAAGAATAGAATGCTAGGATGCAAATGTATTTCATGGGTGACCTCCTTAGGGGAGATTGTTAGGAATTGGAAATTCCATGTTAAAGTGTCGGTCACCCCAATTATAGTCTAGCATAAGTTAGCTCAGACTTATAGTTATTTACGTTATTATGTAGTTAATTAGTTAGTCAAGAGCGTAGAATAGTTTAGAGTAACACCGTGGAGGAAGGACGGGTCTTTACCCACCGTATGCCCGATCCACATCCGGCTGTAAGGACGTTTATTTTGTAGTAGAATACCCTTCCATCCATGGAAGGGTGGCTGAATCTAACCTTTACATTTTATTGAACCAACTCTCTACCAAGAACACCATCTCTACTTTCTCTCTCTAAAATGTCTAACATGTATTTTGATCATCCAAGACCACCGAATCATCAAACACAATAAATATATTGATCCTACAAAGTATGATTGATGAACTCAAGAGGTCAATGAAGAAAGAGTTCAAGATGACAAACATAGGACTTATGTTTTATTATCTTGGCATTGAGGTGAAGCAAACAGACCAAGAAATCTTCATATGTCAAGAAGGATATGCCAAGGAGATATTAAAGTTCGGCATAGAGAAATGTAATCCCGTTGGCACCCCCATAGAACATAAGGCAAAGCCTTCTAAGCATGATGGAGGAGAAGCAGTAGACTCAACTCTATTGAAGAGTCTCGTTGGAAGTTTGCGCTATTTGGCATGTACAAGACCTGACATACTCTTTGCGGTTGGATTGATTAGTCATTTCATGGAAGAGCCTACGAATAAACATTTGGAGATTGTGAAGAGCATCCTCCGTTATATCAAAGGTACTGTAGACTATGGTATGTTTTATTCAACAAGTGAATACTTCAAGCTGGTTGGATATAGCGACTGTGACTGGTCCGGAAACAAAGACGATGGAAGTAGTACAACATGATTCATATTCTTTCTGGGTAACAATGATTTTACATGGTCTTAAAAGAAGCAACCTATCTTTACCTTGTCCAGTTGTGAAGCGGAGTACGTAGCTGCAACATCGTGTGTATGTCATGCAATTTGGCTTAGAAGTATGCTAAAGGAGCTACACATGGAGCAAGAAGATGTGACTAAGATCTACATGGATAACAAGTCAGCAATTGACTTAGCGAAAAATCTAGTCTACCATGATTGTAGTAAGCATATTAACACTCGTTATCACTTTATTAGAGAGTGCATTGCACGAAAGAATGTTCGAGTGATACATACGAGGTCCGAAGACCAAGTTGCATATATCTTCACCAAGCCGCTCAACGACAAAGATTTCTCAAGACAACGAATGATGCTTGGAGTCAGTAAATCAAGTTTAAAAGGGGGTGTTGGATCGTAAACTTGATTTAGTCCGAGCCCATATAAAGTAAGTTTCTAGAATAACGAGAATGGTCATAGAAAATATTTTGTGAAATATAGAATGATACTAGAAATGTCTAGTTAGAGTTATCTAGAATTAGGCATCTAGATAAGGATGATGATGTATTAAGAATGATCAAGATGATGCAAGAAGTATCTAGATCGTAGTAGAATATCCATGGATAAATATCGTCTCTAGAAAATTCTATAGAGTAGTATAAATAGGTGTTATGGTGATGCATTTGTAAGTATGAAGGAAACTTCAAGCAATAAACTTACATTGTAAATTTCTCTTAAGGATTCCTCTCTTCAACTAATATAAGCCTAAAAGGCCTTCGTGTTTCCAACAAAATAACCTTGGTAGAAAGCTTAGTAAATAAATAGAATCCTACTCTTGCATCACTTAGTTGATATGTGGCCAAACTCTTACACTATTGCTCTACCCAGGGAGTTCTCTGATCATGTTCCATTGCTACTTCTGAACTCAACAACAAATTATGGTATAACTCCTTTCAAGATTTTTAATAGTTGGCTCGAACATACAAAATTTGCTTCTACTATTCAGAAGAGTTGAACCACTTTACCCACAGACCCAGTTCACATCAGCCCACTCCATCAGTTATATCTTCTAACTCCAAACTTTAACAACTCAAATTAACTTTAAAACAATGGTGGAAAGGTGTTCAAGAATCCAAAAATAGGGTCGTTCTGGACATACGTAACATGATTGAGCATTTAGATCTAAAAGTAGAACCATCGTCCCTTTTTGTTGATGAAGTAGCATCATGAACAACTTATGTAAAATCATTAGCAGATTATGAACATGGAAAGACTATGGACCTTAAACAAGAAACAAAAATATGTTGGTCATTGGAAGGAGATGAGAACACTCATATTCTTCACGTGATGATTAATACTAAAAGAAATTATGCTCGGATTAATGGGCTAAATATTCACGGGGAGTGAGCTTCGGATCCATTGGCAATCAACAATCAGCTTTTGACTACTTTAGGTCGAGATTCAAGGAAGATAATCATTCAAGTCCTTCCTTCACTATCAATCTCTTCAAACATCTTTCACTGGATGAGGTACAAATTCTTGATTGCCCTTTTACCTCTTTAAAAATAAAAATATGTGGTTTGGGGTTGTGGTAATGAAAAAGCCCTGGGCTGCCATGGGTTTACTCCTGAATTTATTAAAAACGTGTTAGTGGTTTCCTAGTTGGTGTAGATAATCAATGTACCAAATATCACTTAGAACCGTGTAATCAATTTCCAAAGGAAATATTTGACCCTAATGTCTGGGTTACACAAATGTCTCCTTTGGATAATACCAAGTGTTTATTCTTGATTTAGGCACAAGGCAAGAACCCTTTCGCTTCTAAATGTTTAGGTTTTTTTTATGTCTTTTCCATGCAAGTATGTGTTTTTATCTATAGGAAAAACTCAAAGCCCAATGAATGGAATTATGATAATTAAACAGGCCCATTAATAACATCATAATGTTCCACCATTATAGGAAATAGTGGTTACATAAAAGGTAAATATGGTCATTAATTTTCGTTATAACTACCATTGAATAGGTCAAAGCCGATAAAAGTAAGTTTGAATTTATTCCAGTGTGTTTACTCAACAAGAACATGCTCCTAGAAGGATCCGTCTGCTCCGGTTCTGAGTTTTCTCATTCAAGAGTTCACTCGCTAAAGAGATGAACAATTGAAGAGACTACTCCCCGATGAGATCCTTCACCTTACTACTCAAGAAGTATGAAGCTTAACTCATCATCCTGATGAATACCATTCAGAGTCACACTCACTAAATAGTAGACTCTCTGAACTTCACCAGCGACATGAATAACAATTTACCATTATTAGAGTTATGGAAATCATCGACTTGATGGGTGTACACTCTATACCTCCATGCCCATTACCAAGTGTGACCTGAAACCTTCAATTGAATTAAATTTTCAACAATCCTCCCCAATTTAGTACAATTCTTTTTGCATGAAAATTAAACATTAAAAAAAACCAGTGCATAAATGAAAATATCTTGAAGATTGAATTTTCATCTTAGTACATTACACATTCCAAATATTCAAGAATCAGGGTGTTCTAAGAATTAAATACTTCAACCTATTTGAATGAATGAAGATAACATACACTTAAGGTTTCGTACACTTAAATGCTCCTGACACTAAATAAGCCATGTTTCCAAATCCAGTTCATGCATGTTTCAAGAGCCAAAAGCCTAAAGCTCCATGAAGCGTCAAAACTTCACATTCACATAGGTAGTTTTTTTTTATTCATGTACCTGCTCTTGCACTTTTTCAAAATTTGAACTATTAAGAAGTAAACCTTTAACCTGGATCGAGCACAAACCTTGGGATGATTTGAAAAACATGTGCTCCAGCCTCTTAACATTAAGCTTTCCATATTGAATTTAGCTCCTGAGTCTCTATAGGAGTGAATTGGGTATCTTAATATTCATCGACTATGGTGGACTTTAAACCCATCCTTTTAGCATAATTTAAAACCAAGTTTCTAGCCAAACCCTTTGTCAATTAATCAGCTAAATTTTTTTGAGATCTAGCAGACTGTATAGAAATCACCCAATTCATGATAAGTTCACGAATCAGAATATTCATGACACCTAGGTGTCCAGACTTCCCATTGTACATCTGGGTATAAGCCTGTTCTAATATAGCTGGACTATCACCATGAATAAAAATAGGTGCTATAGGTTTAGGCCACAAAGGATTATCAAGAAGCAATTTTCTTAACCATTTAGCTTCTTTACCAGTAGCTGCTAAAGCTACAAACTCATATACCACATTTGAACTTGTGATACAAGTTTGTTTCTTGAAAACCCATTAGATAGCACCTTCTTCAAGCAAGAGTACCCAACCACTTTTTGAAGAATTATCTCCAGTGTTGCCAATCTAGCTTGCATTAGTGTATCCTTCTAATATTGAAGGATAACCAAGATATGATAAACTATAATCTATAGTTTTTCATATAATTCAAGATCCACCGAATTGGTCGAAGTGATGAGTACTAGGATTACTAGTGTACCTACCGGTTTACCTATTACAAAAGCAATATCAGGCCTTGTACAAGTCATGTCATACATAAAATAGCCAATCACCCTAGAATACTCAAACCGAGATACAACCTTACCATTATTAGGTTTCACTTCTTACTTTTATCAAAATTACTTCAAGACCTTCTCAATATAATGAGACCGAGAGATAGAAATTGCTTAATTTTATGTTTGATCCTTATCACGAGGATAACATCGGACTCCCATGTTCTTTATTTTAGGTCACCATAAGTTAACACAAGAATCAATATGTAAGAAATAAGATGAAAGAGAGATTGGTTGAACACACACACACAAACACACGTATGAATAATGAAAGTTTAGGCGTAGGAATATATGTGCAAAGAACAACCAACCTTCAATTGAAGGTTTACACAAGTATTTATAGAGAAAGGGAGCTAGGGCAACATGTCTAGTCCCTTCCTTCATTATTGGGCTTGGGCCAAGGCTCATAGGCTTTCTACATAAGCCTTGCCATTAATACAAACATAAAAGCCTAGTTTAAGCAACTTATTACATATTAATTGCTAACACTTGAAATACAAGTTAGGAGTGATTCCAACAATCTCCCCCTAAGTGTTAGTAGATAAGTAATGACTCCAGCAATATTGGATAAGTTTTTGGTGTTGATGTAATAGTTGCCTTGACGTCTTCGGACATTCCTCTTTCTTGTGAGAAGAAGTGCCTTGATTCCAACAATCTCCCTAGTGTGAGGATCTTGTTTCTTTTGAAGTTTTCAGCTTTGACGTCTTCGTTATCTTTGTTCTTTGTTCCGTGTGGAAATGGTGATGTTATGTTGTTGTGGTGCGCATCAGTCCGCCGTTGCTCGTGTGTCTCCACGCCTTTCTCCAACATGCTCACACGCCTTTTACGTTGATTTCGCTTTGATGTAGTTCTCTTAGTCTTTAAACTTTGTAGATTCTTTGACTTTAGAAGAAGAATCATTCTTACTTTTGTGTTGCCTTTCGAGAGAACTTCAATTTGTGTTGTTGTTGGTATGAGCATGTGGAGAATCAGCACGATCATCTCCCAGGAGAATCCATAAGAAGAAAACATAATAATGGGTTAGTGAAAAACACCAATCGATTATTGTGGTCGTTTTGAAGAATTGACCACCACAATTGTTCTTCTGATGAATGTCTTGATTCCATTCACCTTGGTCAGGCGAATCAGCCGTCCAAATCCTATAAGGGACAATTGGCATTACATTGAACAAGTTGACGTGATGACCCACATCTTCGTGGACTCATTTTTGAAAGGAATCTCCTTAGCGGGATTTCCAAAGATTTACAAGTTCGAACTTCGAGCGTGTTATGACATAGTGTGAAAACACATCTCTAGTTCTAGCAAAGGTCGTTCTCGAACTGGAGTCCTCAAGTAGGATAACACGATGTATCAAGTACACCTACAGCCAGTGAGTCACGAGGTACATCAAGCATCACCCCACAATAGACCGTTTGAGACAACACTAAGTGTAACCACAAGGAGTTACAAGTGACCTACCGTTAGGCTGTTTGATGTTGACCACGGCGGGAGTTTCCATTCAATCACCGAGATCACTAATGTAAACCCCTAATAAATGTTCTTGATAGATTGCTAAGATCTGTGAAGGACTCAATAATGTATCACTTCCGTCCTTAATGTTGAACGACAAGTGATGATATGTCAAGTGTTCCTAAGAGATCTTTTGATGAATCTCATGGCTCTAGACTCAATAGTGCGTTTGGTTTTCCGAGCGGAGACTAGGGAGAGGTTCTCTTCTTCAATACCAAAGAATCTCAAGAGAATGCCGATAGTTTACGTAGGGTTCCATGTGAGAATGAAACAAGCTTTCATTGAGAGAAACTTGAGTAGCTAAGAAGGTTTAGTGCATGCGCCATCGGGTCTATGATGACTTTAATATTCAATACGGTGTCATCTAGTGACAACCAAGAATATATGTATTGAACCCGTGTACGCCTAAGTTGAATAATTTGAGGGCTATTTCTTTTCACCCTTTTCTTTACTTTTCTTTTAATTCTTCAACTCCTTCTTTCTCCGATTCTCATTTTCTCCTTTTTATAATCATACCTAAGGACTTCTAAGTACTAACTATTGGTGGTGTCCTTGGGTAGATCCCACTGGCTCTGGCGGATCATAAGACGTTTATTCCTAAACTTAGTCACCTTATAACTCCATGACTATCCTATGTTACCATAAAGCCATTTTCTCGAAAATCTCTCAAAGTATTTATGAATTAAACAGTTTGTAACACTTTGAGAGTTTTGCATTTCAAATACTCCCCCACGCGTGCTTAAGTATTTTGGCAAAAATGCACGGTGAGGGTAGAGCTCACACTTTTGAATTGAGCGACTCAAGATAGACAATTCCCCGCGAGACACGGTTACGTTGTATAGTTAAAGAGTTGCATTGTCAGTTTTAGATGACAACTAGCTCTAATAACTACCTTGAAAGTGTGGACAAACCTTGAAAAGGTTGTCAAACCCGTCAAAGTTCATGTCTATCAAGAGTTTCTCGAAGATGTACAATCTACTCGGGTAAGTCTTGGAAGACAAATCTTTTCGATGTATGAGAGTTCAGATCTCGTCAATTCATGGGTTAAGTCTTAGCACACAAAGATTCCATCATATTTACAACATATTTGTATCACACAATTTTTCTCCCCCTAAAAAATAGCATATAAGTGTTATTTTTGATGAAATTTTGATATCGAATATGTCCATGTCGAGTTTTTGTGGGAAGATTTCCATGAAGAACAATTTGTGAACAAAGATTTGTTAGCAAACACTCCCCCTCAACAAGTAATATTAACTTTTGAGGTTTTGAAAAACATAAGGGGAAGTACTTGTTCTTTTGAGCAAAACTTTGAAAAGTGAAAGTTTTGATAGATTTTACTCAAAAGTAAGAAGCTTTCGCTCCTTTTATAGGATTGTGGCACTGATGCGTACCACAGGGTCCTTTCATTACAAGAACGGGTTGTACACTGATGTGTGCACAAGCCATTGTAAATTTACAAATCATATAATCCAAATGTCAATCAATGAAATAGTTTAAAGAGTACCAGTCAATCCTTCAATAAGACCATGAGTTCTCTCTTGACGTTGATAACCCGTAAGCGAGAAACTCTCTCTTTCACCCACAAAGCTCTCTAGCCTCCGCATCTGATCCCGATGAAACAATCTTTCATCTATCCTCATGATTATCTTCCTAGCATCCCTCCTTTCCTTAGAATTCCACCGCTTCTTTGACCCAATTCCTTGCTGTATGTCCTTCAACCGATAAGCTAGCCCATCACGAACCAACTTCAACATGTGATCGCAGAATTTGTGAACCTCGTTGTACGCCATGAAGCAGTTGTGGTGAAGTTCACTGTGGTAAACAACTCCAAACTTCAGTTTCTTCAAAATGGTGTACTGAGATAGTTGGTTTATATCGGGAAAGTGTAGCAACGGTTTTGTGAGGTTGACTTGTTTCTGGTAAGATTCCACAGCAAGTTGAAGATCTTCAACATGTTCCTAGATCACTCCGCTTCTAATGAATATCAACAAGGACGTGATGTACTGGAGCTGAATGTTGGTGGAGAATTGTCTCATTCGACCTTGTACCTTAGCAAGGTACATGTCTTCGATGTCGTTGAGCGACAACCTCTGAAAATCAGCTTCAGTAAAATCATATTCCTGTTCATCTTGGCCTTTGACTTTGATCTCCTTCAGGAATGAGTAATCCCACTTTGTAGCCAGAGTGACATTCATGACAGCAA
Source organism: Chrysanthemum lavandulifolium (assembly GCA_022545495.1). Lineage (NCBI taxonomy): Eukaryota > Viridiplantae > Streptophyta > Magnoliopsida > Asterales > Asteraceae > Chrysanthemum > Chrysanthemum lavandulifolium. The sequence continues at coordinate 206,388 of JAHFWF010000040.1, forward strand.
CGATCCTTTTATCACTAAACACCTCTTTGTTTGACTTTTGAACTTGGCGACACAGTAGTATAATCTTCTCCTTCGCCAATGGTGAATGCCATCTCGAGCATCAAGATCATAATCCACCATGTTGTCAATGAACATTCGGCTTCTTCTTCGATGGCGACATTGTTGGAGAAGACTGCTGCTGGGATATTAAAGGTGAGTAATGTAGCGTATTTCTTGCTAATGTCGCTACCGTGTTGCAGAAATTCAAGGATATTGTTGAAGAAGTATTGGTAGGGAATCCTGGGTTGCTCTGGTCGACCAATGGTTGGTAGTGGTTTGGTCCAGTATGTGTAATATGGAGTCTTATCCTTTCTTGTGAAGTCAATGTTCGATTCGGGGTTGAGCCAATCAATGTTGTTAGACATAGCTCGTGTGATGTTATCGAGATGGTATTCGACTTCAATGGCACTGTTGGAGCTGTCTTTAAGCAGTTGAAACGCATCATTCTTGATCCGGCGTAGCTCCCCTTTCGTCATCTTTTTAACCTTGAACTTATGCTGGATAATTTTAACATGCTCCATAGTACGACCAGCTACCGGTTCTTGGCTTTTTGGTAATCGAGGAGTAGCATCAACAAGCTTGCTGAACCATTCATATTCATCGGTGTCATATTCATCTAACCAGGAGACGACAGAGCTGGATCTCTTCTTCTTTGGTTTGGATGATGGTCCTGGTTGCTTCTTAGTTGATGTTGTAGATGAGGGCTGTTGTTGGGGCTCGGGAATTTCTTCGTCCTCACCACCGGTGTATTCAAAGTGATCCCCAGTTTTCTCCAATGGTGGTGGTAACTCAGACTCCCGAGGTTTATCCGATGTAGAAGTCTTCTGAGATGCTTGGGTAGTGGAGGTGGTCTTTGGTGGTGGTGGAGGCTTAGACGAGGACTCTCCTGTTTTCTTCTAAAGTTTACCCTTTGGATCCTTGTCCGCATCATCATCGTCTCCTTGTCGCTTTTCCTGACCAGCTGCTTCCTTGCAAGTTGTCTTCGGTTGATATGCAAGCAACGCCTCAAAGAGTTTAGATTCATCTGATGTGAAAGTTGGAGATCGAGGAGACATCTGTATAATCAGCTATAAAATCAAGTCAGCTTCAGTGACATTAGAAGGCTGAACTGGTCGGGTTTGCATAACCACCGGTGTTGTTGTAATTGTTTGCCTGACCATTGACTTCAGATATGGGTAAAGTTGTTTTGCAAACATTTCTTTAGTAACACCAGGGACAGTTTGGAGAAGGAAGTGATGAGTGTAGTCAACAATTTGCTTGTCCATTTCTCCTTTTATGTCTCTGTTGAGGAATTGCTTGATCTGTTCTCTTTCCTCCATGAAAATTTTCATCTCATTACCAAGTAAGTTGACCCTGTCAGCAAGCTGATTCAACTTTTTGTCAATTGCGCTTCATCTTCTTGCTTACTTGATAGCCTTTTGGATCTTGGTCTTGGCACGAGATGCCCAAGTATCATTGGGTTTCTTGATTGACCTGGATGATGATCTGGTGGTTGTTTCTTTAGATGGTGGTGGTGAGGAGTGAGATGATGATTCAGTTGTGGATGGGTCTTGAGGTGGCTCTAAAGACTGTTTCGGATTCTGTTCAGGGTTATCTTGAAGATAGTTATCAGCTTCCTCTTGAGCTCGTGCCTCTTCCTCAACCTTTTCCTTAGCCGCTTTCTCCACATCTTCATCTGTTATCTTCTCAGTCTTTTCCTGTTCTTCTTCCTCAAAGTCGAACGGAACTTCATACTCTTGATGCTGCTGCTTTGTAGATTCCTTAGTGGTGGCACCAGTTTCCTTATCGGGTTGATTAACCACATCAAGAACTGGTGTGATGAGAACTCCACCACTGGAACCTCCAGGGCCTCTGGTTTGCTGAAGGTTGAATTCCTTAGCAGCATGCTCTATCCTCAGCTGCTTAAAAGTTTTGTGGAATTGTTGTTCTTCATCCTTTAAGTCTTCTTCATCAGAACTTTCTTTTTTTTCTTCAGCCACTGGTGTCTTCCCTTTGTCTGATTTGGGACTTGGTGGTTTGTCATCTGACCTTGGTGAGGTTGTATCATCTGTAGCTATTTCGGAATAGTGAACCACCTCTTCAGACTTAGTAGCTTCAGAGTCGTCATCCTCTGGATTCGGTTATGGTTTAGGATTAGGATGAGCGACCTGAGATGGGACTTTTCTCTTGAAGCTTGGATGCCTCTTAGGATACTTGTGAGTGCTCCCAGTGCTTCCAGTACTACAAGTGCTGCCTGACCTTCTAGTCTTCTTGGAAGGAATAGCTAAAGTCTTCTCATCCATAAAACCGACTTTACCTGCACTCACTGCTTCTTGATATCGTAGATACGATGGAAGACTCTTAATTGTGTCAGTGAGAAGGAAGTCTAGTAACACTGCACCTTGCTTCTTTGTTGATGAGTCCTTAAATCTAACAATATTTAACGTAGGCTCATACAACATGGAATGATTCCTAGGGTCGTTTATTCTCATGGGGATGTCCCGATTCTGCCGGAGAATTTTCTGAATCAACAACTTCGTATATTTGATAAAGGGAATCTTTGACCCAGGCTTCTTGTGATGAGACATCATATCTTCCCAGATCAGGCTTGCATATTCAATGTGCTGTTTGTTGACCATTCCCCAGAAAGTTTTCAGGTGCATGAGTTTTGGATGCTCATGACCGCTATCTCTTCCAGATACAGACTTAGCGATCATGATGTACAATGTTCTCCAAGGTTGAGGAATATTCTTCAGATCGACAGTGAAGTGCTTGGTGAGGACTCCAGCAGCTTCATCGTAGCCGATGTCGACCATGAATTGCATTATTGCTTCTTCATTTGGAGTAGATACATAGTCAGCAGGGTGAATAGCTGGCAGAAGAAGAATCATACGAAGATTAGCTACCGTGACAGTGACTTCCTTGTCATTGAGAGTCACTTTAACAACATCTTGTCCATCAATCTTTTCCATTGTTTCCCAGAATTGATGGATGTAGATTTCAGGAACAGTTGCTGAGTTGGTAAGCATGTTACTGTAGGGATGAACTTTAAGGATATCCACTGCAATTCTGCAAGATGATTCTGAGCAGGTGAAGTTCTCAAAATCGACCCTGAGATTGTTCTTTCCAATTGATTTGCTGAAACCAGTTGGGAAGATATCTTCCATTGTGAGTTCGTTTGGTGCGTTGAAATTTTCCATGATGACGTCCATTTCGTGATCTGAAAGGTATTGAGACAAAAGAACCAACATATTGAAAGACATTATGTTAGCCAAAAGTTGGTTTTATTGTCCAATTATTGAAGTTGTTATGTTTATGAATGTTACGAGTCCAAAGTCACATATTGTCCAATAGTCTAAAGTTGACGTGATAAGTTACGTGAGTATGTTAATTTTGAATGTTAAAGTCCAAAGTTTACTTAATCACACAACATTTTAACTTTTGTAGCTTATTAGTGACATTTTGGTTTTGTGACATTATGAGTAACTTATTACAAGTTTGTACGCGTAACATTTCAAAAACATTAAGTTACAATCTGGCTTAGGCATAAGCAGGTAAGCTTATGCGTAAACAAGTAACCTTATGCGTAGACTTAAGCTTATGCATAGGAGGTAACCTTAGGCGTAAGAAAAGGCTTACGCGTAGGATAGAACTCTTAGCATAAGGCTTACGCATAGGCTTAGGTTAAGGACTTACGCGTAAGGTTTACTCTTAGGAGTAGCCCTTAGGCGTAGAAGTCCAAGTTTATGCATATCCTTCACAGGATACGCGTAGTCCATTGTAGTCCCTTACGCGTAAGATTTCTCTTATGCGTAACATCTACGCATAAAGTGCTCCATTATGCTTAAGCCAAGACACCTTTTTCTGATTCTTGTCCTCTAATATATTAACCATAACACTCATATTAACATGTTATTCTATCACTTTCAAAATCATATGGCATATCATGTTCAATCCAGTTACGCGTAAACAATAGCAGTCTTAGGCGTAGGTATCTAAAACCCTAAGAACAAGTTCTACGAGTAAGTGTTTCTACCATGGAAATCTATCCAAACGTTTCCGGGGTATCTTATATGCTAGAGGAGTAAGTTATCACAACTTATAACATCAAAATCTCACTGAATCAAAAGTGCCTACTTATACGCACATATAAACCCTAAACCTTGATTTATCAAAATTGTTATTTCTGGGCATGAATCAGAGGTGCATTTAGTCAATTAAACATGTAACAAATCTATCTCAAGCATCTAATTAACCTAAAACACTCACAAGTGAGAATACCCAAATCCACGCATAAACCTTAAATTCTGAAAATGATTAAAAACGTTTTCAGGGTAGATTTTGTTGATGGAAGTGGGTTTAGGATTGATATAAAACCTTTTTAACACTATCCATTTGACAAAAATATCATTTTACAAGATCATGTTTATACGCGTATGCGTAAGAACACAAAATTTCAATTTTGAAGCAATGTTAGGAATCACATTTAGAAACGATTTTCACTTACAAATTTCAATTTTGAAGCACGAATTTGAACTTTGATTATTAGGCGTGGAAGAGTTGGTTGAAGAATTAAATGTGTGTAGTAAATGTGTAAGAGAAGTTAGGTGGAAGGGTTTTGTTAAAAATAAGCTTTCAATTTTGACAAGATTGGCCCTTCCACCTCAACTATTTTCAACCAAGACCCATAACTTCCACTTTGGTTTAGCAAAGCAACATTGTTGGAAAGAAACTTGACGACACTCCCCCTCGACTTTAGAAATGATGAAATTTTCCAAATTTGAGTCTTAGAAGAGTGTTTAACAAGAAACGTAACCACCATTACTGAAGAAGCAACATCTTATGGTAACATGCAAGTACAAGGTTTTATGAAACTGAAAATTATTTACATTCTCCCCCTCAACACTTGTTCGGGAAAATAATGAAAGGTTTGATGAAACAAAGTGTTGACTGAAGATTTGTACTTGCAATGTCTGAAAGAAATTAGATAGAAGAATATTTTTGAGTTTTATCAGATTTTATATTTTTCTATTGTTGTTTTTGAAAAGTTTATTTACAAAAGAGGTTTTAGTGTTTGACTGGTTTTAAGATTGTGTTAAAATTTCGTCCAGTTCCTCTAGAGTCAAACACCTCATGCCAATCTGGTGGATCAAATTAGTAAACCTAGCAGGAGCCAAGGCTTTGGTGAGAAGATCCGCCAGTTGGTGTTCAATACCTACAAAATATAATTCAACGGTACCCTTTTCCACATGCTCTTTGATGAAATGATATCAAAGATCGATGTGCTTGGACTTCAAATGTTGAACGGTGTTGCACGAGATCGCAATAGCACTTCGATTGTCACAGTTGATGAGTGTCTAAATACTCATCATTTTGTACAATATAAAGCGCAAAATCATCTCGAAACGCCGAAACACATCAAAATGATCAAAATATCACAAATCGGTGTTTTATGTGTTTTAAATGCAAAGATATCAAAATCGGATGAAAACATATCAAATTTGCAAAATTGCGCTTTAGTCTCCCAAGTTTCTAAAATTGTCAAAATAGTCCACGAGTCAAAATTTCAAAAGAAAGTCATCAAAGGTCCTTTTTAAATCATAAGTTATCAAATTTAGTCCTTTGGTGAAAAATATCAAAAGTTTGAGAAAATTACAAAAATGGTCCTCCAAGTTTGAAAATTGGCAGAATTGGCCCCTGGAAAATTGGATAATGGCAAGATTGGTCCTTGTACTTTTGAAGATTGTCACTTTAAGTCCTTGGAACATCTTTGATGAGTTGGCAGCTATGGTCCTCCAATTTTCAGGACTTATAATAATAGTCCTTGTGTTTTAACCTTTTGGCCTGCCTATCTCTTTTGGACCCTGTCATTTACATTTTTGGACCCCTTTCTATTACTAACACCCCTGGTCAATCCTAAAGTCAAACAAGTAACCCCTACGCGCCTTTCTGCTTTCTTCAACACATAGCCCTGCAACCCAGACAACACCATCCCCCCAGCTCACACCTTTTCCACTTTTTCTCCTCCATGTTCCCCCTCCAAACACCACAATCCAAAAGACAATAATTCTTCACCTTACCTACACTCAATCTCTCCAACAGGTTAAAACATCCTTTTCCCGCCAAAATACAATAAACGGCTAAGATGAGCTTAACTGATCCAATGGCCACAAAAAGAAGTGGGATTTGCTCAGGAAGAGAGAGAAATGAAGATGGGTATAAAAAGAATGAAGATAGAAGCAAGAAAGGTGGTAGTTAGTTTTATAAAAATTCTTCTTATGTCGTTTTTTTAATCCATGTCTTAGTTTAATTACAATGTTGTAATTTCAGTTTGTTTGTATCATATTTAAGTTAAAACATTGTTATATTGAGCTTTTGAGTATCAATTTTAAGCTTTAATCAAATTTCAGTTTATTGGTTACTGTGGAAGTTTTCAAGTTTCAAATTCTATATTCAAGCTTCTAATAAGCTCCTGTTATAATCAATTAAGCTTATTTAAGCTTACTTTGGCTTTTGATAAGCTTTTATTCAGTTTCAATTAACTTAGCTCCAAGGTCATCTAAAGTCAACGAAGGTCAAATAGCACAAAGTCAATTCAGTTTTAGCTTCAATTCTGATTTCAATATGTTAATTAGTTAAGTCTTAAGAAAATTTGTTCAATTCACTTTTATTTTAATCAGTTTCCACTTAGTTTTAAGTTTTGAATTTCATTTTTAAAGCATAAAGGGATGTTTGGTTTATGGGTCAAAATGGGTAAAAAGAGAGTTTTGACCCATCTTTGGTTTGAAAATCAGTTTAGTGTAAGCATTTGTGTCAAGGTTTAAAGTTGGAAAAGAGTTTTACAAAGATTTACAAGCTTTGAGTCTAAACTGCTTTTAAAGGAAATAAAATACTTGAGTTTCCTAAGTTTATGCATAGCAGCTTTAGCAATTTTGTGTTGAGATAAAAAATTGTGAAAAATTAAAATCACAAGCTCATTAGCTTATCTTATTTGTGTCAAGAGGAGAAAATTCAAAAAATTACTTTAGTAGGGCTGCTATTGGGTTGAAGTGGGTAGGTTTGTTAAAGTATTGTCCTGTGTACAAGTCTTGAACTCAAGTTGCAGGTATTTTTCAGCTGAATGATAAGCTGCTAGAAGCTTGTTCAAGCCAGAAATGTGGGGGCAAAATTAAGCTGGGTTGATGGACTTCCTAGTCTCAAAAGCTCAAAAGCTCATTCATTCTCTAGCTTATCCAAAATAAGCTCTCAAGAAAGCCCTGTGGCCTGTTCTTTTTCAATCCCACAGCAGCTAAGTCCATTTTGTTCTAGCATTAATAAGTTTATTCATTCAGCTTATTTAGTTTTATTGGTTGCCACTTAGCATAGTTAGCATAGTATTAGCTTATTTCGGATTATTAGGAGCTTATTTAAGTTTTTCCATTGCTTATTTTCATTTTTTTATTCAAGGATCCCCTGTTAAAATTTGTAACCAACTGTTCTTCCCTTTTTATTAGTTATTTACTTTTTGGTTAGCTTATCTCAGTTGCTTTTTCTTACTTGGTAGTTAATCACCTTTTCACATTGCTTTCTTTTTAGCTTATTTCTACTTTTCATGCTTATTTGAGTTCATAACTGCTTAAGGGGTGTTTGTTTGTTCTACTGTCCCAACAGTGGTGAATAAGCAGTCCAAACTGCTTATTCAGTAGGTTTCAGAAGAAAAGTTTTCATAAAAATCTTTTACTTTGATCTAATCTTCAAGTTCCAAAAGTAAAAATCCAAAAAAAAAAAATAAAAGAAGCAAAAAAGGGAGAGGCAGGGGTCGAACCTGAGACCTCTCCCTTGGATAGGATGTTGCATATGTACTGCACCAATAGCGCCTTGGTCTTTCTTGTCAAACTTTGCAACACTTAAAATATAAGGGACTTAGGCGCTTTGCTTATAAGCCATTCTTGGCTTATTTCGTGCTTATTTTCAAAAGCAACACCAAGCTTTCTTATTTTTCCTAGGACCAGTGATAATCAAAGTAGTTTCTGTGATTTTCTCGTATTTTTCTAAAGCAGTTTAGTATTTTTAATTATTTAATTTGTTTAAATTAGTTTTTAAATTGTAATAAATAAAATAAAACTCAAAAAAATATTCCGCTTTTTCCTAAAATTTTCTTTTGTCATATATTACGTGAGAAAATTGTTTTTACATTCGTAGGACTTTTATTTCACAAATTTTACGTTTTATCTTGCGCTCCAGCGTAATTTTCGTACATAACGTACGTCTTCATTTTAGGCCACGTTTTTAGATATTTTAAGTTTACGTTTTAGTTAAAATAGTTTATTTAAGATATTTTGTTTTATAAAATCAACAAAAACATCATTTTAAAAATAGTGATAGCGTTTATTTAATAGATTTTATCTTTTTAATCTCCTTTAATTTGCATTTAAGCCGTTTTTAATTTGTTGGCTTTTTCTGTAGTTATAATAATAATCTCAAATCTCCTTTTCCGTTCAAATCTCTCGATCACTTTACGTTTGATAATCCATTGCATAGCTCGCTGGGACATAACGACCCGGGGAAACACTATACTCCCCAGATCTTCATTGCATTCGTGTTGAAGCAGTTTTAAGCTGGTTACGGTCCGCCATTCACAAGTGGCGGGTTTGTGTGATTTAGCTTGTTGTTTGGCACGCACTAAATTTTTGGCGCCCGCCGGAGTCAGTCTTGATAATCTTACGTCTAGCAGATTAGTAATTTGGATATTCACTCTTTGTTCATACCATCCATACGTATATGTTTATATTTTCTTATCCAAAACCCCAAAAATATTCTTCTCATTCCTCTTATTCGTTGATTCTATTTCTCTTACCCTCTTTTGCCGTTTAATTCTATTCTTCAGTATCCTCTCAACCATTTGATTCTCTTCTTAATCCTCTATATGTTTAATTCTTATGTCGACATTAAATCGACTTCATCGTCGAAAAATGTGTGCGGTGTGGAGGGCCTAGTTCAAGCGAATTTTGAATATCGCATGAATTATCCATCATAAATTCTTTTCAAAGTTATTTCGACCACCCGCCACAACACGAAATACATTCTAATCTTGACAAACCGGTTCAAATGTCGGAGCTACCCCAAGCACCCACCGAGGATTACGAGGACACTTTCTTTGAAGATAGAGCCCGTAATCTAATCGAACAAATTCAAACCGATGAAAAAGGTTGAGAATTAGAATTGATTACGATGAACCCGTTCAAACACGGTGACTAGCAAGAATGACTTGCCTAATCTTCACGTTTCTCAAGAACCGAGCAGGAGACCATAACGAAAGTGGTGGAAATTGCTAGCTCTCGAGCACACCACTTGTCCCACCTCCCGAGTTTTCAATGTTCTTCGAGACTTGATAGTCATTCGATCACCATGTTGGTTTTGATGATCCTTTGAATAAACCGATTCCTCTTCATAACTCTCAAATGCAATCGTTTATTCCTTGTGTCGGTTGTGGTGAGCCTCTTTTGGTTCACCACGTCGCTGGTGTACTTGTGTACAATGTGGTAATGATATTCATAACGGAGTTGTTTGTTTTGTGGTTCAAGGAATTCATTTGATTATGATCCTAATCGAACTCATTTAACGACCCTCTAATTTTTCCAATTACCCACCACACCCGACTTATCTTCATACAATCAACACTTACTTTGTGAATTTTGTGGAGGTCCTCACCAAGGAATTGAGTGTCAATCCGAAACACGTTTGTCTATGAGCAGTTTTCCGGTGATGCTCGAGTTTTGGTTATGACCAATATCCATATAGTTCACTGTCCGGACTCAGCAGTTTCTTGTTTGTAGTCTGTGGAGGTCCCCATTTCACTCGATTGTCAAATAGGAATCCGTTTCCTTGTAACAATCATGACTCTCACATGTTTGATAAATTCCAACCTCCACAAAGACTATACGGTTCAAACTCCATCGAGCCGTTGTCTCATGAAATCTCCGGGATCTTGAAACCGCAATGAAAACACTTGATGATATGATTCAAAACTTTAAGAATCAAGTGGTGGTGAAAAACCATAGGAGAATTCTTGTCAAGAACGAGAAGCTCGCAAATCTAGGGAAGAATTATTTATCCTAGAGCAAGCGGCTCTAAGCGTTCCCAATTTCTAAAGCAAGACTTTATGACGATGACGAGGAGGGTTTTTATCCTTTTAAAAGTAATATTTCTCAACCCCTCGATCGGTTGATATTCCGTGAGTTGAGATTCCATCTCAAACAACGCTATCACACCCGAGATTCACACTCACTCTCTTATTATGGGGACGAGCATCTCGACACTTTGTTCACGAAAAGGAATCGGACGAATTCATAAAGTCTAGTGTTGAGAACCTTGTCCCAATCCCAAGAGAGTCACAGGAATTCTTGATCATGTGTGATATCCTCCTCCTCTTGTCTTCCAAACGGATCATGTTGAGATGTTCTCCGATTCGATGATGATTCGTTATCTTGTGGAGACATCGTTTATGTGGAAGATTCTCCTTCCGAGCTTGTTAGCTTAAAAGAAGAGAATGATGAAGTTCTTGACATCGAAATCAAAGATGAAGCTCTTGAGCAACATTATTGAATGTCGGTCTTCTCATTTCTAAAATCGAGGCTTTCAAAAGAAACCTATTTCATCTCCTATCCCATTAAGGATAGTGATATTCTTCCGATGATTCTATTCACGAAATGAAAGCCCCTGTTTTGATAGTATGGGAGAGAAGATTAGTGGCGGTACCACTTCTCATTCTCATAATTCTCTCCCGATCATGAATCATTTACTTTTGAGGAGTTCGCGGTGAACCCACTCATATCAATTCGAATATGATTCATTCACCTTCATGGAGTTCTGGATGAACTCACTCATATCATATCTCCACGGAGTATGATAATTTCTACTGATCTAGACACACCCATAATATGTCTTGATCAAGCAAGCTTAAGCGAGGAGATTCATGAAACTATGAATTCTCCTATTGAGGATGAAGAGTTAGTCATGATTTCTATCATGATTTTCTTTCTTTTCTTCATATATTCTCATCACTTCTCCATTCTTCACTCCTTTGGGAATGAAGACATTATCTTTGATCCCGGCATTTTCATGTACCATTTGTGAGCGGTTCTATGTATATCTCATCGGTGTGGAACTTTCACGTGCTTCAATGTTTATCCAAACATCTTGAATGAAAGTCCGATGGAGATTGTTTCTTCCACTTTGCTTCCCATGAACCAATGAATGCGGGTCGAGTCAAGCTAGCGACTGGGAATCAAAACAAGAGCATGCTATATGGGTTTTCACCCATATTTACGTCTTCTTACCTCTTTCTACCACCCTAGTGTGGGGGGTTGCCACATGTTTCAAAAAAAAAAAAAAAAAAAAAAAACATTTCAAATAATGGCCATATATTTCCCTTTTCGTTCTTTGTTTCGGCATAACCGCGGTACTTTGAATATTGAGGGCAATATTCATTTCTAAGTGTGGGGAATTCTCACGAATTTTATCATATAATTATACCAATTCCCGTTTTGGCCAAAATTTTTTTTTGGAGTAAGTGTTTTACACTTTCTCATTTGGTTATCGATCCGCCTTGTCTAATAAACAAAAGGATTGGCTAATCCAGAGCAAACGGCTCTTGGTAAAGATATCTCAAATCCGTTTATATGGCTTGCAATTTGCCCAAAATTGTATGGTATTCATTTCACCATATCCGAAAAAGTGAAGAGTTGGATAGCCCGCAAGGTTATGGCTTGTGGTAAAGGCGATGGAAAAACCATAATTGGTAATCAGCTCACCAAAGATAATATTGATAATTTATCTAAGAGTTGGCTAGTCCGGAAAGTGCGACACGGTAAAGACAAAATCAAATCCGTTGAAAGGCGGTGGTTTGCTCAAAATCACATGGTTATCGGTGTACCATGGTTCTTGCTTGAATCGAAACATTTGGCTACTCGAGTAATGGCTTTTGGTAAAGAGATTAAAATCCATTATGTTTTTCAAATCATTGCTAGGGACTAGCAATATCTCGATGTGGGGATTGATGAGTGTCTAAATACTCATCATTTTGTACAATATAAAGCGCAAAATCATCGAAACGCTCGAAACACATCAAAATGATCAAAATATCACAAATCGGTGTTTTATGTGTTTTAAATGCAAAGATATCAAAATCGGATGAAAAACATATCAAATTTGCAAAATTGAAGTTTTAGTCCCCAAGTTTCTAAAATTGTCAAAATAGTCCACGAGTCAAAATTTCAAAAGAAAAGTCATCAAAGGTCCTTTTAAATCATAAGTTATCAAATTTAGTCCTTTGGTGAAAAATATCAAAGTTTGAGAAAATTACAAAATGGTCCTCCAAGTTTGAAAATTGGCGAAATTGGCCCTGAAAATTGGATAATGGCAAGATTGGTCCTTGTACTTTTGAAGATTGTCACTTTAAGTCCTTGGAACATCTTTGATGAGTTGGCGCTATGGTCCTCAATTTTCGGGATTTATAATAATAGTCCTTGTGTTTTAACCTTTTGGCTCGCTTTCTCTTTTGGACCTGTCATTTACATTTTGGACCCTTTCTATTACTAACACCCCAGTCAATCCTAAAGTCAAACAAGTAACCCCTACGCTTTTCTCGCTTTCTTCAACACATAGCCCCGCAACCCGGACAACACCATCCCAAATTCACACTTTTCCACTTTTTCTCCTCCATGTTCCCTCCAAACACCACAATCAAAAGACAATAATTCTTCACCTTACCTACACTCAATCTCCAACAGTTAAAACATCCTTTTCCGCCAAAATACAATAAGCGGCTAAGATGAGCTTAAGCGATCAATGGCCACAAAAAAGTGGGATTTGCTCGGGAGAGAGAGAAATGAAGATGGGTATAAAAAGAATGAAGATAGAAGCAAGAAAGGTGGTAGTTAGTTTTATAAAAATTCTTCTTATGTCGTTTTTTTAATCCATGTCTTAGTTTAATTACAATGTTGTAATTTCAGTTTGTTTGTATCATATTTAAGTTAAAACATTGTTATATTGAGCTTTTGAGTATCAATTTTAAGCTTTAATCAAATTTCAGTTTATTGGTTACTGTGGAAGTTTTCAAGTTTCAAATTCTATATTCAAGCTTCTAATAAGCTCCTGTTATAATCAATTAAGCTTATTTAAGCTTACTTTGGCTTTTGATAAGCTTTTATTCGGTTTCAATTAACTTAGCTCCAAGGTCATCTAAAGTCAACGAAGGTCGAATAGCACAAAGTCAATTCGGTTTTAGCTTGATTCGATTTCAATATGTTAATTAGTTAAGTCTTAAGAAAATTTGTTCAATTCACTTTTATTTTAATCAGTTTCCACTTAGTTTTAAGTTTTGAATTTCATTTTTAAAGCATAAAGGGATGTTTGGTTTATGGGTCAAAATGGGTAAAAAGAGAGTTTTGACCCATCTTTGGTTTGAAAATCAGTTTAGTGTAAGCATTTGTGTCAAGGTTTAAAGTTGGAAAAGAGTTTTACAAAGATTTACAAGCTTTGAGTCTAAACTGTTTTAAAGGAAATAAAAATACTTGAGTTTCCTAAGTTTATGCATAGCAGTTTTAGCAATTTTGTGTTGAGATAAAAAATTGTGAAAAATAAAAATCACAAGCTCATTAGCTTATATTATTTGTGTCAAGAGGAGAAAATTCAAAAAATTACTTTAGTAGGGCTGCTATTGGGTTGAAGTGGGTAGGTTTGTTAAAGTAATGTCCTGTGCACAAGTCTTGAACTCAAGTTGCAGGTATTTTTCAGCTGAATGATAAGCTGCTAGAAGCTTGTTCAAGCCAGAAATGTGGGGGCAAAATTAAGCTGGGTTGATGGACTTCCTAGTCTCAAAAGCTCAAAAGCTCATTCATTCTCTAGCTTATCCAAAATAAGCTCTCAAGAAAGCCCTGTGGCTGTTCTTTTCAATCCCATGACTAAGTCCATTTTGTTCTAGCATTAATAAGTTTATTCATTCAAACTTATTTAGTTTTATTGGTTGCCACTTAGCATAGTTAGCATAGTATTAGCTTATTTCGGATTATTAGGAGCTTATTTAAGTTTTTCCATTGCTTATTTTCATTTTTTATTCAAGGATCCTGTTAAAATTTGTAACCAACTGTTCTTCCCTTTTATTAGTTATTTACTTTTGGTTAGCTTATCTCGGTTGCTTTTGTTACTTGGTAGTTAATCACCTTTTCACATTGCTTTCTTTTAGCTTATTTCTACTTTTCATGCTTATTTGAGTTCATAACTGCTTAAGGGTGTTTGTTTGTTCTCTTGTCCCAGCAGGTGGTGAATAAGCGATCAAGCTGCTTATTGATGGGTTTCGAAGAAAAGTTTTCATAAAATCTTTTACTTTGATCTAATCTTCAAGTTCAAAAGTAAAAATCCAAAAAAAAAAAAAAGAAGCAAAATGGGAGGCAGGGGTCGAACCTGAGACCTCTCCCTTGGATAGGATGTTGCATATGTACCTGTACCAATAGCGCCCTTGGGTCTTTCTTGTCAAACTTTGCAACACTTAAAATATAAGGGGACTTGGGCAGTTTTGCTTATAAGCCATTCTTGGCTTATTTCGTGCTTATTTTCAAAAGCAACACCAAGCTTTCTTATTTTTCCTAGGACCAGTGATAATCAAAGTAGTTTCTGTGATTTTCTCGTATTTTTCTAAAGCAGTTTAGTATTTTTAATTATTTAATTTGTTTAAATTAGTTTTAAATTGTAATAAATAAAATAAAACTCAAAAAATATTCCGCTTTTTCCTAAAATTTTCTTTTGTCATATATTATGTGAGAAAATTGTTTTTACATTAAAGGACTTTTATTTCACAAATTTTACGTTTTATCTTGCGCTCCGGCGTAATTTTCGTACATAACGTCGTCTTCATTTTAGGCCACGCGTTTTAGATATTTTAAGTTTACGTTTAGTTAAAATAGTTTATTTAAGATATTTAGTTTTATAAAATCAACAAAAACATCATTTTAAAAATAGTGATAGCGTTTATTTAATAGATTTTATCTTTTAATCTCCTTTAATTTGCATTTAAGCCGTTTTAATTTGTTGGCTTTTTACGTAGTTATAATAATAATCTCAAATCTCCTTTTCCGTTCAAATCTCCCGATCACTTCGTTTGATAATCCATTGCATAGCTATTTGGGACATAACGACCGGGAAACACTATACTCCCGGATCTTCATTGCATTCGTCTTTGAGCAGTTTAAAATGGTTACGGTCCGCCATTCACAAGTGGCGGGTTTGTGTGATTTAGCTTGACTGTTTGCACGCACCAACAAGACACCGGGATTACATCAAATACGTAACCATAATCTTTGAGTTGTGTTCTCATCCAAATGACTTGAGCACAACACGCCGACATGGCTACATATTACGCTTTTGTAGAGGGACAATGATGTACAATCTTGCTTTTCGATTGCCATGACACCAATTTATCACCAAAGAATTGCAAACCACAAGTACTTTTCGAGAATCTAAGCAACATGCGTGATCGTCTCGAAAAAGCTATTAGTTCAAAACCGAATCCGCCGGATACAGTTCCCAAATTAATGGTTCCCTTGATGTATCGGAGGATTCTTTTAGCCTCGATGAGGTGACGTTCGATTGGTCTTGACCGATAATGGGAGCAAATATATACTGAAAATACAATGTCGGGTCTCTTGGTGTTAGATACATGAGACCTAATAATACTTCGGTATTTGGTAGGGTCAACCAATTTCCCATGCAAATCAGCGTCTCGTTTGTTTCTATGTGCCATTGGTGTGGCATAGGTATCACAGCTTTGCATTCCATGTTTGTTTAAAATTTCAAGAGCATATTTGGACTGACTTAAGAAAATACCACGGGGTGATTGATGAACTTGAAGTCCTAAGAAGAACGTAAGTTCACCCATTATTGACATTTCAAAATGTGTTTTCATAAGTTTTGAAAAAGCGTTTGTGTACTTTTTATGGGTTGACCCAAAAATGATGTCATCCACATAAATTTGAGCGATTAAAATGTGTGCCCGTGATATTGTATAAGCGGTGTTGGGTCGACCGATCCTTTGACAAAATTATGGGATAGAAGAAAGGATGATAACTCATCATACCACGCAGGGGCTTGTTTGAGACCATAGAGAGCCTTGTTCGGTTTGTAGGCGTGATAAGGGAACTCGGATCAACAAATCATACGGTTGACTAACATATACCGTTTCCTTGATTTACCATTTAAGCGGTTTTGACATCCATCGATGACCGTGATATTCATGTGAGCCGTGAATGCGGAAAAATCCGTCTGACCTCAAGTCTAGCAACCGGTGCGAATGATTCTTTGAAGCCAATCCCCTCTTCCTGTCTATAACCCTTAGCCACCAGACGTGACTTATTTCGAATAACCGTACCCTCAGCATCAAGCTTATTTTTCCAAATCTATTTGAGACCAATGACGTAGACCCATGTTGGTCGTTCAACCAATTCTCATACTTCAATACGTTTAAACTGGTTCAGTTCTTCTTGCATGGATTCAATCCAGTTGTCAAAATTCATTGCTTCTTTAATGTTTTTAGGTTCAGATTGACAAACGGTAAGTGCATAAATGCAATGTTCACCGTCAGTCTGAAGGCGTTGTCTAGTTATGACTGGTTGATTCGGGTTTCCAATAATGTTCACAAGAGGATGGTATTTAGTCCAACAATGTGTGGAGGGTTGATGTTGATATACATTATGCAATTAGGTGGATTCAAATGGGTTGTAGATGATTCCGCAACATCAGAAGTTGCAGTTTCATTAGCGAAAGGGTTAAAGAACACATTTGGATCATAATCTACGGGTGTAGGTACATCATGATTCAGAAGATCATCAGCTGGTTCAGCGTCATTGGATGCGGTTTGTTCGGTTGTTGTTGTAGAATCAATTGGAGGTGCGTCGACAATGTTGTTGTTGTTTCATGTATCATGGATTAGATTATTATCGGGTTGAGCGTGAAACATTTGATACATCCGGAGCACGTTGATCAATATCATCACTAAACGGAGGATCAAATAAATTGTTCCATTTGACGATGAGTAAAGTCGTAAGCTTGGTTCGGTGATGATGGGGTTTGGGGAAGTTTAGACGATTATGACCGGGTTCCAAGTGTTTTGCTCAGAAGCCATTTCTATAAGCTCATCAAAATTAGCATGAATCGTTTCCATAATCTCCCTTGTACGACGATTCCAGATCCGGTATCCTTTTGAGCTTTCCAAAATCATCACGATCATTATTTGGTTAACAGAGAGAACCAAATACATGAAAGTGTTTGAGATTCGGTTTGCGGTTATGGATAAGCTCATAAGTTGTTTTGTTGTGGCGTTTGGTTATCATAGAACGGTTCTGAGTGTAGCATGCAGTTGACACGACTTCTACCCATAAGTAATCTGGAAGTTTTGCATTGATTAACATCGTTCTTGCAGCTTCCACTAACGTACGGTTTCGTCTTTCAACAACTCCATTTTGTTCTGGTGTCCGTGCAATTGATGTTTGATGCTCAATTCCCACTTTCTCATAGTATTCACGAAGAGTTTGATTCACAAATTCGGTTCCTCTGTATGTTCGATTTGTCATTGTGTTCAAGTGAACTTGAATTTTCGTGAGAAAGGTGATGATCATTTGTGGAGCTTGATCTTTACTTCGAAGAAAATAAACCCAAGTCCATCTTGAGTAGTCATCAACAATTACTAGAATGTAGCGTTTGCCATTAATCGTCTGCACACGTATCGGGCCACACAAATCCATGTGAAGAAGATGAAGCACATGCTGAGAGTTGTGTTCCACCTTGGGAGGAAAGTGAGCACGAGTGCTTTTCCCTTGTTCACAAGCTGAGCATAGATGATCTTTAGAATACCGAAACCTTGGAAGACCTTCAACTAGTTTGTATCGTGCGAGATTGGTTATGGTTTGAAAGTTCAAGTGAGAAAGTCGTCGGTGCCATAGCCAAGATTTTGTTGATGTTGCCCTAGAAAGTAGACAAACGGGAGATGAAGCAATCATGTCTAGCATTGAGATTGTGTAAAGGCTTGATGTGCGGTTTCCAGACATAAGATCGTTTCCTTGCAAATCACGAATGAAGCAAGTTTCTCCCTAAAAGAAACTTCCAAATCTCCGTCACAAAATTGACCGACTGAAAAGAGATTGTGACCGAGACCTTCCACATAATAAACCCTGATGATTTCGATGTTCCCATTGATGTAATCTCCGTCGCCCATGATAGGCTAGTGATCATTCCGAACTGACAGATGCCGATGAACTTTGAAACAAAGTTTGATAATAGTTGGGATTGCACGTCATGTCTTTGGGAACATCCGCTATCAACAATCCAGAGGATGATCTGTATCACCTGCATTACACACAGTCGACACAGGTGGAATAGAAGTAGAGTTAGAACCCGAAGAGTTAGAGGGTTCCGTTATAGTTACAGTTGAAACACAAATGTTAATGATTTTAGGAATCCATTTAAAGACAGGTGTATTTTGTAACCATCTCTGCCAAGTCCAACTAGTTTTAGCTTTGGTCTTAGTGAATGCACTAGGTGATATTTTCTTCCTAGGAGGTGAAGTGGGTTATATGGGTACATCAATGATCGTAGCAGAAACACTAGAGAGCGATTTACCTAGCACATACTTAGAAGCATTAGTGGGCCTAGAGGTAATCCATTTTCTATTATTCCGCTTACGAGACAAGATAGATTTAGCAACACATTTATCATGACAACCAGAAAAGATGCCTTTACGACAACCAACACAAGATGCTTCAAACATAACATTCAAAGTACTTAAAGGTTCAACATTCGTTACATCACTTTGGCTATTACATTTGTCTAATGCAATGTCTAAAGTGGGTGCAACATGAGTTTTATTCAAAGTCCTAAGGTGTTCTTCTACTTCAGAGGTCTTTATTGTTCTTATCTTACGTTACAACTTCCTATTCTTCCTGTTTTTGCTCTGAAGCTGTGAAGTGCTAACGTTGGGAAAAGAGGCAACTATTCCTGTATTAGTGGAAGGAAGCACATTAGTATCTTGTGGTTTATCATTAGGCGTTCTAGTGTCAATTTTAAACATTCCAGGTGCAAGAACATTCGTGTTACTAGACTTATCTTGTTCATACTTCCCTAACTTTGCTTTTAACTCAACAATAGTGTGCAGCAATTCCTGATTTTCAGAGCGAACGTTTCCACTAACGTTTAAGACTTCTTTAGTCTATGCAAGATGATTATCAAGCTCTTATGATGCCTTAGCACGAGTCTTTTTGAGCAAATCAAATAGGACACCATATTCAGTTTTGAATTTCGCAATTTCTTGTTCATATTTTGAAATTTGACATTTTAAAGACACGTTATCATCATCCAGTTGTTCAAGTTTTGGATCAAAAGATTTTTCACGCAACTGGTTGATTTTGTTTTGCAAAGCAAGTTCTCGATTTTGAAAATCTTTTTAACACCATTGAAGAAGACGTTTTGCATTCGAAAGTTCATTTAACAAATGCTCATTTTCAATTTTTAAAGACTAGATTTGCGGCACATTATCGATATTCTCAACATTATCAACAGAGTCAACTTCAATATAGTCAAATGCATATGCAACCATATGTAATAACACCACATTGATGGTATCTGCACAAATAACATCTTCCAAGAGTCGATCAACATGATTTCTTAACATTTTCTTTTTACGTTTAGTATTTGAAATCGATGTTTATGTTTTCTCGAAAACTGTTTTCATAAGTTTAATCTCCTTTTGAAGATCCCGTTCCCAATATATTGCACACATTTTGAGATTTCGAACATGTAGTAAAAGTCTTTTCCGAAAAATATCTCTTTGATTTCACGCATGTGGTGATTGAAAATGTTCAGCTTTTATTTCAGAATTAACTTTAATTTCACGTTCCAAAAGTTTGATGTCAGACATGAATGTATCAAAATAGTTAAGAACTTGACATCGTTCGGGTAATGATTTTACTTCACTGAAGGAAGGTAAAGGACCATTAATTTGTGCAACATTGTATCGGGGATTGTCGGGAATCTTGATTTGATGAGACAAAGTAAATAGAAGAATGAAACAAAGGGACTTAAAGTGACAAAGATGAAAGCTACAAAAAGATGGAGGGACTTGCTTGCAAAAGAAGATTTGTTTACTAGTCATTCGTAGTATCTTGTAAACCCTAATCCTCTAGTATATAAAGAGGACATGGGGTGTAGGTTTTTATCAATTAAGTCTTCCATAATGTAGACGTCTAGTAAAGGTGTGTGTGTGTGTGTGTCTAGGGCGTAGGTATTGTAAACGCCTAGACTTAGTGTTTGTAGTAGAGTAGAGATGATGACGAAGAAACCTTTATACAATAACATTGTTCTTTGATTATTCCGCTATGCATGTTAAATGTTATTGTGATCCTAGATAAGGTCTAAACAACCTCGAGCATCGATTCTAATATATGGTATCAGAGCGGGTTGCTCTTGATATCTAGGATTTCGCAAGGTTTCCGGAAAAAGAAGAAAAATTCGAATCTAGAAAAATTTTGGTAATGCTTCTGCAGGTCAGTTTTCAAACAGGTATAACGTTTTCGTTAACCGTTGGATCATGACGAAATTTTAGGTGGACGTTCTCTATATACCCATCTAACTTTCCACTGGAGGGATCGTCGATCTGAGATCTAAATCTAAAGTTACAGGCTGTCGAAGTAGGCTGCAGAGAGAGGTTTTCAAATTCGAATTTTTGGAATTTTTAGGGTTTTCTTTGATCTTTAACTTTCTAAACTCATGTTTTCTTGTTTTAATTCGTCATGGAGGATGGTTATTGATCGTTTAATGTTTATAATTCATTCCAAGAAAGCAAATTTGATGATGGTTTAGGGTTTTCATGAATAATCTCGTCATAATGGTGTACAATGAAAACCCTAGGACCAAACAAAGTTTTCTGTATTCCTCGTTTATGTAAGCTACATAACATGGATCGTTATCAGTTTTATCCATTCGAACTAATATGCTACTTTAACGGATCTACTACTAAGCTTCTGCTACCTTGTTCTGCTGATAATTTCATATTGGTGTTGTGTTAAAGCTGATGTTGTGTTTGACAGTTTGGTACACATGGTTACAAGAGTAAGGGGAAGGCTATACGATTGATATAGACTTCATGTGTTACTACTGATTTCAGAGAAGGGTTACCATTACTATACTTCTTCGTTACCACTGCTAGTTAATTCGTTTCCACTGCCAGATTATCATGGTACCATTGCTAGCTTATTTAAGTTACCACTGCTCCACGTTATGTTTCCACTGCTGTACGTTACAAATACTGCTAGCTTCTTGTTTCTGCTTCGCGTCAACACTTACTGCTGCTGCATGGATTGACAACTTAGGTTGTGTTCGTATCATGATTTTACATTCATGCTGCTACTTAGCAGTTAGTAGTGGTTACTTTTAAAGGTTTAGTGACACTCATAAACGAAGTCTTGGATTGAAGTTTTTGGCGTATAACCTGTGACCAGGATCAAAGATGAGCTTTGTGATATATGGTTCTAAATTGTTTTAGTTAAGTGTGTGAGACTGAATTGTGCATGCGTATGGTACTATGAATATTTTGATCCTTACACGTTTGTACTGATTGATGAATATGGATAATGGGGTCATAGGAAAGTTGTCATGGCCAGTATTACATGCATATTATAACAAACCTTGTAGTACATATAAGGTTGTTGATTTTATGATATATAAAATACAATAAAACATAAAGACATCAAGAGTACACAGCGGAAGACTTAAGATCATAACAAATAAATTAATTAACTGAAAATATGCGTAACGTACCTCTTGCTAATGACAAATCCCTCGAGCAAAGCAAAACAACCCTCGAGAAAAGCAAAACAAAGAAGTACTAATTGGTGTAAGAATAATGTCTTACAACCACGTTCTTGTACACACGAATTAACCAACGAATCAAGCGATTGCTAGATCTAACACAAGTCCTCGTTAAGAAAACGAAACCAAACTCCCTTACAAATGGGGTGTTCGGCCGATTGGGACAAGAGAGAGAGAGGAGAGATCTAGGGTTAATTCAATGCACAAGTGTATGAAACCCTAGAACCTAACCCTCTTTATATACTAGTAGGTAAACTTTGGGAACAAGTTGGGATTAGGCCTTGAAAGCCCCATATGGCCGGCCATGTAGAAAGCCCAAAGCCAAACCCATAACTTTTCCAAGTTTTCCATTTCTAGTCCTTTCTCTTTTCATTTAATGGTGGTTAGTCATTTTTCCATTAAATACTTAACGATCGTTAACGGACTTAATGTGCAATAATTAATCGTAAACATAAACATTAATTATTAACTTTAATTCTCATTCGCTAATGTGTGCAATCCGTGGTCACGAGTTCGAATCCGGACATTCACATGTTCGTAAATATATACATTTCAACGACTCCACTTGGATATGTTTACAAAGCGTGAAATGACATTGGTTAGCGTCTAGCAACACGCCAATGCCCGGTACAACTCGTGTATGGTTTTCGGAGAAAAACCAAGTTTGATGATTCATCATCATATTCATCCTTTGTTTCTAATACCATGTTAATAAGAATATGGATCTCACTCATTTCTTAATTAACTATTATGTTTCTCGCTTTATGTGATTGATTAAGATTGCCAATTCTTCCGAACATATTCCGAAGACCTTGGGCATGGCCATGCAAACATCTTAACAACCCTACGAGGGCCCAGAGTATTATACTTCAAAATAAATTTGAAGGAAACAAATCCCATTTGACTACAAGCGGGATTCATAAATTTCGCAACACTTCGAAAACAACCCTTATAACTACCGATTCACGTATAGCGTTAGATTGCTTCACAAAATGCACTATATCCATGACATATCTCTTGTATCTCAAGTCGAGGATAAATATCCATGATATACTTAATGACAAAGATCCATAAAGTATCATCATGTGAGTGGGATAAGTCCTATACTCAATTCATTGAATATCATCGAAATTAGTCATGCTACGCATCAATATACTTTCAAGTATATTCTAACTAATACTCGAGTTGTCTTAATTCAATATCATTCCCATGTTATTGATTGACAACGGATTATTTAGAATAACTTAAGTTATTCATGGATTTAAACATGCAAACATAGGACACAATATTATAAATGAAATTAAACGTATACCGTACTTTAATTCATTATAAATAATAATTGTTTAACATCGTTTATCCAAATACTAAATAGATCAATGCATGATAATTCTCAGTTAATGAATTTTGCCACAAGTCATGCAACTCATACTTGTTGACAAGGCATAATTTCAACTAACTTTGATCTACAAGAATTTTGAGAATACTTATTTCAAAAATTCAATAATTGAATTTCTTGTATGTGTTTACACATATCTTGATATTGTCATATCATTCCATAAGGTGCGTGATAACCGAACCACCCTTTATGACAATCATCCTTCAACACTTAAAGTTTAAAGTATTCTTTATTCTTTAATGTATAATGCAACTATGCTCTTAATTGAGCATAACTAGTCAACATGGTCATCACCAATGATACCATGACTAGAATTGAGTGTCATCTCAATTATACCAGCATCATTGTGTACAACGATATGCTCTTTAAACATCCGTAAACTTGAGCAGTTATAGTGTAATGTTGGTGCCTACCAAACTCAAGTTTGTTGGCAATGACAATTATGAAATAATTGCCATATTTTATCCATAGAATCTAGGAGCATATCCAGATGTGGAATGAGATTCTAAATCAAAACATATTCCTTTTAAAATATTTATTACACTAACAACTTTCAATGTTGTCAAATCATCTTGTAACCAAGCATGACACAACAATCTTATACACAACATGATGTACATGATGAATCTTCAAGTTAAACTTAAAGATTTCATTCATATTATATCTTGTCAAAGATATGTATTTATCATGTTTTATTAGACTCATTTATTTTACCGCATATGTTTATAAACATATATTCCAAGGTTGTATATATTATTTCCAAATCTTACAAACGAAGTTTCATTCCCAACTAAAACTTAATTTAAGTGGAATGTAGTTGCCCATACAACATATAAGATTTAAGAAAAATAAATAATACTCCCACTAGCTTTCGGAATACTTATGAGCAATTTTATTTTAATTATTAAATCAAACATGGATTTAATATTAAACATAAGAATCATCTCTAGATGCATGCATATATCCATTCATGGATTCTTGCGGATCTGTGCAAATTCAAAGATTATTTGAATTCATAAACTACTTTGTATTACTTATCGTCCTCGCAAAAGTAATTCACAACAAAGAGTTTTGATATTCATTGTCAAAATTTCATATCAATGAAACTAAGTAATACAATTATAATCTTTATACTTCTATTTAATGTATCTAGAAAAGAATATTCAATCATAGTTAATTGCTTAAATATGATTAATATTATTATCACTAGACATGCATTAAATATGTGTACAATATTGTCCATATGATTTCTACATAAAGATTTAAACCACTAAGGTTTCCATCCTTTGAAGAAACTCATATTCATTATTAAGATAAACCAAGTATCTAAAGTTGATTATCTTTATGGACTGACATCTCAACATTCATAGTATGATTGATTTACCACAATTCATCATTTGGTAAATTCATCATTATGATTATCGAGCTTACCATGATCACAGTAACTCATATTTCTCGGCATATTAAATATCGAGATATCCTTTCGGATCTATGAGCGACAATTCCATCATATTGAGGTCTATCATTTACATGTTTAACCTCATCATGATATTTGCTAGTGTATTTTAGAAGATTATGTATTTTGTAATTCAATCTTTCAAGATCTTAAACAAAACTCCCACTTGCCTTTAACAATTTAAAGATTACCTTTAAATAGTTTAGCAAGTAAGCAACAATACATTGTTCTCTTTTGGGATATTACAAAAACATTGATGATTCTAACATTATTTTGTTACAACTCACTATACAAGCGGTTTAACAAATTCGAACTTCATTATAAGACTTAATGTGATTCATCACATTCCATAAACAAATGGTGTCTTATTAATCTTCTAGGTTGGAGTCTTATTGAGTATATTCAATCTATACTCGTATTCTAACCTTGATAACTTTTGGAAGAAACTATAGTTATCTTGAATCAAACATGCCAATAGATTTTGATTCTTCTAACCGAACATACCATAAAACTATGGTATTTCATTAGAATTAATATTGTAAGATAATCTAACAATATTTAAGATAACCATCTACTCTTTGGCTCATCTATTTACCAACAAAGTAAAACTTAATGGTACAATAGAATTACCAAGTCAATTGCATGTATTATATCACAAGTATTTTGACCAAGTCAAAAGACATATCGATTATAATCCCACTATACGTTATAAGTCATTGATCACCTCATTGACTTCATGCATATGTCTTAAAACATAGCAAGTTAACGTCTTACTTTATATTGTAAGTCTTGTATTAAAAGACTTCATGTTTGTGACTTTACAATATCATAAACATTTTTAATTAAAGTAATTATGAACACCACCTCGGGTTTCAATTAATATTTCAAGTTAATACTTACTACATATATTTAAGTCATTCAACGAATACTTAAATTCAAAGTAGTATTAGATTACTTCATTTAATTATGTCATTCCATGAAAATTCAACGTAAGAAACTGCAAAATCATCCATGCTCGTTCTCACGACATGTGGATATTTTACCTTGGGCTATAATCTAGTTCACGTTCTCACGTAACATAAATTGTAACTACAAGTGTTTCTTAAATATTGAATGACATAAATTTTGAAAATAAAGTAGTCTTTGTTATCATCTTGACACATGTTCTTAATAAGGCAATCATACATATAAAATATATAATTCCTATTAGAACGTAACTCTCTTACCTTGCGATCAAGAGAATCCATTTAAATCATATTTATATGGGGCAAATGACAAAAAAATGCATCAAACTTGACACTTTATGTGATTGTGTGTTAATTATTTTTTCTTATTGTATGTCTTGAACTTTCAAATCTCGATCATTATGTGTATTTTGTGACTATTCGCCATGTAAAATGACCATTTTACCCTTTGAAATTTGAAAAATTAAGGGTAAAATGGTCAAAATCACACAATAATCGAATTTTGAAAGTTCAAGTACACAATAAGAAAAAATAGTTACTACACACAATCATAAAAGTGTCAAGTTTGATGCATTTTTATCATTCTCTATTTATATGTTGTATCTTGCACACAATAAAGATTTCTCCCACTTGTGCATGGATCAACATCATGTAGCGAGATAAACAACACGATGCCGTTCGTTTATTTGATTAAGATGATTTGTGTCATAGATATAACAAGTAGATGTAGAACTATATTGTTTAGTAAGGAAAGCGTACACGACTATCCTTAAAACATAAGTGTCTACAATTGGAAAGTAATTATCTTTGAAGATAATGCGGGTTACTACACGAGGAAATAAGGCTTGTAGCTCCCACCTGAATTAGAAATCATTAAAACAACTTCTTATTCAATAATGCAACACAAATGCTCCCACCGAATCGACAACATTGTAAGTGTTGCATAACGATTAAAACAACTTGCTTGCTTTTACTTTCCTACACCTTTAAAGAACCATACGTAATCATTACTAAGGTACTAAAGGTGTATTCTACTCTATGAATGATGGGTTATCCATCAAAGTTATTAACGAAAAATTGGGTATGCAATTTCTTCCTTATGAGCCTACCATGCCCATAATGGTATGTAGCACCTTTAAAGGTTAAAGCAAAACAACTAGATAAAATATGCTAGTTTGCCTTTTACCAATTTTCGCGGTAATTAGTCTAGCTTCTAATTTAGTAACTCATATACATGTTTTCCAGTTAACCAACATTCATGTTTGTTACAAAAGGATTCATTCACCAAATGAAGGTAATGAAATCTTTATGGAAAATATGACGTGCAATTCATTGCTATGAGTTACATTAGAATTTTGGACAATTCAAACGTTCTATTATACCTTTCTCATTCATGAAAAGGAATAGGATTGAGTCTAATGCTTCTCCCATGGAAAAGAGACTTCGTTTGTCTTTTCGGTAAATTATTCTCGATCAAACATTTGTTTGAAAGCATAATGGAACAATTTATTGATCAAAGACTAAACTTCGTTTACGGTTAAATGTTGCAATTATACATTCAAAAGAATTACAAAATTCAATTTTAGTATTTTCGATAATTAACCTTTTCAAGAAAATTAAACACCCATGGTTCATAAACATATAACCATTTAATTTTCACTGAAAACTAGGATCCAAATTGTCATAATCTCATCACGTCGGTTGATCGCTAGTAATGAACCTTATACAAAGTGGTAGAGCTTGTGCTCAATTGCCAATTTAAATTGCAATTCCTAGATTTATGGGATTTACATATAGCCAATTTCAATTGCCATGTAAACATGTTTTATCCCATCTTATGCCTTGAGTTGCCAGTTCTCACTACAAAACTCAATTAAGTTGTCCAACTTAAGAAACTGCAAAATCGTCCATGCCCGTTCTCACGACACGTAGACATTTTACCCTTTGATTACGATCTAAGTCACGGTCTCACGCAAATAAAAAATAATCTTAGGTGTTTCCGTTTCGTTGGATGGCATATAACTTAAATTAAAGGGTAATAGTTTTGATGTAAAATCAAATATGTACAAAGATGTCATGCATTCATCTTTGTAACATAGGTTTTATTAAAACATTTATATCTTGTTTTAATGTTTAAGTTTTCATCATCAAACTTTAATTGAGGTATTGGTTTCACCAATCAAGGAATTTAGTGTTAATTATCATCCATTATACCGTACTTTTGCATAAGTGTAAACACTTAGTGTTTGGATAATTACCACGAAGTGGCGCATGGAATTAAAACTAATTCGCCCTTAAGATGAGCTTGCACATTTAATGGCTTACTAAGTAGCTCCATTCGAACTTACAGAGGGAGAGGACAGTGCACGCGCTAAAGCACAACCTTAGACATCCTTTCGGTGTATTTGTCGCACTTCTTTAAACCCTTTTATTAGTTCATTCTCATGGGTGAGCTGTTCGGTCATTTGTACCAAAGTCATCATCAATTAAACGATTATGATTACTATTCTTAAAATACATGTTTCACCATTGTTTAGGTCGGTTTATTTTCTTGTAAAAATACCCTTGTTACACATAACAAACAAGCAAGTATTTGAAAAATAAACAAATAAACAATGAAAGCATAACAAATAAAAGTCATGCATATCAAATAGCCACATGCAAACGGTTTTGATAAATCTTATTAATAACCAATTCTAGATCGTCAATATGCATATATTTAATTAAGACTTCCACCGTTTTCATCTATGTACAAGGTGAACCACATGCATCGATTCATCGATTGCGTAAGTCAAAACTAAATATATACCACATAGCACATAATTGATTAAATTAATAATTATTGAGGTCTTCCCAATTTAAGATCTATCATAATTTAATGTATATCATTTAAAACATGAAAGACATACAATAAAAAGCAGATCCATGATAAAACATGCGAGATAATTATCATGGATATCAATTACATAACAATTAATGCAATTAAGCGAGTTACGCATATACACATAAAGTTGCATGCATCTTAGTGTTTCTAATCCAATTAAAACAATAGTTTACAAAACCTAATTAGGGCACCAAATAAACGCCCCCTCAAAATTGGGTTTAGGTTTTGCAAACCCTAGATCTAAGCATACAAATAATAACACATTCATGTTTATTTTAATTATGTGTTTGATAATTAATTACTTGTTATACAAGGCTCGTGATGCCACTGTTGATTTTATGATATATAAAATACAATAAAACATAAAGACATCAAGAGTACACACGGAAGACTTAAGATCATAACAAATAAATTAATTAGCGAAAATATGCGTAACGTACCTCTTGCTAATGACAAATCCCTCGAGCAAAGCAAAACAACCCTCGAGCAAAGCAAAACAAAGAAGTACTAATTGGTGTAAGAATAATGTCTTACAACCACGTTCTTATACACTGCAATTAACCAACGAATCAGCGATTGCTAGATCTAACACAAGTCCTCGTTTAAGAAAAACGAAACCAAACTCCCTTACAAATGGGGTGTTCGGCCGATTGGGACAAGAGAGAGAAGGAGAGATCTAGGGTTAATTCAATGCACAAGTGTATGAAACCCTAGAACCTAACCTCTTTATATACTAGTAGGTAAACTTTGGGAACAAGTTAGGGATTAGGCCTTGGAAAGCCCCATATGGCCGGCCATGTAGAAAGCCCAAAGCCAAACCCATAACTTTTCCAAGTTTTCCATTTCTAGTCCTTTCTCTTTTCATTTAATGGTGGTTAGTCATTTTCCATTAAATACTTAACGATCGTTAACCGGACTTAATGTGCAATAATTAATCGTAAACATAAACATTAATTATTAACTTTAATTCTCATTCGCTAATGTGTGCAATCCCATGGTCACGAGTTCGAATCCGGACATTCACATGTTCGTAAATATATACATTTCCAACAAAGGTCACGTGATAACTTATTTGCTCTTGGTTCAAGATTAATGAGTCGTGTGATATACATTGTCATGTGGATTGATGTAGACGTCACGTGGTACTGATTTCAAAATTACGTCTTCTCAGGTGGTACAAGTACATCAAGTGGAGTATTCTAATGTGTTAAATGGTTTGCATGTGCAAGGGAAAATCCACTATTGAGATTGAACGTGTGTTAAGGTATGATACGAATGTTCGATATATATTGTTTTTACAGATCGTATCATTCGATATCGGATAGTATATTGATTGACTTTTGGATTTGAGGGGAAGCTCATATGGTTTGAAAGATGTTGAAGACACACACATGGGATTTTTTGTTCACACACACAAGATTGGAATTTGTTCTTAAAAGTTTTAAAAAAGCTCGTATTTGGTTTCTATTGAAGGATTGATTACGAAGGAGGTTATTTATCACTTACTTGAAGGTGAAGTGGATTTCTTAGATGCGTGTTCTTATTTTTGTGCATTCTTATTGAGACAAAGAATTGACAAAACACTTGAAGGAGTTACGTTATTGTGCTCAGTGATTATTGTCAAGCGATTGCGGTCTCCCTATACATGGGTATACGTTCGGAGTCATGTGGTTTGTACAAGACATAAGACATACGTTTGGGTTATTCTACTTCTTCAACAAGTTTGATATATCTGGTTTTCTTCACAAGCGGTCATTACAAGGAGCTTACAGATTTGAGGAATCATTTGATGTTCATGCACCACTCAAGGGGAAGTTTTTGATTCTTACTACTATTGATTAGTATTACTACTAATGGTTTAGATTTCTACTGTTTCAAGTTCATTTTTAGTTGCAGAAAACTTCACGGAGGGTGGTATATGTGAAAACATATACCTTTTTCGTTATCAAAACCGAACCAAAAAGACCAAAAACTAACCCACAAAGCCATAAATGTTTGTGCTTTTGTGTTTATGTATGTGCAGGTAATGGATATTGTGAAATGGACAAAAAGAAGACAAATGGACAAAAACGAGCACGAGAATGGAAGGAGCACGAAGTTACGGGTTTAATGATAATTTTATTTGGAGCATCGAGGCAAGATAAGAAAATTTTAAAGACCAAACGAAGATTGCAATTAATTAAGATGCTTAAAAAAAGAAGGAAAAATGGATCAGCAGAAAAAAGGAGCTTAAATGGAAATTAAATGCAACAACTAACACAAAAAGACTCTTGGTCTACTGGGTTGGGACATCTTTGCAAAACAAGAGGTCTTGGGTTCAATGGCATATTTGTGTACATATTTTTGATATCACTGCTGCCTAGTCTCCATCTCGTTCCAGTCCATCACAGAAGCCCAGCCACTCAACCTAGCTACAGCCCAGCGCAAATCTGCTCCAAGTAAAAAAAAGGGAACCCCAAGCCCAGCTGTCCATGCCGAATCCAAGCCCATCCAAAACTAAATCTGCTATATGCTTTTTAATTTCAACTTGGAGAGCAAGTTTTTGGAGGGGATTTTTATGCCAAGATTTTATAGTTTAGGTGCTTTTATGAAAATTTGTAAAACCCTATTCGGGGCCAAAGTGTAACTTGGGGGTTTATAAATACCCACCTCGCTCACCTCATTTAATCTATCTTTTTATTTATTTTTGTACCCAAACTCTTGTAATTTTTATGCTTATTTAGTTTTATAAAAGTTTTATTTATTTCTTGCAAGTTTGTTCATTTATTTATTGTCTCGCATCTCTTTATTCTTCTCATCTCTTAATCCTTTTTATTTCATTTTATTTTTATAAAACTTTTTATAAAAATATTCCATGAAGAGTTGGGTTATAGTAAGATTGTGTGAGTGTATTTTATACGCTTCGTGCACACGCTCAACATATCATAATTATATTTTTATAAAAGTTTAGTTTTTTATTGTTTATTTTTATTAAAATTTACCTTTTTATTGTTTTATTTAGCTTAAAAATAGTAAAAAGTCTCTAAAAATCTTGTCTTTTCTACGAAAAATCCAAAAATATATTTTATTTTCTTCATAAAATTTTCGTATTTTTCTGAGTTGTTTTAGTATTTTTAAAAATCAAAACGACTTCTTTTTATTTTCTTTAAAAATCTCTTTCAAATTTTATTTTAAAAATAGTAAAACATTAAAAAAATATATTTTAAAATTTCGGTAGCTTCTCATAGTTTTCTTAAGATAGTGTAAATTTTTCATATTTTTTTTGAACTAGTTTACTATTTATTTGGATTTATTGGCTATTTTAAACATTAAAATCGAAAAACAAAATACTTATTTATTTCCGAAAATTCTAAATTTTTTCCTGTGAGCTTCTATCACTTTTCTAATGTTTCAAAAATATTTGTAATTTTCGGAGTTCATTTGATATTTTCCTTGGTTTATTTCCTTTTCTTTAAAAAAAAAAAAAAAAAAAAAAAAAAAAAAACGAAATTATTTTTATCTGTTTTTATTAGTTTTTTATTGTGTGAAAAAATTAATTTTTTTAGTTCACTATTTTATTTTAAATTTCCTAATTGTTTTAGTTATTTAATACTTTTTTTTCTCTTGTAAAAAAAATCTTGTATTTTAAATCTTAACCTTAATATCCAAATTAGTTTTTGTGGAAACATATCTCCTTGAGAGATTTTGGTGGTTAAGATTTGATTTATTAAGGTTATTTTATCTATTATTTAAGTTTTTCTTTTTTTTATAAAAAATCTTATATTTATATATTTGTGCTAACCCTTAAAGTTTTGATTTTGTTTGTGTAATCCGATCCTACCTCATAAGGCGTGGAGCTTACGGGTCTTATAAGCTTAAAAATCATTAAAGTTTACAAATTTAATAACTTTTATTAAGTTATTTAGTTAATAAAGCTTAAAACTTTATTTAACTAATTAGCAAAATTAAAGTTAATAGGGAAATAAACTTTAATAATTTCTTTAGTTTATAAGATCGGGTGGTATTCTCTCATATAAATCACGGGTTTTATTCTCTTACATTTTATCATTTTAGCTTAGATTCTTAGTTTAACGTTATGTTTAATTATTCGTCTTATGTTTGTTAAGTCTTTTATTGTCATATTGTAGCTTAATATTCATTGTCACTAGTTGTAGTTTGTCATTTAAATTTTAGTTTAAACTTTAATCAGTTAAATTAGTTTAAAAAAAAAAAAATCTCTAAAAAAAAAATCCTAAAAACGCAAAAACCCGAATTTAGATTTTAATTCAAAAAAAAATTAAAAAGTCAAAAAAAAATATATTCCGCTTTTTTCAAAAATCAAAAACCAAAAAAAAAATAGTTTTAAATTTTAGATAATTTTTAAATCACATTTTTAGTTGTAGAAAAATATTATATCACTTTTAGGGGTTAAAATAGATTAATTTGCATTTTAGAATACGTTTTTTTAGCATAAAGTAATTTGCGTCTTTAGTTTAATTTGCGTACTTAATTGAGATTACTTGTTTGCACCTTAGGATTAGTAGATTTATATGCCTTTTATTATTATTTCTTGCCCCGTAGTTTAGAAATCACTCAAAAATCCATTTTACCCATTCAAATCCGAATAACGCGACGTGAGTTTTAAACTCCATTCATCCTTCGCTTGGAACGATCCGGGGATTCAAATCTAATACATTTGAGTTTCCCAATACTACAAATACTATAATTGGTCTTTTTCCTAAGAATCAAAGGGTAATTTGAAACATTGGAAGGATGAATTGGATGTGTGGTATTGGTTCGTGGTGGTCAAGATCAATTTTGCATATGTTCCCTATTAGTTGATAACAAAAAGGGGAAGAGATGTTTGAGTGGCATGGCATGGATTAAGGGGAAGACAAAGGAAGACAAGATTTGTTTCATTTGTTTATTTTGTCATACACGACTTTGTTTATTTTGTCATCATCAAATAAGGGAAGATTGTTGGGAATCTTGATTTGATGAGACAAAGTAAATAGAAGAATGAAATAAAGGGAGTTAAAGTGACAAAGATGAAAGCTACAAAAAGATGGAGGGACTTGCTTGCAAAAGAAGATTTATTTACTAGTCCTTCGTAGTATCTTGTAAACCCTAATCCTCTAGTATATAAAGAGGACATGGGGTGTAGGTTTTTATCAATTAAGTCTTCCATAATGTAGACGTCTAGTAAAGGTGTGTGTGTGTGTCTAGGGCGTAGGTATTGTAAACGCCTAGACTTAGTGTTTGTAGTAGAGTAGAGATGATGACGAAGAAACCTTTATGCAATAACATTGTTCTTTGATTATTCCGCTGTGCATGTTAAATGTTATTGTGATCCTAGATAAGGTCTAAACAACCTCGAGCATCGATTCTAACAGGGATCATCATTAGAAGAGGACTCAGGAAGTGATGCGATAACCCAAGGTGTGTTAGTATGATCTTATTGTTTTACAAACGGTATGATTTTTGAGTAATCGAATGGTGTGTTATATTCAACATTTTCCAATTTTAATCGACTCTCAGCATCAGCATCTGTTTCCTCATCACGATTATATTCAACAACACTCATAATTGAATCATCAATTCTATGTTCTGCACTGTAAACTTGAGGATTTGGTTTGAATGCTCTATGTGAAAACTTTGGTTTGTAATCAGCAAGAATTGGTCCATATCCATTTGGATTTGGTTTAAAAGTAAACTTTTGAATTGTTGTGATTGACTCACCATGTTTGTATGTGACATTTGAAACTCTTTGATTTTATTTTGTAAATCGACAATTTCATCAAGATACTCATCTATTTGTTTCCTCGAATGCTTTTTGTACTCACAAACTGTTTTTGACAAGTTAACAACTCGGACTTGGCTTTTGAGTTTCGAAGTGAGGCGTTAAGTTGTTGTTTATGATCAAACTTTAGTTGTTCTATTTGAAAGCAATGCATTCTTGGATGCAACTAGATCACATATCTGTTTTCCAAAGATTTTTCATTTTGGTATGATTTTGAAAAAGCGACTTCAAAACTTTGTTCACATTTTTCTTTGGTTTCAAAAATGTTGAGTTGGAACCTATAGCATTCATTATCCTTAGTCAACAGTGCAATTTTATCTTGCAGTTTCTTATTTATCTCATTGCACTTTTCCAGTTGAGATTGGGTGGTCTGAAATAAGTTGGTCATGAGCTTAAGATCTGAATTAGACAAAGGTTCATCTTGTTCAACTTGAGTCTCAACATAATCATTATTGAGATCCTCAAATATGACCATGGAGTTAACTTGATTATCAATATTAACCATGAGGTCATCTTGATCGTCAAATATAACTACGGGATCCATTTGATTACCATCGGAATGAGATGTAGAAGGCTCATGTTGAACACTCTGTGCCTCGTTGGATGTAGATGTTGGCGGAGATATCAGATCATTAATGAGTATATTTGGATCCGGTACCTGAGACAAGCCATCGATGTCATACACCGGGCTGTGTCACTCATGTGGAGCTCTTGCATGTTAGCCATTAACATCACGGTGCATTAGCTTGCAAGTCCTCCATGTCATCATCAGTGCATCATCCATGAAGCTCGTTCCTTGTTGGTAAGTGTTCCACCACTTC
Organism: Chrysanthemum lavandulifolium; assembly: GCA_022545495.1. NCBI lineage: Eukaryota > Viridiplantae > Streptophyta > Magnoliopsida > Asterales > Asteraceae > Chrysanthemum > Chrysanthemum lavandulifolium. The sequence continues at coordinate 241,598 of JAHFWF010000040.1, forward strand.
ATCCTTGAGAGCCAAGAGTAAAGCCTCTTTGTGATAAGCGTTGCCTCTTGTTCTCGGCTTTGGGCATGCATTAGCCAGATGACCCTTCTCATTGCAGTTGTAGCATCGGAGACCATTAAACCCAGTCTGAACATTAAACCCTTCACATCGGACGACCATTTCCACGATTCTGAACCTCAACTCTTCCATTGTTAACAACAGCGTGATTTCTTGTGCTTGAGGAGGTACGAATGCGATTGTTGGATTTGTTTGCGAATCTCCCGAAGGCTCTAGCAATCATGAAAAATCCTTGATTCAATGCATCGAAGGCTTTCGCATCCTCATTTGATTCACTGTATAGTGCTTGATCATTATTGTTGTTGTATGGAACCAATTGAGTTTCTTACGATTCTTGTGATGGATCATATGGTGTGTCTGAGCGATTGGTTGTGGAGGGTTTGTGAAGGCAGTTGGCAAGGTCGAAATGAGGATAACAAGCTTGAGTGTACAAAGCAAGAGTTTGATTATCTGGGATCGATGGAGAAGCAGGGACTCCACGGATGATTTTGTCTTTGTCTACTTCCTTTTGATGGTGCTTCAGATAGTCATACAACAATCCGTAAGTAGCTTGATGAAGATTCTTTGCTTGACGGATGAATGTAACGTACTTCTCCCAATCAGGACCACGACAGCTCAGAAACTTTGTGTTGATTGCAATCCTTGGCATAATGATATTATGTTTGTCCAAGTCATTGATGATGTCTGAAAAACGATGATAGTATGACTCTAATGATTCCCCGGTTCAATCATGAAGTTTTCATATGCTAAGTAGATTTTGGATTCCATGTCTTCTTAATTGAGTTCGATGCCTTCCATTAGAAGATGAATGTGCTCCCATTGCTTTAGCGATCTTCTAAGCATCAACACTCGGCATCGGATTGGGTAAACCCAAAGGATATATTGCATTGCAAGTTCATCAGCTTCTAAGTGAAGAAGTTGGTCAGTAGTAAGTTGATCAAGGCCGACAACGTTGGTAACATCATCTCTTGGTGGAGTAGCATTCGGATCTCCGGGTATAGTGATAGTAGGCATCTGAAAAGGACCTTCAAGTAGGACCTTCTTCAAAAACTTACCATGTGGTTTCTTGATATCACAAAACCTAAAACACCTTATCACCCATTGATCATAGTTTCCGGGAGTAAGCATTGGAGGTCTATCAAGGGATCCAGCTTCATGAATGGATTGTTAGCTACTTAAAGCTTCACACATCTTTGCAAACCAAGAAGGTTCCTTTTGCATTGTGACATTCATAGCATACTTTGCTGGAAACTGATACTCGAAGTAGTTACAATGTTGAACTTATTGACGAGGGTTAGGTTGAGGCATCTGTGGTGGAAGAGGGTTTGCTCCTTGAGGAAAGTACATTTGAGATGGTGGTTGAAATTGTTGCAATTGTTGTTGAGATGGTGGAGGATATTGTTGATATTGTTGTTGAGGATACTCATGAGGAAAGTAGTGAGAGTATGGTGGTTGAGACATCTTGAAACTTGTGTTGATGATGGATCTTTGTAGTCGAATGAAACTTGAGTTTGTTGATGAAGTTTTCTTAAGCGTAGAAACCAGCTTAGGTGTATAATCATTGTTACGCGTAAATCCCTTTTACGCATAGACAGTAGCTTACACGTAAGTGTTGCTTATGCGTAAACTTTAGATAAAACGTAGGTTTAAGCGTAAACCAAAGGCTTAATAGTAAGAACCTTATGCGTAAGATTTCCTTAGGCGTAAGAGAAGCTTATGCGTAGGAAATACTTAGGCGAAAGTGTTTACTCGTAGCTTTTATGCTTAGGCGTAAAACTAGGGTTTACCTAAAATCCTTTACACTTATCCAAGTGTAAAAGATATCAAAGTCGAAGTGTTTTCAGGCTTATCCAAGCAAGAAAACACTGAGTAAACCAACAGCTTCGAAGATCAAATGCAAAAGTCCTTAGGCGTAGAAACTAATAGGCGTAGACTTAGGAGTATATGAGTAGAACTAGGGTTTTACTAGGCGTAGAAAGTACAAAATTTCACCAAAACTGATTTTTATGCCCAAAAGTGTTTTGTAACCTGATTTTAATGATGAAATAGCTTCAATATCACCAAAATAACAAGAAAGTTTGAAACTTGGTGATCCAAAACTATTTTCCACCTTACGCGTATAAAAGTACACACGAATCCAACCAAGGTTAAAAACTAATCTACACACGTAAAGTTTGAAACTTGATGCAAAAAAATTAAACTTTAACACTAAATAAACATTAAACCACAAGAATATTGAGTTTACAAGTGTAAAAACCAAAGCTTTAAGAATATGAAAGTTTATAACCTTAAAACCCATGCATATAGTATATAATTTCAAAAACAAAAATGTTTCACCCAACTAGATGGCGATTGATACCACTGTTAGGTCACCATAAGTTAACACAAGAATCAATATGTAAGAAATAAGATGAAAGAAATATTGGTTGAACACACACACACAAACACACGTATGAATAATGAAAGTTTAGGTGTAGGAATATATGTGAAAAGAACAACCAACCTTCAAGTGAAGGTTTACACAAGTATTTATAGGGGAAGGGAGCTAGGGCAACATGTCTAGTCCCTTCCTTCATTATTGGGCTTGGGCCAAGGGTCATGGGCTTTCTACATAAGCCTTGCCATTAATACAAACATAAAAGCCTAGTTTAAGCAACCTATTACATATTAATTGCTAACACTTGAAATACAAGTTAGGAGTGATTCCAACATTTATCGATAATGTTGATGACAAAAAATCCTTTGTCAAGTCAACCTGAACCTGGCTAGTCCCAAAGATCAGCATGTCATCAACATATAGACAAATGACGACTCTTTTACCAGACTCATCAAATTTTCTACACATATATTTGTTAGATTGGTTAGAAAGATAACCACTAGAAAAAACCACTTCATCAAATTATTTATGTCATTGGTTATGCGCCTATTTTAGTCCATTTAAAGACTTAATCAGTTTATACACATTGTTTTCATTGCCATGCATGATGAATCCCTGAGTTTGGTTCATATAAACCTCCTCATCCAATTCACCATTCAAGAAAGCTGTCTTCACATCCATCTGATGAATATCCAGATTGTGAATTGATGCCAAGGCAATCAGCAATCTTATGGTACTGATATGAGCCAGTAAAGCATAATTATCAAAGTAGTTTATTAAAGCCCTGAATGACTAGTCTTGCCTTGAACTTTTAAATAGTTCCATCTACCTTCATCTTTATTTTGAAGATCCGTTTGTAACCCAAAGGTTTGCAACCAGGTGGTAGATTAGCCAACACCCAAGTGGTGTTCCCCATGATGGAATTAATCTCATCATTGATTGCTTGTTTTCAGAAAGCAATATCCTGATACTTCATTGCTTCTTCAAATGTTTTGAGGTTAGCCTCAACATTAAAGCAATAAGAGTGTTGATCAAAGACCAAATCCTTTGTTCCTTCAATTAAGTATAATTGAAATTTAGGTCCAAATGACTTTGAAGTCCTATTTCTTTCGATCTTCATAAGCTCAAGTTGCTAAACCACAACAAATATTTTGAAAACCGGTTTTTTAATCGACCCGATCGAGTCATCGGTTTGACTGGTTAGACTGCCGGGTCAACCCATTTTTCCATTAATAAGTAAATAAATTTTTTCAACCGGTTCAACCACCGGTCCAACGCGGGTCAACCGGTTTTACCGTCGGGTCAACCCAGGTCAACACGGTTTTTATAAAAAAAACCAAACACGACCGGGTTTCAAGACCCAAGCTGATCTGGGTCAATCAAAACCTGATGAGTCTAACTGGTTAACCCGGTTTTAGAAACCCAAGCCTTTTTTACCGCGCCCAGTCCGTTTGGTTGAACTGGCCGGGTCGACCCGGGTTTCAAAACATTGACCACAACCTCCTCTTAGACCTTTTCAAGGATCACGAAAACACCATCATATTCCATTTCATTTAAACCTGAAACCATATGATTAGGTTTAGGTATAGATGAGAATCTATTCTCATCAAACATTGCAGCCATAATTTAATTATAGAGTTAATTGAAAAAAAATTATTAGGTTCACTAACATAGAACCTGAAGCCCTAGGAATGCTCTGCATATCCAATAAATATGTAATCTATACCTCTGTCCCCCAAAGTTTTCATCTTTGGATCAGGGAGTCTTAAAACTGCCCAATAACCCCAAACCTTGAGATAGTTCAGGCTGGGGTTCCTTTTTGTTCAGAGTTTATAAGGGGTAACCTTGTTTCTTTTATTAGGAACCATATTTAATAAATAGAAATCTGTTAGCATAGCTTCACCCAAGAATCCTTGACTCAACCTTGAATAGGACAACATGGAGTTAACCATTTCCCTCAGTACCCTGTTTTTCCTTTCAAGATACCATTTTGTTTTGGGGTATAGGGGAACTGTCATTTTATGGATTATACCAAGAAACTAAATATATGAAGTATCCATATATTCACCTTACCTATCAATCCTGAATTTTTTGATTAGGGCTCCCTGTTGCACTTCCACTTCAGTTTTAAACACTTCACATTTATCTAATGTTTCATCTTTAGAATGTAACAAATACACATAACAGAACCTAGAAGCATCATCAATAAATATCACAAAGTTTATTCCCCAATAAGGGAGTTGCATAAAAATCACATAAGTCAGTATGAAATAACTCCAAAATTACAGTTTTCTTTTAACATTTTAGAAAGGTTGCTTAGTGATTTTAGTCAGCATACAAGTTTTACACTTATTATTTGTCATTCAAAGGCAGCTATTAAACAATCTTTAGACATACCTTTCATCCTTTAATGTGAACATGGCCAAGTCTAAATGCCAATGGGTTGAATCATTTAGTTTAGAGGTTGACATAAAGGTTGAATTAATATAATCATTATCAGTATTAATCCTAAAAATTTAATTGCAAAAACAACCAAAATTAATAAACACTTTATGGTTAGATAAAATAAACTTATCAGATTCAATAACTTGTTTATAACAACAATTATTCAATACACCACTTGAAACTAAATTCTTTCTAATTTATGGTACATGCAAAACATTAAACAAAGAAAATACTTTTCTAGAACTAAATCTTAAATCCACACTTCTAAGTCCATGCACCAGGGCTATTGACTCATTTCTCATATGAAGAATAGAACCATCATTCATCGACTCCTAACTCTTGAACCATCATCTATCTTTACACAGATGGATTATAGTACCAGAGTCAACCCACTGCACGACAACATCATCCTGCACAAAGTATGATTCAGATATATATGTAACATAATAAATCTGAAAAGACTTTTTAAATATATTCTAACCTTTTAGACGGTTGGATGAACCACTTGTGCCTAAACCTTTGGTTTTATTACCAACTTTACCACCCTTGCATTCCCTTTTCAAGTATCTAGGTTCCCACACTTCCAACAAGTCAATTTTGACTTCTTGTTATGATTAGCCTTGGTTATATCCTGATGTTTATGTTTACTGTTGTTGTCATTATTCCTAGTGAAGATGTTATGTTCCACCATATTTACAACACATGAAACAACAAGATTGTTGCTCTTTATCTTGCCATTATCCTATGCCCTAAGTGATTCCTCAATGCATATATGACTGCCCAACTCAATAAGAGTCAGTTCCTCCTTCTTATGTTTCAAGGTATGCTTGAAATCTTTCCAAGAAAGGGAAGTTTGTCAATGACACAAGAGATTGAAATAGCCTCATCCATGTTCATTTTGTGTTGTGTGAACCGACCAAGTATACCAAGAATTTCATTGTATTATTCCATGATAGGTCTAGAATCTACCATTGTGTAATTGGTAAAAATACTCACAAGGAACTTCTTGCTAGAGGCATCCTGAATCATATAGTTAGTCTCTAAAGAATCCTATAGTTCTTTAGCATATTTAACATTTTGGTAAATATCAAAAAGAGGATCAGCCATACCATTAAGGATTAAACCTCTGCAAATATAGTCATCATTCTACCATTTGCTTCTTTTCCTTATCTCTTCCACAGTTGTATCATCCCCATCATCAAGTATTGGAGGGCTCAAAACATACATCACACTCATGCTTGAAAAAAAGAAGTGCATATTCTTTTGCCATCTTCTATAATCAACCCCTTCAAACTTTTCTAGTTTGGAGAAGTTAGCAGCTATATGTTTCAATTGCAGCAGCCATTGATTATCAAAAATAGTTCCTTTGAATGTTGGTGGTTTTCCCAGTTGGTGTAGATAATCAATGTACCGAATATCACTTAGAATCGTGTAATCACTTTCTACAGGAAACTATTCAGCCCTAATTCCTGTGTTACACGAATATCTCCTTGGGATAACACTAAGTGTTTGTTCTTGTTTTAGGTACAAAGCAAGAACCCTTTCGCTCCTAAGTGGTTAGGTTCTTCTGCGTCTTTTCTATGCAAGTATGTATTCCTATTAATAGAAAAACTTAAAGCCCGATAATGGAATTATGATAATTATCTGACCTATTAATTACATCATAATGTTCCACTATTGTATGAAATAATGGTTACATGACCGTTAAATGTGGTCATTAATTTGCAGTTATAACTGCCCTTGAATAGGTCAAAGTCGTTACAAGTAAGTTTGAATTCAGTCCTAGTGTATTTACTCACTAAAGAACATGCTCCCTGAAGAAGTTGTTCAGTTCCTGAGTTTGCTCACTAAAGAGTTCAATTGCTGAAGAGATGAACCCTTTGAGGAGACTACTCCTTGATGGGATCCTTCATCTTACTACTCAAGAAGTATGAAGTTGAACTCATCAGCCTGGTGAACACCGTATAGAGTTACACTCGCTGAAGAGTAGACTCTCTGAACTTCATCAGCGACCTGAATTACACTTTACCACTATCAGAGTCTGGGAGATCATCAACCTGATGGTGTATACTCCGTACCTCCTAGCCCATTACCAAGTGCAACCTCAAACCCTCAATTGAAATAAATTTCTTACAAACCATTTGGACCTTCTTGAGATTGACATTATTACTTCGTTAAAGATTTTAAGGTTTAGCCTAACATTCCTAAGGAGTGTAATTCCTCATTTGTTACTCTTGTCCTTAAAGTGGAAGAACCTTTGATAATCAGGGATTTTAGACCTATTAGCCTAATAGATTGTCAATATAAAACCATTGTTAAGTTACATGCAAATCAACTTTCTAAAGTTTTACCATCGGTAGTTGGTGATGTTCAAACGGCTTTTTTAAAATGGCGTCAGATCATTGATGGGCCACTCATGGTGGATGAAATAATAACATGGGCAAAAAAGAGTAAGAAACATCCCATGTTTCTTAGACTGGACATTGAAAAGACTTTTGATTCATTATCATAGTTTTCATATTTTCTATTTTGAAACAAATGGGTTTTAGTAACAAATGGATAAAATGGATCCACTCTTGCCTTAATTCGGCCTTTGCTTCGGTTCTTATTAATGGGTCACTAACAAAGGAATTCAACTTCAAAGAGGTCTTCGCCAAGGAAATCCACTATCACCTTTCTTGTTTATCTTAGTCGTAGAAGCTCTCAATGTAGCCCTTCTTGAAGCCACTAACCATAATAACTTCCGTGGTATCAATGTTGGAAAACACAAGACAAAAATATCACACATCTAATTTGTGGATGATGCACTTATCTTGAGAGAGGGTCTCTTTTTCTTACATGCTTCTCTGGACTCTAATTAAACATCAACAAATGCAAATTATTTGGACCAGAATCTCTAATGTTGAGCTTGATGTCGTTGCTTCTTTAAGAGGTTGTCTCACCTCCCAATACACTTGTACTTACTTGGGCCCTCCAATTGTTTCTTATATGCCAAGATAATTGGACCCCTATTGTAGATAGGTTTCAAAAGAGACGTTCCACTTTGAAATACTCTTTCTTTTGGGGAAGGCTCACATTAATCAAGTCCATTATTGGTAGTTTAGGTGTATATTACTTTTAAACTTTAAAATCTTAAAAAAATATTATTCACAAGCTTGAAAGTATCCGTAGGAAGTCCCTTTAAAAAGGGAATTCAGATGAAAATAAATTTCATAGATTGCATGGGACAAAGTTGTTTCTCTTCGCAATAAAGGAGGTCTTGGCTTTAGTATTCTCTTGGTTAGAAACCACTCTTTATTAGCCAAATGGTGGTGGAGGTTTCGTATTGAAGAAAATTGGTAGTGGAGGTTTCGTACTGAAGAAAATGATCTTTTATGTAGAATTATGCGCTCTATTCATGGGCCATCGGATGGTGTTCTTAATCCAACACCTCTTAGATCTTATTCGGGCACTTAGTATAAAATAGGTAAGTTAAAAGATGAACTTGGTTCCATTGTATAAATCTCCTGATGCTTTTTAAGAAACAATTGGTGATGGTCGAAGCACAAGATTTTGGCATGATAATTGGTTGGGTGGCCCATCCATATGAGACAGTTTCCCACATTTGTATCGTCTTGAGTCAAACCGGAATTGCCTTGCCTATAAAAGGTGCCACAATGCTAGCTCTTCCATATCAACATGCTACTGCTACTACTACTACTCCATCATCAACTGCAGTGGACAATTCCACCACAAGTGGGCCAATTCCTAGGCTCACTAACTATAACCCTTCTATGCATTCTACTATTGGGCCTTATTTTAGTTGCGTATGTAGAAGACTAATTCGATTTGAGGTAGAGTCTGATGAGCTTTTGGAGCTGACCAACATGCTTACCTAAATTCATCTCTCAACTGATCTTGATGTTTGGGAATTTACCTTGGATACTGTAAGACATTTCACAGCAAAAACAATGGGTAACTCTCTTGTGAAACACAACAATAGTTCTCATCACACTAGATGGAACAAACTACTTCCATCTAAAGTTAATATCTTAACTTGGCGCGTTACAAATAAAAGACTACCAACGCGCGTCAATCTTTATAATCACGGGTTTGACCTTGACTCGGTTAGATATCCCCTTTGTGACAATGGAATTGATACTCGTTTCATGCTCAGTTACCACTGAAATATGTAGAGGCATTTTGGCCTTGTGGCATATTTCAGGTACTCCTATCACATGTCTTTACGACTAAGTTAAGTTGCTAAGCTCAAGTAATATTTCAATGTGGTGGTAAACACCACCACCTGGTCCCTATAAAAATACAGAAACGGGATAATTTTCTCCATCAAGTTGCCTCGAAAGGATCTAAACTTAAATGAAATTAAATTTTCGTCATTTACTTGGATACCTAGTCGAAGTTAGAAACGTTTATGTAATTTAAATTGGATAGATTGGTTTATCAACCCATGTTCTCGATCCCCTTTTCTGTAATTTGTTCTTACTAGTTCAATATAACTTCCTTTTGAAAAAAGAGAAAAAGAATCATTTTGATTGAACCTATCAGTGGTACATAACTACACATTGTTGGAGTGTAAATCGTAATTCATTGATAAACCTCAAAGTATTCATACAATATAAATAATAAATAAATGGGCTAGGCTTACTACCAAGACAACGGGCCTAGAATAATACTAGTCTAATAATATAACCCACTAACAGCTCCTTCGCAGTTGGAGCGAGGGTAGGACGAATGCTCAAACTGAAATGAAATTAATGAAATAATATAGAAGGAAGTCCCTTAGTGAAAATTTCAGCATACTGATACCGAAAAGGCACATAAAGAACCCGAACTTGTCCGATAGCAACCAAATCACGAACAAAATAAATATCTATCTCAATATGCTTTTTCCTATGATTTTGAATAGGATTAGAGGACAAATACAAAGCACTACATTATTACAATAAACCAAAGTAGCGGAAGCCAAAGGAGTATGGAGCTCACGTAACTAGTTTCTTAACCATAAAGTCTTAGCAACTGCAATGGCAACACCCGAAGTCTATTTGCGAGTGATGGGACAAACAACCCAGTCTGCATCGCAGTATGCAACCAAAGATGTAGTCGACGAGGAGTATAACTGTAATCCGTAATCTAAAGTCCCTGAACATACCGTAAAATCCGTTTAAGAGCAGAAAAATGAGGTTCTCTCATACCTTGCATATATAAACAAACCTACTACATAGCATAAGATATAACAGGTCGAGTAAAATTTATATACTGAAAAGCACCCGCAAGGCTATGATATAAAGTCGGGTCAGAAACAAGATCCCCATCAACCCCTAACTTCTACTTAGTGTCGACAGACGTCTCTCATAAGCATACTTCTACTGTGACAAAAACATCGTAGAAGAATTCCTAGTAACCGATACACCAAGAAAATACGTAAGTGAGCCAAGATCAGTCATAGAAAACTCCTAATGTAATGAAGCAATAATCCACTATAAGAAAGCTGCAGAAGAAGCAGTCAAAACAATATCATCAACATACAAAAGTAAATAAGCAGTGTTCGTCCCTTATCTGTAGATAAATAACAATGAGTCACAAAGACTGTGACAAACACAAACATGAGTGATAAAAGAAGCAAACCACTTGAACCAAGCCTATGGAGCATGTTTAATGCCATATAGAGAGCGTTGCAATAAACTTAAGACATACCGGGTCTCGAAAACCAAGAAGCTGATACAAATAGACAGTCTCAAAAAGATCGCCATATAATAATGCATTGTTGATACTGAGATGATGAGCATGCCAATGCCGAGAAACAACAATAATAAAAACAATCCAAATAATAGTCATTTTAACAATCAAACTAAAGGTCTCACAAACAGCAATATCAAAAAGTTATGTATTACCATTGACAACAAGGCGAGCCTCGTAACTACTAAATGTATCATCTGCTAAATCATGTTGGACTATAAACCGTAATTCACTAATAAACCTTATTCTAATATAAATAACACATAAATTACCTAGGCCTAATAACAAGACAACACAATATAAATAATACATAAATTAGCTAGGCCTAGTAACAAGACAACATACCTAGATTAATACTAGTCAAATAATATAACCCACTAACACATATCTCATACATAAAGAAGTTTTCTTGCAGTCTAGAGGTATTGAACAAGATAGTACGTAGGAACTACTTTTCTCAATAAAGTTGATATGATAAGATCTCGTTCTATTGACCACTCATTATGCGAGTCTTTCCTAGGATGCTTATCAGTAGTATAACGAATGGAGCACCTTCAATATTTATCACACTCCATACTAAACATGGATACAATATTTCTCCAGACCCTTTCTTTAATCTTCACAATCTTTCTAATCATTTATTGTTTCTTCACTTTCTACCCATCGAACCACAAAACCACAACTCAATCCGGCTTCAAAAAGTATCCAATATTCGGAGCCTTACCTGAATTCATCCTAAACCGCCATCGTTTCCTCGACTGGACAACCGAAATCCTCTCGAAATGTCCTACAAACACTGCAGTCTTCACTCGTCCAGGAAGCATCACCGGAGTCATAACCGCAAATCCCTTAAACGTAGAGCACATGCTCAAAACCAACTTTGAAAACTACCCAAAAGGATCCAGATTTATCTCCCTACTGGATGACTTCCTAGGCCACGGTATCTTCAACTCGGACGGGGAAACATGGCGTGCACAACGTAAAACCGCGAGTTATGAGTTTAATACTCGTTCCTTACGTAACTTTGTCTTGGAAACAGCTGCCGTAGAGTTACATACCCGGTTCATACCGGCTCTCGAAAAAGCTGCCCATATGAACCGGATAGTTGATCTACAAGAGCTTCTAGAAAGATACTCATTTGATAATATATGTAAAGTGGCATTCAACGTAGACCCTGGTTGCTTATCAGGTGATGGGACTTCAGGTGGCGAGTTCATGAAAGCATTTGATGAAGCCACAACGCTTATTTCAGGACGATTTATGTATGTCTTACCCGGTTTTCACAAAGTCAAGAAACTATTTAATTTTGGTTCCGAAAGAAGGTTGCAAAAATCGATTGCCACGGTTCATAAGTTCGCTGACGATATAATTAAGTCAAGAATGGATGCAAAAGATAAGAAAACTGAAGAAGATTTGTTGTCGAGGTTTATGGGAAATTCTGAATATTCACCCGAGTGTCTTAGGGATATTATCATAAGTTTTATATTAGCGGGACGTGACACAACATCATCCGCTCTGGCGTGGTTTTTTTGGATTTTATCTTTTCATAATAAAGTGAAAGAAAAAATACTATACGAATTAAAAACAATCCGACAAAGCTCTAGCAAAAGTTCTCATGGATTTTATAGTTTTGACGAGCTAAGAAATATGAACTACTTGCATGCCGCAATTTCTGAAGGATTAAGGTTGTACCCTCCTGTTCCTGTGGACGAAAAGGCGTGTTTAAAAGATGATGTCATGCCAGACGGTACGTTTGTTGGGAAAGGTTGGTTTGTTACATATCATACATATGCTATGGGGCGAATGGAGAGTATTTGGGGTAAGGATTGTTGCGAGTTTAGGCCCGAACGATGGTTCGAGGAGGATAATTGTGAGGGAAATATGGTGTATAGACAAGAAAACTCGTTTAAGTATCCGGTATTTCATGGTGGACCGAGGATTTGTTTAGGGAAAGAAATGGCGTATACTCAAATGAAGTTGGTGGCGGCGACGATTATCGAGATGTTTGAGGTGGAGGTGGTGGCGAAGACAACCGAAAAGAGTCCACCGGAGCATGTGTTGTCTTTGACGATGAGGATTAAAGATGGACTCAAGGTGAAACTTACGAAAAGATGAAATGGGCCCGTGTATGAGTCGTAATTGGATGTTATTTTGGTGCTATAATGCATTTTATGTAAAATTCACCCTATATTATCGACGTTACGATCTCTTGTCCATATATATAAAAATCAAGTAGTTGCAAAATAGTTTTCTCGGTGAGGTTTAAAGTTGAGAATTTTTTCTTTTGTTACTTTTATTTTTGTGCTTATTAAGATCCATCTAATTTGATTTAATGGTGAGGATTAACTTAAGATTTAATATGTCAACTTAAGATAGTTATTTTTTATTATATTTTTTTACGTTTCATTGTTTTAGACGTTTTATATGTTTAATCGTTTCATATATTTTCGTAGTTTTCATACGTTTTGTCCGTTTAATACGTTTCTCCGTTTTCTTGGTTTCATATGTTTCGATCGTTTCGACCGTTTAAATCCATTTTTCTTACGTTTTCGATGGTTTTCGGATGTGTTTTATCTTCTTACGTTTTCGTCTGTCTTCATACGTATTCGTCCGTTTTAACATGTTTCGTTCGTTTTCGTACGTTTATGAATATCACAAGTGATATTCTGTGATATTCATAATATCAATTGTGATTTTTTAAGTTACAAAACATTAGTTAAAAATTACTTGTAATATTCTGAATACAACAGAATATCACTTGTGATATCCAGAATATCACTTGTGATATCCAGAATATCACTTGTGATATCCAGAATATCACTTATGATATTAGTAATACCACTTGTGATATTCTAATTACCACTTGTGATATTCAGAATACCACTTGTGATATTGAAGCGATGAAACATCGAAAGCGGTCAAAACGTTTAAAGCGGACAAAGCGTGTGAAAGCGAATGAAACGCAGTAAGCGAGCGAATATGTCGAAACCTATGAAAGCGTAAAACACATATGAAAATGGACGGCGAGGCGAAAATGTATGAAAGCGGCGAAAACATAAGAAAGCGTATAAAGCGGACGAAAATGTATGAAAAGAGCAACGGATGAAAAAGTATGAAAGCGAAAAAAGCGAACTAAAAATAGCGTGAATTAAAAAAATAAAAGCCAAAAATGTGAATAAATAAGAAAACAAAAGATAAAAAAGACCACCATTAGATCAAACAAGATGGATGGTGGAGATTTATCATAGTAAGCACCAAAATAACTCACCTCGCTTAAAGTAATGAAAATAATAATGTACATAGAAGTGAGATCGATGTAAGCTAAAATTATCTAAAGATCCAATGACCAAATCCTAGCCACTTATATTTTTTTTATTAAAAAAAAAATTAAAAAAAAATAAAATAAAAAAACTTTTCATTTCCATTTAAAAAATAAAATACATTGCAAACGGTAAATTGTCTAGTGAAAAAAAATACACCATCGTGACGAGTATTTCTTTATCTTTTATTAGACGGGCACTTCGATATATTTTCGACGATTTGTTTTTGATTTTTTTCAGTTACGTTTGGAAAAATCACATATGATCTTTCCAAGTGTAACTGGAAAAACATCGAAAAAAAGTCCGTTGAAAATATATAGAAATGCCATCTATAGAAAGATTATTTAATTCTCGTCGCGATGATATGATTCGTTTTACGTAACGATTAATAGTTTGCAAGACATTTAATTTTTAAAAGATTTGCTAATGACAACCCTTAGGGTTGTCGTTAATAGAATGAGTTTTATTACTAATTCATAAATCACTATGATTGGATGTCAATCTCGAAAAACATGGATACAGTCTCTAAAAATCTGGATGCACAACAAACATTTGATTCTAATTAGATGATTTCATTTCTTACATTAAATTGTAGTAAAAGATTCCTCTTAAGCACAACCTTAAGGGCTAGGGTGAAAGTTAATTTTTTTTGTTTTGATGAAAAATGGATGACCCAGATTAGTTCATTAGATATTTAGATAATGTTAGATCTACATTGAACTTTTTCCATGTACATATTACACTTAATTTGTTGGATGAAAAATGGATGACCAGTGCGATATCGTGAGGCGATGCGTCGTATCAAATTTTACGGGTATGCCATATACTCAAAATAAAATTCAAATCAACTTTTAATCGGATAAAGTTGATGCGGCATATAACGCGTTAGGGTCAAAGGAAACTTCCTTTTCGTCGAGCAAGTTTTTCAACACCCAAGCGATGAACCTAATCGTTGTATTATAGTATTGGGTAAGCCTCGAATGCGATATCGTTCTCTAGGAGAATAGGAATGCTAGTGAGAGATGTACTACGCTAAGGTTTGAGGTTGAGGAAGATTATTTTTATCTTTTATATTTTTATAAAGCTAAGGTTAAAATCTCGGGGTTTGGATTTGGGGTTTTGGTTCTTCTACCGATTACTCTACTTATCTAATTATCTAAACTAAGGGTAGTCTATGTACATTGATGTGTGCTGTATGATGATTAAAATGTGTTTAGCTAGATACTATTACTCCTAGTTATCTTTTATTGGTGGTTGAATTGTCACGTCCTTATTCTTGTCGTTGTGTCTTAAAGTCGTAGGGTATGCTTTTATCCCTAAGTCTTTAAGTATACCTTAAGGTTATTGCCTACAAGATCTCTAGGATTTATAAACTAACCCTAAGGTTATCTTTGGATATTTAGCCTACAATTCGCTAGGTGGTTATAAACTAAGGATCATAAAGATTACTCGAGCATTAAAACACAACGATGACCTAGTACAATCCTAAGCCAATTACAATTAAGATAAAGATGACCAATCAATAATTAATAACTATGTTTCATAGATCTAAGCAAACACATAAGAAATTTAGCGGACATGTTAAACATGCAAGCATACACACATACAATCGAAGACATAATGAAATCAATGAAGTAAATAACTTATCTTGATGTAAAATAGGGTATGAGAACCCTAAGATCTTTGTTCAAACGGACCAAAATCGTTTTAGGTTTTACTCCACAAGTCTACCTCCCTAAAATTACGAAAATTCGATTTCTATATATAATTTTACAAGCTGACGCGTCACCTTATAGTTGGGGCCGTCAGTCCGCCATTAGGGTTTCGTCTTGGCAAGTCAACATTGGGACGGCGTCACATTGTGGTTGTGTGCCGTCGATCTTGATGATGACGTCGTTTGAATCGGATCTAGGCCGTCGAGAAGAAAAGTCTTCGTGGCGCCTTACTTTTCAAAGCTGGCCGTCGGTGCCAAATAACAAATTAAGCTCTGAGTCGTCACAAAATAGGGACGGCGTCGCCCTCTGTTTGGGACGCCGTCAGGTGTTATTCCAGCATTTTGAGTGTCTTGATCTTGACTTAGCCATTTTCTTTATATATTCACTCCTTTTCTTCATATAAGTACGCCACATAAGTAAAAGCTTATGCGCCGTATTATTGTTACGTATAAAATTAAGCTCTTAATTTAGAAAATAAATACATCGTACCGAGGTTAATCGATACGTCGTACTTAAATAATTTAAAAATTCGGATCTGTTTTTGAAAAATAAGTACGCCATATAAGCAAAAGCTTATCGTCATATCATGTTTAGGGTTTTAAAAGATTACGATTAAAATCAGAATCGCCATATCTAGGAGATCATATCGTCGTACACGAATAATTAAATAAGATATGTTGTACGAAAATAAATTGCAATATTCCATATCTATGAGATTAGATCTGCCGTATCGTTTAGATCGACAATTCTGACAAAGAAGGATATAATGCGAGAAAATAGAAAAAGCGAAAAACAAACAAACAATGTAGAAATCAAATAAAAATAAAAACAAGAAAATTGAGAAAAACACAAATATAGAAGCAATAAGAATATATAACAAAGTTAGTCAAATAAAAATAAAAAGAAAAAGATTAAACTAAAGTTAAAAACCTAAATAAAAATACTAACAAATATGCAAGTATTAAACAATTCACTCCCCAGAAACGGCGCCAAAAACTTGATGTGTTGCGTTGTGTATAGGTCTATTTGTGAATTCAAGTTTTAATATTTATATTTAGCCAACTTAATCTATAACAAACACTAACGAGCAATATACCCGATCAGTGTAGCCTAGTTGGTAAGTAGAGCGTCGATCATTAAGAGTGGAACATTAACACTTAGATATCTATCAGTATTTTAATCCTAAAGTTAGTCTAAATGAAACTAATCTAACGCAAGGGGGTTTTCAGCCTGAGAGACTGGCATGATGTTTAGATAAGTAAAACTGCAAATAAGGCGATTGACACATACATACACAGATAATAATACAGATAGGAGATAAGAGGTCTAGCCGATAGTAAAGTAAATTTCATTTGCTTAGTTTCTTAGTTATATTTGATGAGTACTAATTCTGGTCTTTCTCGTTGGTTGTTCATGTGTCTGCGTATATTATTCATAAGCCTAGGCACACCTAGAGCTCTAGATTCTTTCTTTAAGTCTTTCAACAAACTAAGCTTGTCACGATTAATTAAACTTGCATTAAGACCACCTTAGCGATTACTAAGTTTATGTATTATTTATCTCGTTAGGGCTTACATTAATTATGCAATGATATTAATGAAGTAACTGTGCGAACCTACGGTTGAAACGACACGATAAACTATGTAAGTAATCAGAACAAACGCATGAACATCCAAATAAACATCAAATAAACTTATAATTGATGGGAAAGCAGATTAAATGCGAGTCAAACGTTGGAGACAAGGCATGCAATATGTTTATGTAGAAACCATATTTTTAGCTTTATGACTAGCATGGACTTGTTTTCTGATATTACAAGCATCACAAAAATGATGTTCGTACTTTAGTTTAGGTAGGTTTCTTACAAGCTTATTGGATGATAGCGATTGAAGAAGTCACATATTAGCGTGACCAAATCTTTGATGCCATAAGGTCAAAGTATCATCCATAGAGGTGAGAAAAACTTTATCTTTTGGTTCATTTCTAATTTTAATAACGTAGGCGCCATGTTTTCTAATACCTCTTCCTATAGTAATACCATTTTCAAGATTTTACTACGGTTTTGCTAAAGAAACGTTGCACTTTTATCACATATTTGACCTATACTTAGTAGATTAAAGTTTAGGTTTTCTCGTGACCACGTCATTAATGGTTAGGGAGTTGTGAGAGATTGTACCTTTTCCAATAATTTTGCTTTTAGTATTGTTGAACACCACATTTCCTCCGTTAAAGGATTCGTATATGGAGAACAACGCTTTATTACCGGTCATATGCCTTGTGCACCCGCTATCCTTGATCCATTAGTCTGGATCCAAGTCTACCTTTAGGCACACCTAAGACAATCAACAACTCAAAAGTTTGGTCCCCATTTTTTCATGGGTCCATTGGCGTTATACAATTCATTCATATGATGCATGTATGAAAATGGCATGAAAGCATTCCAAGGTACGTAAATTTTTTAATGAAAATGCATTTGTGAGTTGTGATTCCAGCCCATTTGATTATGGTTACTTTTTGGAAAAACATTATTTGACCTTTTTATCGACTTGTTTGGTTTGGTCAACAACGGGGATTTGTTTTTCAATAAACCTTGACCTTGTTTTAAATAGGGTGGTTGTTTAACATTCCTGACAGTAGCATTGGGTGTTTTCTTTTTATTAACGACAACAAATTCGGTTCTAGAAGAGATGGTTGCATTATTTTTAGCGTTTGCTGCTGCAGATGCTCGGATCCCTTCATTTGCACTAGCCGGATCCCTTTTCAAAGGATCCGCCGGATCCGGCACATCAGTAGTTTCTTTTTTAGTTGTGATAACACTCAAAATGAACATGTTTTTAGTAGCGTTATTGTTGGTTTTGTGTATGATAATCGGCTATATTTACTCATAATTGTTGCAAAAGTGCAAAAGAAGCGTATTTGTATGTAAATGTAGCCAGGTATCGTAAAAGACGAAGAAATAAGGATTTCATGCACATTTGGATAATTCTCGAGGAATAAAGTCAAGAGAGGAAGCTCATGGACTCAATGATTAGGAAGCACAAGGATTTTTAAGTGTCTACATCAATTAAATATCAAGTTTCGTCTTGGAAATCAGCATCGAAAGCAAAGAAAAAGGCACGAATCGAGAAAAGTCAACAAAAGTCAAGATTTGGTGTACGGAAGGCTCCCAACCGATCAGTCGGAGCCCGCAACCGGATCGGCTGGGGAATGGTCAAAACGTAACCAGATCGGCTCCGTCACAACCGATCCGGCTGGAGCCCCTGCAGTTACACTTTTGGTCATTTATTGATGCCTTAACTTCTATTAATCATGTGAGGCCGATCATTTCCAGTTAATAACTTATTCAGGACGTTTTTGGCTTGATAGTAAAGGGTTCCTATCTATATAATGCACCTAGACTTAGTAGTTTAGGTGTGACATATCCAAAAGAGTAATAGTTTACACCAAAGCTATTACCAACCCTTATTATTCATCCCAAAAGTCCTACATCTGCTGTAAAACGTTCAGGAGAGTGGTGAGACAAATTCTCAACCATTGTGTAATCATTTGGAGTTGTACGGTTAGGCTAAGACGATTGGAGGCGTTTGGTTGCTATAATCCACAAATTTCTAATTCTTGTAATCCAAAGCTTGGGTATTCTATTGAACTTTGTCATGAATCTCTATTCTATTAAATTATTTGAATTACCTTGTTACTACTTGTGTTATGTTATGATTGTGATGGAGTAATTCTTGAATATACTTGTGTGTAAGGATGTAGTAAATTGTAGGAGTGTTCTTATATGTGATGCATGTAAAAGATCTTGTTTAAATGAGTTTGTTGGAAAAACTATAGTCTTGTTTGATTTGTTGGTAAAACATTTTTAAGAAAAATGACCGAAAGGATTTCTCTTATGTTTTATTCCACAAAGTTAAGTGAAAAACTAGTATGGGGATATGGTGATTGACACTCACCATGTTTACTTATTAAAAAAAGACTAGAAACGTTTTCACACGAAAGGGTCGAAAGATTCATAGCAACAAGTTTAATAAGAACCTTTTAACAAACAAATGGATTTTCTAAAGAATAATCATTAGGCTAAGGACCGAAAGGATTTCCTATATGTTTTTATTCTTAAAATGATTTTTACAAAATATAAACCATGGATTGGAAATCATTTGCTTATGATTTATTACATGTTTTATTACAAAACATTTTTATAACAACATATATGTAAATAATCAAATATATATATTTTACAAAACAACATGTATTCTTAGAATTATACTTATGATAACTTTATTTTTGTTATCAACAAAACTTAATGAGATCGCTAAATATAAACAAACGTTTTTACGGTTTATTTGTATTAACAAAAATATAGAAAATATCGCAAAATATAAATAATGTTTGTAGGCGATATTTGTATTAACAAGGTCTAGAGGTGTAGGATAATTCTTTTTGTATTTTTAGGTTTTATGAAAGTAAGTAAAATATCGGGGTTTGAATAGTGGGTTTTTGAACTACTTAATTAAACTAATTAAAAAGTAAATTAAACTAATTGCAAGAAAAGTAAATTAGTGAACTCGTATATATGATGGGAAATGTATGTTTACTTACATTATCTTTACTCCCTAGTTATCTCTTATTAATTAGCCGAATTGTCACGTCCTTGTTTAATTGGCGCGTTGTATTCCTTTATTGTCGTATGGTGGTGCCATTTTCCCTAACTCTTTGAATGTATATGTCTCCTTTAAGAATCCCTAAATCTACAAGTGGCAATATGTCATTTCCCTAGAAACTCTTACTATCAACAAGCCGCAATTCACGCAATCAACGGATAAAATAAACAGTGCACTCTAGTGTATAAAAGTATTTAGTCGGATTTACAAGCTAATAAATGGGTGAATAAGCTAGTTTTCCTAATCCTAACGCAAGACACCCAATTAAATAAGAGATGACAATTAATAATCAATAACTAGGTTTCATTTAACCCAATTAAATAAGAGATGACAAGTTAATTGGAAGAAAAGAACACATATAATCAAACAACACATAGACATATTGAATGATTAAAGAGGAATAACTTAAATTCAATTAAACATGGAGTTGGGGGCTGTAAAAACCCTAACAATACTGCAGAAATGTGTCCTTCAAAGTGTTCCCAAATACGTGTTACACTAAATGAAAAATCTACAAAAACTATATATAGATATATAGATGTGAAATCGTCACTTTGTAGTTGTGACGGCGTCAGATTGTCATCAATTAGGGCTTCGTCTTGTGCAAGTCGTCATTGTGATGCTGTCTCTTGGTACCTCTGATGCCGTCACTGTATAGGTAGTGACGCCGTCAGCCTTGGACCGTCACAAAACTTTAAGCCGTCACGTGTAAGATTTACTCTGTAATCTCATATTTATTTTGCAAGTGACGGCGTCACGTTATAGCATGTGACGTCGTTAGGCCTCCTTTCCTGACTTCTTTCGTGACTTGGTCGTTTTCATCATTTTCTTGTCCAAAGTTGCCCAAAACATGTTGGTTTCCAGCTTTTGCGTCCCAAGTATCTAAAATGTAAAAATGAATGATTTAGGGTAATAATTGATCACAAATGCATGATTTTAGAGGTTCAATGACCTATTAAAAATACACGTTTTAAATCCTTATCAAATATCCTTACACTTGAGATTTGCTTGTCCTCACGCAAATGTGCTTTTATCGATCAATTTACAAGTTAGGGCATTTACCACTAGTTTAGAATAGTTTACAACATCTACAAGCTCCACAATAGTCAAAACAAGCACGAAATATATACTAGCACCTCACATAAAGTGTTTGGATTCTCTCATCTCTCGGTGTATGTATAACATGTATGAAAGCAGGAAAATTAAACACTCTCTACCTGTCATAGCACATAGATACCATAGGCTTGAGAAAAGATCAAACCTCCACAGCTTTAGCGAAAGCACCTAGGATAAACTATCAAACAGGGCTTTTAAAGGGTTGTAACATTAGGTGTAATGGTATGGAAAACACGATTTTGTAGATACAAATATTTTTACTGGTGGCAAGTCAATTATCTATGCTAATCACATGTATAATGTGGCATTGATAAGCCAAGACGCGACTCATTAACTATTAAATATTTTTGTAATTTTCTCGAATCTTTGTTAACTTAAACAAAAAGATAAAAAGGCGGGATGGCCGTCCGTATGTTTTCTTTTCTTTCTTTTACTTTTTTTTATCTATTTTTTTCTAATTTTTTTCATTTTTTTCATACATTCTTGCCCTACCATCCACAAAATAATACATCATAAGGGATTTATAGTTGCATCCCTACACTTGAACTCTTACATATATAAAAACTAACTAATGACCCGAATTGCGAGTATAAAAACACGTGGAGTACTTAAATATTAACATAGATATGGGGATTATAATTTTGACTTCATCCTTATTACTCCAAAAAAATTAATACTAAACCCATGAGTCCCAATCATCCTAAGATTATATACACAAGATATGACTCGACTTAGCAACCATGTAATCAACTAGATAATTAAATAAGGGTTTAAAAAATAACAATAATGTACTAAAAATGAGTAGATACAAGGAAGTCTAACACGATTTGGGTGTACATTTGGGGACAGATTATGAACAGTTCTCTTTATTAGTATTTCGAAACCCACCGAAATATCACAAGAACTGCGAAAAGGGTAGGGTTAACTAGGGGTATCTTGTACTAAAAATGAGTACATAGAAAGGTTGTAGGGTAATTACTCGACTGGTGTAGCCATTTTAATTATATAAATAGTTTTAAAACAAGGGTTATCCTAATGCCTCTTATCATTTAGTTAATCCTAACTACACGAATGTAGTCTCACTAGCGATCTCGGAATGAATCACAAAAACAAGTTCTAGAATCTATATACTGCCGGTACACTCATAAGCATTAAAAGTGAATGCTTTTTGTAGGATCGTAAATATTATTGTGTTGATGATTCGGGTGGTCTTGGATGATCAAAATACATGTTTGCCATTAGAGAGAGAAAGTAGATGAGAGGGAGTTTCTTGGTAGAGACTTGGTTCACAAAATATGGAATGTTAGATTGAAAAGCTCCACCCTTCCAAGGATGGAAGGGTATTTATAATTCTGAGACTACTCGACCTCCTATCGGCATGTGGATCGGTGTCTGAGTGGGTAAATACCCGTCCTTCCTCAATATTTGTTACTCTAAACTATTCTAAGCTCTTGACTAACTAATTAACTACATAATAACGTAAATAACTACAAGTCTACGAGCTAACATATGCTAGACCATAATTGGGGTGACCGGCACTTTAATATGGAATTTCAAATTCCTAACAATCTCCCCCTAAGGGAGGTCACCTCATGAAATACATTTTGCATCCTAGAATTCTATTCTTGACTTTGTTCTTGAGCTCGTAGACTTCAATTCTTCAAATTCCGCAATCTTTTTGCATTAGTAGCGATTCTTTAAAGTCCGCATAGTTTTGTACTTTGGTGGATGCCTTTAAGCGATCCACATCTTTGATGATCTTGAGCTTTCATTGAGATCATCGACCCGCGATAAATCTCTACGGATCATCCATAGTTGTGTTGCCATCATGTGATGTTGTGACTTTTGGACCGACATGCTCACACTTTTGAATCATGACATCTTTCCATCGAGTAGCGGAAGCTTTCTTGGTTCATGATATTTGCGCATGTAGCGAAGCATAGTATAACAATATCGAGAACCATGTTATGTAGATATGCACCGATCATGATTTCTTCAATTAAGTGTGGATGTTGTGAGCATGTGGCTTTCGATTGACTCCTCAATTACGATCATTGCAACCATCCAAATGTACACCGCAAACAACGATTAGCAATAAAACACGAAAGTGTCTTTGATCACTTTCGTTGAATTGAGGTACTGGCCCACGGTTCCCGTTGATCAATACAAATCTTGCATGTGATCGGTATAATTCGAAGAATCTCCTTGACGGGGTTTCGCGGTTGTTCTATTGTTCTCAAACCGAACGTCTCAAAGAAGACAACATGGGTGGTGAACCGGTGAATTGAGATTCAGCGATTGATGAAAATTGATTTGAAAACAATCGGCGTATTGCTTAGAATAAAGAGTTTTGTCTGACGAAGGTTTTATGAGAAAGATCAATTTTCAATCGAAATACTTTTGTATTAGAGAAGAGTACACATTCGATGTGCTAGAGAAAAGAAGAGATTCGCACATCGAGCGGTTTTTCTAAAAGTATTTTTCAATCAAAGATACTTTTGAATTTGAAAATGAATACACATTCGATGTGCTAGAGAAAAGAAGATTTGCACATCGAACGGTTTTCAAAAGTATTCGTCAATTCCTTTCTCGGACCAAGGTTGATTCAAGATTGAATCTCCCATTGTTTCTATCCGGTTGTCACAAGTTTGATCTTACGAGAAGATCTCACATGTCACCACCAAGAGCTTGTTTGATGTTGGCTCTAGAAGGATTTCCATCTTCATTGTGAATATTTTTACATATCACTCGGATGTTACGACAATACTACAAGGATAATCGTGGGACTCTTAATATATTCTTACTTTCCACATTGTGTGAAATAGCAAGTCTTTAAGAATAGTGTCCTAATGAGATATTGTGGATGATCGTTGGCTCTAGACTCAATTATGCATATTTGGTTCTATGCAGGGAGACTAGGAGAGGTCTCCTTCTTCAATATCAACAATCTCAAGAGAAAGTCGATAGATAATGTCGGTTCCCACTGAGAATGAAACAATCCCTTTTAAGAGGAACTTGAGTAGTTGGGAAGTTTAGTGCGGTGCGTCCTTTGGGTCCATGACGTCTTGTCTTCAATACCGGTGTTACCTTAGTAACCTTGATAGCATATGTATTGAACCCGTTCTCGCCCTAAGGTTGAATTATTGGAGGGCTATTTCTTTTCACCCTTTTCACATTCAATTCTTTTCATTCTTCAACCCTTGATGCTTACGAGACTTCATAACTAGAACCTTGTTGGGTTTATTCCGATACTAGCTCTGTCTCGATCCGCACTCTTCCCATATTTCAATTTTCTCCTTTCTTCATCATACCTAAGGACTCTACACTATCTAGTGGATTGTCCCTGGGTAGATCCCTCCGGCTCTGGCAGGATCGTGGGAACTAATACCTAACCTCACCAACCTTTTAACTCCATACATAAAGTAAAATTGTTGGTCTTTTGGTACAGTTCATTCTTCCTTGAAACCAATTGATAAATCATTTGGAAAAACAATCAAGGTACTTGTCATACGAGATCAAAGCATTTTGTACCTTAATAGTTTTGATCATTTAGAAAACCTCCCCCTCAACATGTGCATATGATTTAGAAATAGTTTAGCACATGGAGACAAGAGGATTTTGAAATATTTTCTTTGATCACAATTTTCATAGAAAAAGCCATTTGATTTTCTTGGTAAATTCTCCCCCTCAATATGTGCGTTGGATATTTGAAAATCATTTTGCACATAGAGGCAAGAGGTTTTTGAAGTACATTCACGATCACAAAAGCCATTAAGAATCCATTTCCTCCCCCTCAATATGTGCATCGATATATGAAAGAGTTTGGCACATATTAGAGAGAACTTGCACTTTGAATCAAAACGATCATCTTTATCAAATTTCATTATTAAATCACAAATTCTCCCCGATCAAAATATCAAACCCTTTGAGATTTTGGATCCCAAGTGATTTAATAAGGTTTAGAAAACATGGGAGAAAATGCTTTGGTTTAAATACTCTTACGGTTTTGGATAAATGCTCCTCCTCAACATGTGCATTGTGTATTTGAAATAGTTTGGCACATGGAGGCGGGAGTGCCTATAAAGGACTAAAACCGATTCCAATAAAGCGGTTTGAGATTTAAATCACTATCTCTCTCGATCAAAATTTCTAACCTTTTGAGATTTGTGATCCCAATTGATTTAAATCATTTAAAAGATTTTGGGAAAGGCGTGGCAAAATTTAATTTTTGAAATCGTGATAAGGATCAATTTAAAACATTAAAGATTGTTAGTGTCGGTATGATAGTTTTTGAAGAGATCTTTAAGTAAAATAAAACAATTTCACAATCAAACAAAACAGAAAAATTTCATTTGTAAGATCTTTGAGTATTAAAGAAAATCATACCATGACATAACATTAAATCTTTAGATCACCACTTTGTTTTGTACAATCCGGACTTTTATGAAGAAATATTATTTGAAAATAATATATTTTAAATCACTCTCCCCTCAATCGATGACCGTGATCGATGATTGAGTGACTTCGATTTTGATAAATTGAAGTCGGTGATTTTCAAAATTTTGTTCGATTTATTTTCAAAACAATATTTTCCATTTTCAAAACAATTTATTCAAATTTTCAAAATTGTTTAAAATGGTATCCTGCACAAAGATCGTTAGGTGGTTGAGAAGCTTATGTTGTTTACGTAGGGCTTGGAAGAA
Source organism: Chrysanthemum lavandulifolium (assembly GCA_022545495.1). Taxonomy (NCBI): domain Eukaryota; kingdom Viridiplantae; phylum Streptophyta; class Magnoliopsida; order Asterales; family Asteraceae; genus Chrysanthemum; species Chrysanthemum lavandulifolium. The sequence goes on from JAHFWF010000040.1 coordinate 267,728, forward strand.
AAACCGTCTGCGATGCGAGTTAGACTTCTTACATTGCATTTTAATGCCAGCTGGGTCAAATTAAGCTCCGTTTCTTCAATCACTTAGAAGAAAACCATCTGGCGATGCGGTGAGACCTCTTCGTTTCATTTTCCATGCCAACACTCCATAGAAGTCCAATTAAGCTCCGTTTCTTCATTTTTCAACCCAAGATATAGTTACCCTTTCCTTTCGGCATCAATCATCTTGATTGTGGGATCCGGATCGGAAACATTCTTATATACCAAAATACACGCATCGTTAGCGAACACACATACGAGATATATGGTGGTCGACATCACCCAAACAACAATCGACTAATAAAAGTTAATTCAACATATCAATCGGATCATTCAAATGTATGGGAATGATGTGTTTATCAAACTCTAATCATCTAATCTAACAATCATATCCTAGGCACCTAGTCCTTCAACGAGGTTAACATGATTTTAATTAAGCATATAGGATAATTAAGAAAGCCCGTTAGATGATGTAAATTTGAAAACATTCTCCCCTTAATCAATTACTTATTTTTGAAAAGTTTAAAAGCACGAAGTCATTGATTGAGTTTTCTATTATTATGAAAAACTCTGAATCTGATTGATTTTCAAGCAACTCATTTACCACCACTTTTGAGAACAACAAATATTTTTACGAAGAATTTTAGGCGGAAAAATATTTGAGTAAAACAATGATCCTTGACATACTTTCCTCATTTTGTTTTTAGGATAAGTGCTCAAAATACTTAAAAATTTGAGTAGGAGCAGTGGTCCTTGACATACTTTCCTTCCTTGAAGAGCGGGTTGCTATCGGAAATAATAGCAAGCCATTTTGAAGCGGGTTCTGATGCGAAATAGCTGTAAGCCATAGTTTTGACATGTTTAGAAAAGAATATTTACACGTCTGCTCGAACTTCATCTATGGTCCCGTGCCATTGTTGAATGACATTTCTAAGACCGCGAGATGTTATCGTTACGAAGACATGTCTAGAAAACAATATTTTTGGTATTTTTCAAATTTTCGATTTTTATGGATTTTTGTTGGTTTTATAATCTTCTATTTTCTTTTACGGTTTTATATTTTTGTATTTTGCTTTTTGAATAAATATGTACAAAGATAGAGATGATGATATAGTATAAGAAGATGATGATCGATGTAGAGATAAGGATATCGAACGACCCGTTGAAGAAGATAGAAGTCATCATCTCTTAAACATTCACCACCAAAGCTTCAAGGGCTCTTGAATTGAAAGAAATTGAACCATCGAAAGTGAGACTTTGGTAGCTTCCCCAAACCGAAAATCCATTAGATGAGCGATTGAGCTCTATTTCAAGCTTGCCTTAGCGGTGCTGAGAGAAGCACACCATTATCATAAATCCATTGCTCCTTTTAAGACCGATAATCGAGATTCTTCGTTCGGGGTTATATCATCAACAAGAACAACAACGTATCATCCACTCATAAATAATCTTCTCACATTTCTTTTCCACGATGTATGGGCGATCCATTCCAAAGATGTCGAGAGAACAATTCCCCAAGTAGATGAATTGATGCGGTCGGTCTCTTTGTATAATGTTCAAGAACTCTCCGAATACACATCATGAGGGTAATGAAAACACCTCCCAATGTTCACATCTTTCGTCACGATGATCGTGTATGAAGCTCAAGAACCAGTACACCAATATCCAAGAACTCTCCCGAATACACATCATGAGGGTAATGAAAAACACCTCCCCAATGTTCACATCTTTCGTCCACGATGAATGTGTATGAAGCTCAAGAATCAAGCACACATTCCCAACGAGAGAATAGCGATAACACCTCCTCATGTTACACATTTATCTCCCCTGGATATGTCATACTTGTGTACCTCTTTTATCTTCAGAAACTTTCTCTAACATCACTTCCCCCACTTAGTTGGAATAAACACTAAACGCCATGAGTCAAACCTTAAGTTTCTCTGCGGTAATGACATTTGTCTTCCCGGGATATCTTCAATCACTTAGAAGTATTAAGTTCATCAAGTTTACTCGCGTTTAGATGCTTGTCTCCTTCCCCCTTGCTGGTTTTGACACTTTAGAATCAGCAAAACATTATAAGCCCAAAGACTTGAAGTCTGACGAGAAGAACGCTTGAAGTCTTTGTGAGAATTAACTTGCTGAAGCAGAATGTGAGCAAGTCTAATTGGGGATTAAATCTGACATTTCACTCTCCCCCAATTAGTGCTCTCCTCTATACCGACAATCTTTATGATGAATGCTTTGAATAAGAAGAAGTCTTTGGATTATCAAATGCAACTCGTCTTTAGTCTTCTAACATGCATCGAAAATGTAGAAGCGGTCAGACTCGACCTTCTTCAAGATTGTCCGGTTGGGGAATAGATAGTTAACATCTTCATCACACCAAAAGCATCCCAATTAACTTACATCTTGCAAATCCCTTAACTAAATCCTCCCAATCAAACAAGAACATAGAGATGTTCATCAAGGAAATTAGCAATCGACCATAGCGAACACACGAAATGGTAACACCAAACTACCAATCACATCAAACAAGAATAGAGAGATTGTTCGGAATCATCATGTTGATGTTTACGTGAAGCATTAACCGGAAGCACTTTGTCGATAATCAACTTAGCCCGTGTGAAGATGTCAACCAACGGCTCTTAGAAGAGAACTCCATGTGAAGATGGTCTGATAAGAAGAAGCTCGGTTCTTACATGAGTTTGGAGCCGTTTGACCATATATTCTCAAAAATAACTCAACATGCAGAATTATCACACTTCTTCTCCCCCTCAAGAATTGCAGACGAATTTGCCATTCTTGATTGAATAAGTGAATATCTTTAACAAATGTAGTCTATTCACACTTCTCCCATGCAAAATAAGCACATGATGTCGCCATCTCCATTATAATCAAGCAAGTGGAATGAGAAAACAATCAATGGTAGCCCGGTTCACTTGATAATTAAAAGCGCATGGAAAAAGCATGAAACATGTTGATGAGAATGGTCATAATAAGAAGATTTTTGTTCTTCCGAAGATAAAGCGCACTGAAGCGTACACTTTTCTTTTCTTTAGAGTACGAGGCATGAGTATTGTTTTCATACATCATAATCTCTCTTTTCATCATCTCTTGGCAAAACATGTAATCATCACCATTATTATTGGTGGGCTCTTTGTAGTGACGGTGATGGAGAAAACCAATATGATGAATTTGACCACAAGTAAACTAACCCGAACTCGTGACTTAAACTTGTACATATGTAACAAAGAAGCGGTGCGAGACTTCATCCTCCATTGAATCTCTAAGTACTCTATACTCTTCATCCAACCAACCATCAAGTAATAGACGTACATCACCTCTTGAAAATCCACAATTGAATGTGACACTGAGCACTACAATGTAACTCTTTAAAGTGATAGTTATTTTGTGGTGGTAAGAGCCCAATTCCCCCAAGGGGTAAAAGAAAAGGTAAAAGACACCCAACAAAAACTAGATTTCCAAGTCTTCATTTTTAATGATAAGCTTGAACAAGGATCTTGAAGAATATTCATCCATCCATCCCCGATACCTTCAGATACTAAGTACACTTGCCCGTGATATTTCACTTCAACCTCAAATAAATAATAGTGAATTAATCCGTTGTCACATCTTCTAGTTAAAGCTCAATTCTAGCCTCCTTTGACGTTTTAAGTGAACTCGATAATGGTTTTCATCCGACCATGGTTAAAAGCACATAACCCCATAAAACCTTATAGTAACCAAAGCGCCATGAGGACAATCCAAACACACTCAATTCATGAAGTACACCCTTTTATCCATTCATCATAGTAGAAACCGTAGCACCAACATTAAATAAGATCCCGAAATACGCTTTCCTTTCTCCAGGATGGTTCCATCATCACGGGATTTTACAATTCTATGGTTTAAACTGAGAAATAGTTTCTTTCGCGGGATTTTACAAAACCAAGAATAAACCGTGAGATCAAACCGTAAATTCCCTTTACTTATATCGGAATGATTTCATTGTCACGGGATTTTACAGGTCTATGATTTAAACCGAGAAATAGTTTCTTTCGCGGGATTTTACAAAATCAAGACAAAACCGTAAACAATGTCAGCTTGAATGTGTTATGACAACTTTGGTTTCGGTGAATATCTGTTTTAGGGGAACATGTAGTGGTTCATCAGCGGTACATTGTCCAACATCAACAATATCATCACCCATCCAGTAAACACTTTGGTAAACACATCATTCACGCATTCTGTCGGCTAGTGCATAAACAACATGGTGAAGTAAACCCGATATACCAAATTTGATCATGAAGTAAAATTCCCCAGATTTGTTACTTAAACTTGTACTAATCCTCGTGAAAAAGAAACGGTGTACCCAATGTACAAAATCTCTTGACATTCTCAATTGTGTGAGACACCAAAGTGATAGTTACGTTGTGGGTTAAGCGAGAAAGAATCACAAACGTAACTAAATAGCCAAGTCTTTATCACACTCTGTAAATGCCCAAACAAGTCATCTTCGCGGAAGGGTAGAAAGAAAGAAGACGCAACAAGTAAACGTGCCCGAAAGACTTCACTTCAAACCCGAGTAAGAAATACAGTGCAAACATCCCCGTAGTCATCTTTGTATAATCATCAATTCAAGCCATGACACAATATACTACGTGAGAATGTGTAGCCCAAAGAATCAAACCTCATAACCCATTGAATCTCATCATCCAATCTCGTAAAACCAATCATTTAAATTAAGCAAATCCATTTCAGCCCAGATAAACACGCAATCTGATCCAGTGGCCCCACAACCAAGAGTATATATCTCAAATAAAACACTCACATTATCATTTGATACCCGAAATTTTAACACCAAATAATATTCGAGGCCAATCAAGTGACATGTTCCATCAATACACTAATACCCTTCACGTAAGAGATACAAGGCCCCATTTGAATATATGTGAAATGGTCCATGATCCAAAATATTTGACCAGCGATTCAAGAACCAAAGTCCAATTCAACGTCGATTCAAAATATTCGGCCCATGATCCATCAAGTCAATTCAACCCACAAAATCATTAAGCCCGATACAGTTAACACATATTTAAACCCTATTATCCGGACTATATAACAGATGCAACTAACACCCACTAACCCTAATTTCACTCATACAAACCAAACCCTAATCTCATAACAGTCCGCCCCCTTCTCTCAAAACAACAATCAAACCCTAATATCCTCTTTTCAACAATCCGCCACACACACTCCAAACACATAACTGCTTCTCTAAAACATCACGCCTCTTTTCTGGATCTTTGAATCGTGATGATAACATCCATTTCGCCACATAGATGGCTTGAGATGAGGATTAACGCCACAGGGATGGTTTTAATCAAATGAGTCGGCTTAGACATGGCTTCAAAGTTAAACCAAGGTAGGTTTGAATTTGCTTCATTCAGTTTAAGTTTCTTAAATACCGAACAAGTGAACAAGAAATATGCTTGTTATTTTCTATTTATTGTTGATTTGGATAGTACATGAAGCAAGTCTTCATAAGAGATCAATGATGATAAGTCTTTTTTCATGTATGACTCTTGATAGTCTTGATGTTCTTTTTGATTCACACGAAGAGGATGGACTGAGGTCTCGAATAAAGATGTTTTCCCTTTTTATTGTTAATACATAACCGAACCAAAGACTTGTTTTAACATAATTGTTAAGAACACCTCTTTCATTTCGAAGATTATCAAAAATTTTAGATCAATGATGGTGAAAATTCGTGTATAATGACCTTGAGTCTAGACATATCTCGTATATTACACGAATCAGAACTGAGATCAATTACTTTTCTTGTTTATGGATCTGTGATGATGTTCTTTTGTGGTACGACCTTCAATATATGACGTGTCTTCAATAAGCACAAAGAACTGAGATCTTGTTATTGTAGAAGCATTGGATCTGTGATGAATAGAGATGAATCTGATGTTGAGTTATAGTTTGAATTAGTTGTCTTTCAATCATGAGATATTGTTGAAACTGGTTGGTTTGGTTTTGAGGTCTTGTGATCAAAAAGCAGTCATCATCTTCTACTCCATTATGTCAAGTCGCTAACTCTGTTTTGCTTTGCTAATTTCTGTTCAACAAGTCGCTACACTTTTTCTTTACAAATCGCTAAGTCTTTGTTCTGTCACAAGTCGCTAACATATTTGACATGAGTCAAGTCGCTAACTTGATATAGTTATTACAACTCGCTACGACTTGTAAAGACAAGTCGCTAACATATTTGACATGAGTCAAGTCGCTAACTTGATATCCCCAAGTCGCTATAACTTTTGACTCAAAAGTCAAAAGGAACAAAAAACCAGCCACAACTCGCTGCATTATTGGGAACAACTCGCCATTGACCAGGTCAACACGTATTAAAATTCCAACTCTCTAAGGAAACAGGTACAATGAATCTGGACGTTTTTGACAAGTCGCTGGGAAGCATGACTTTTTTCCAATGAGTTTTCTGGCCAAATTCCGACCATATTCATATCAAACCCAAATCTAAACCCAGAACAGCAAACAGCAAGAACATCTCATGCTACCCGATTGACGGATCTCATGAACAATTGACCACAAACAACGGTTTGACCACAAATGATATAACAATTTTGACCACACTAATAGTATAATGAATACGATTATACAAGTGAAAGCTGTTATAAAACTTGTAACAAACAGGTGACCATATGAAACTCAAACCATCAAAACATCATAAGCGATAAACACAATAACATCAGTTCATCACCACATCAAACTGCAACAAAACACGACCAAACCGCATACAAGAACCACATAAGAATCCATACGAATCATTAACACAACGCAACCTAGGCTCTGATGCCAATTGTAGGATCGTAAATATTATTGTGTTGATGATTCGGGTGGTATTGGATGATCAAAATACATGTTTGCCATTAGAGAGAGAAAGTAGATGAGAGGGAGTTTCTTGGTAGAGACTTGGTTCACAAAATATGGAATGTTAGATTGAAAAGCTCCACCCCTTCCAAGGATGGAAGGGGTATTTATAGTTACAGACTACTCGAACTCCTATCGGCCTGTGGATCAGGTATATATTGGGTAAAGACCTGTCCTTCCTCCACGGTGTTACTCTAAACTATTCTAAGCTACTGACTAACTTATTAACTACATAATAACGTAAATAACTACAAGTCTACGAGCTAACATATGCTAGACCATAATTGGGGTGACCGACACTTTAATATGGAATTTCCAATTCTTAACACTTTTATATCCTATATATCTAAAGGCGAACCTCACTTTTTGGGGGTGGAATTTGAGTGGTAGGGTTTTTGTGAAAGCTATATAACTTTTATCCATGAGATGCTTTATTAAGACTAAAGTTTTACTCGTAAATGTCATAAATTGTTTTAAATTTGGTGCTAAAATTACTCTAACAAGTATTTCTTTCGGTTTATTATACAATTACTAGAAAACACGACAAATATAAAGTAAGTGATTAGTTTCGAAGGTTCCCTTTTTTTCCTCTCTACACTTAAATTGAACATTGTCCCCAATGTTCTTAAAAAGTACCAAAGATATGATAATAGGAAAAATAAAAACGATTGGAGAAACTAATACTCCCCTGATTTTCTCGGCATGGACGATATAGAAATACAATCAAATCCTCCTCCAAGAAGATAAGATCAATGATACGCTTCTCTTCCAATATGCACTTGAATCTTCTTGTCCAATATAACCTGTAAATTCCTAGAAAACGAACACAAAACGTTGTATAAAATCGATGGTAAAAACTATATATAATAAAAACTATCCTAGAATGCGGATAAGATATAATGCTTGCAAAATAAATGTTTACAGAATCATGGATTTTAAAACTTCTATAAATTTTCATAAATTATGTTTCGACAGAAAAACAAAAATCTGGAAAATTGTTGCTATAGTGCCTGACGCAGTCAGGATGGACCTGACAGAATATTATGTTTTGTTTCATGGAAATTTTTGGAAAAATCTATCTGTTAAAACTTGGAATTTTCTGCAAAAGATTCATTGTGACTCGATACAAGCATTTGACTCAAACAAACATACAAATATGATAGAATATATGTTAATTATGAATTGTAAATTTTCATGTTCAAATTTCGTTCTTTTAACAAATATGAACTTCCCTACATTTATCTTCTTGTAAAATATCTTTATATGCAATTAAGAAGAGCTCAAAAACAAAGTAAAGCATTTTGACAAGTTATTCGAAACATGAGAATTAAACAATTATAATTAAACATATATGACACAACAAAAAAATAAAATAAATGCAAACAATTAAAAACATGAGTTCCCTCCCAATAAGCGCCTTTCTTTATTTATGAGTCTTGTAGCTAGAGTAAAAGTCATAACCTATTACTCTATGTAAGTAAGATCCTCATCGAGAATATCTTTTAGATCAAAATTTTATTTTAGTTTTCTATTAATTAATACATTTTGTTAGGTATGACTTCTCAAACCTCTCCCCATCGGGATCATATATTGTCATCTTTATGTGCCATGATACATTGCCTTCTTTTGGTGGCTTATTCCAATTCCACTTATTTTTTTTACTCTCCTTTTTCCACCTATTCATCCCTAAGTTAATTGGTAAGGCTCTTAGGAATTCATTCATCTTCCTAAATACTAAAGGTTCCTCAAATGGGTCCATCTCGGTGTCCCCAGCCAATTGTTGTTCCATATAGTGCATTTTATTCAAAAATTATTCTTCCAAATAGAACGGGCGTCAAGGTCCTATAAAATATCCATTAATCCAAGGGCCATATCTCGATGGTTTCCTTTCCCTAGTTATCCAATGAGGTGTTTGTTCCTCGTCATTATCATAACTTTTTGACATCGTAGATTGACCTTGTGTATCCTTCTCCTACCATTATTTTAAATATTTTACAATCTATTATAGCACTAGCGGTAGCTAAGAATCCTCTTCCAAGTAAAAATAGGCATGTTGTGACACTAACCATATCAAGGACATGGAAATCCGCCAAAATAGTTAATTTCCGTATATGCACTATCATGTCCTTTAGTATCCCTACCGGGTATACTAAACTTCCATCCGCTAAACCAACTACCACTTATGTTTCTTCTAACTTCCCTAAGTTGAGACTTTTATAAAGTGGCAACAGGAGTAAGTTAATGCTTGATCCTAAGTCGGCTAATGTATGAAAAGTGTGGAAAACTAAAAGGGGGGGGGTTGAATAGTTTTACCGATTAAAACTCCGTTTTAAACTATTTAGATCGACTTATGTCAATCTATTTGGTATGTATGTTGGAAATTGATAGATAATCATATATGTAAGTAATACAAAGATGAAGAGTAAAGAAACACAAAACCACGACACGAGTATTTATAGTGGTTCGGCTACAAGGACACATTCCTTGCCCTACTCCACTCCCCGAGTACCCCACTCGAGAGTTCGAAAGAACTACACAACACAAGCTCCTTAATGTGGTGGAGAAGCCTTCACAACTACGGTACAAGGCTAGACACTGAGTTCTTCCACGAGGTAGAACCAAAACTCTCACAATGTCGCCTATACTTTATCCGGTACAAAGCTAGATACCGAGTTCTTCCACGAGGTAGAACCAAACCTATCACAAAGTCGCCTACACTTTGTCCGGTACAAGGCTAGATACCAAGTTCCATTACAAAGGAGGAACTACTACCCAACACTACATCACAACACAACTACCCCAAAGGAGACACACTCCTTGTTACAACAATAAAGGATATCAACATCCTTTAACCCAAACTATCTAACTTGTACATCGATGCACCATATTGAATGTACACCATTGGAAACTTTCACTAATGCCTTCGACACGACCCTTCGGCACCTTTCACTAATGCTTTCAACACAACACATCTATGGAGGGAGGAAAGAACTATCAACAAGATACACTTCAGTGGTCTTGATGATGTTGAAGCTTAGCAACTCATGACCTTGAGCTTGCACGTCTTCAAAAGGTGGTGATGTCGCCTTTAAGAGGAACCTAGAGAATCACATAAACATAAAACTACATAGAATCATCCTTTAGATCAGAGGTTAGAGATGTTAGAATACTGAGAGAAAGTATATTTGAAGTGGTAGTGAGCAAGAGATAAATGGCTCACTATTTATAGAGAAAAACTTATCTACTATCCCACGGATCCCTCCCCAGAGGGATCCAGCTAGTGCAAAACCAGAGATCCGGCTACTAGTTTAGATTAGTCTGTATTTCGGGTTGCAAACCGGGTTATGGGTTATAGGTTATGAACCATGGGTTATGGGTAATGGATTATGGATATGCAACAAGATGTAATGTACCTAGTCATTGGGTTATGGATCTTGGGTCATGGGTCATGGACTTTGGGTCATGGATCATGGATAATAACCAACATGACTTCATGCATGATGTCATGCAATGGGTCATGGGTTATGGATCATGCTCCATGGGTATGGGTTATGGACTTTGGTTTTTACCCAACAACATTCATTGTACCTAGTCAATGGATCATGGATCATGGGTCATGGGTCATGGGTCATGGATCATGAACTTTGGTTTTTACTAATTACTTTACCTATTACAATATATACAAAGTATATATGTACATTTCTATATTATGTAAACACTAGTTGTTATACATATTATAACAACCCGAAATTTTTCAAGTCCTTACTCAACCTCAAACTCAAAACACAACTAACATCAAGTAGTAAAATCATGTAACATATATAAACGTTTATTTATTTTTTTGGGACATATGGAGGCACAAATCTAAGAAAACAAATAAAGTCTAGGGACACAAAAGTCTTGAGTAGAAAAATCTCATTTCTCCTCACTCAAAGCCTTAGGACGGTTTTCATCACACAAGTCACCAATTTTATATAAAATTTGTGAGACAACAAGTACTTCATCCCATACCACTTTGTTGAAACCCATTCATGATACAAATAAAATTTATCATCCACTTGTATTTGTGTTTCTCTTGTTCAAACTTGTCGGTCAACACTCAAACATCACACATCTCATCTTTTCCGCTGCGTGTGGGATTGAGCATAACAGAGAAGCATGCAACAACACATTTGACTTGCCCTCGGTTTTCCTTTTGTCTCTTTGCAACACGACCAAACGCCACCCTATATAATTTTTCTAAGGCTAACCAATCCTAGGAAAATAAATTAATAATACTTCCATGCCTAGTTCAAATATATAAGAAACCTTGTAGCTTTTTCATTCCAACTTAAAGCAAAATGCATCACAAACATACAAACTCTTTTGCTACTGTGTCGAGTGAGAAGAAGGAAAGAAAGCAAAGGCATTGGAGTCTAGTTCTCAAGGTTCTAAAATTCTTTTGGGTTTAGTTTCGTTGCGGGTAAGCTTTGGAAGCTAGGGTCGTGTCCACTCATTCTCGTACACTTCTCAGATTGTAAGCCTACTCGACACACATCCTTTGCTTTATGTTTTTCATTCATTATAAACTTCTATATCTGCAAAACATGTTTATTTGATCCATACATACTCTCGTTAAAATGAAATCTATATCGAAAAACTTGTTTCTTTTTTTCTCAACTACTATGAACTAGTCGTTTTATTTTTATTTTTTTTCTTTCTAAGCTTATGTGGAACATTTGAGCGTAAAACATGGAAGTTTTGATATATAAATCAGCCAATAAGCTATTTATAGCCTATCGAGTTTTAAACCGGTTTGATAAAGTTTAAAGAACTTTTATACGCTTTTGGAACATGAATAACAGTAGGAAGCGTAAACTATGTAACATACTAAGTTTGGCTCACATTTTTTGGAATATTGCGTATTGACTTATTGGCTTATTTCATGCTTATCGTGATTTTTTCACACGTATCGAGCTCCTTTTGTACGCGATATACACATGTCTCTTGTTTAAGCAAACAAAAACTCGAGCCCTTATCAAGCCAAACACCAAATGCTTGTTTGAGAGCTTATTATTAATCTATTGTCATAAGCTCAAGTGTTTAACAAATCTTAAGCCAACTGTTCCTTTGTTAAGTTGAAAAAAAAGCGAGAATCAAAAGGAGTTACGCTCGGTTTACATTTGAAATCTATAACCAAAATCCAAACTGCTACTTAACGAATAAGTAGATTTACAAAGCAAAATCCAAACAAATAGGGACTCATAGTCCGCTGGGTAACACGTATGGTTTCAAAGGAAAGGTCCCTAGTTCGAACCACATTCATGGCATTTTAATCTTTTTGACATTTTTTATAAACTTTCACACATTGGCAGTTTCAGCCCCTCTAAGTCTAACCACTTAACTCTTTTCTTATAAAACTTATATAAGTTGGGAACTTATATTACATTTACATTTTCAGCCCATCTAGTTAGAATCAATTGACATTTTTCTTAAAACCTTTATAAGTTGGTAACTTATATTAACAATTACAACTTCAACCCTCAATGTTGAACACTTTGATCTGATTCATTTTAAAACTTTTAAATTTTAGTAGCGATATATGGTTACCACTTTTCATTTCGATAAATATATTTAAAACATATTTTTATTTGTGACCACATTCGCGTAAACTAAGTAATATATTTGTTCAAATAAATTATTTACAATGACTTGATAAATATATATATATATATATATATATATATATATATATATATATATATATATATATATATATATATATATATATATATATATATATATATATATATATTTCACACCTCGAAATCACCAAATTCAATAAATATTCGACTTGTATTTATTCCCACTTCGATCATACTTATGCCAATATTCAAGCCAACTCTTATACGAAAGTTTCGTATACAGATTTCCACATTATTCCAAGAGCCAAAACTTACAAGTATTTTCACAACTACGTTTTTGTGCATTATCGATAATCAAATTAACTTATGAATCTCCACATAAGCTACAATGACTCAAATATTCGAAAAATTTTGCTTTTGAACTTCAAGCATTTCACAAACACAAACACTGGTAAACTTGCAAACGTTGTTTAAACTTTAAAACATATACAAGACTTAGACTAAAAACCATACCATACTTATCTAGGTTACGTGTCGGAGCCGTGCACATTTATTACTCGATGTTAGTTGTGATGTCTTACATTCACGCATACCAAGGTGAGTTCATAGCCCCACTTTTACTCTTTTAACTATTTTATAAACTCCTTGGGGAGAATACATGCTACTACGCTTTTATGATCACAATTGCTTGAAAACTATTTGTGTATTCTTGATATTATGACTCGCCTAAGTTGTTTGCCAAAAGTCCCTACATCATGAACCATTAATCACTTGCAGTGAGCGCAAATATCGTGGATAGTACTATGGGAATTGACGACCCCGACTCGGTTATCGAAATAACCGGGCGCACTATATTTGGTATCTCTATGTAATTGGCTATTACATCTCGGAGGGCAATTTTATTTACTTACACCAAGAATTAGGTGTATCGAGTTAGTATTGGTTTCATGAGCTTAGTGCAATAATATCAACTATCTTTTATGGGCGTATAACAACGTAGCCCATGGCTCTTTTAAACTTGAAAATCTTGTGATCAAGCGCTTTATTACTAAACCTATGAATTCACTCAACCATTGTGTTGACTTTTTAGCATGTATTTTCGGGATGAAAAGGCGATAGCTAACTCGAGGCGCTTGGGCATTGGCATGGCATGGTCATAGATGACTACGATTTACAAATGGGGACCACATTTTATTAATGGGCCATTTTCGCAACAATTCAACTTTTGTAAACTTTGTTTTACTACAATAAATGAAATATTTTACGGAAAAGCTATTATTTTCACTTGTGTTATGATCCAATGAGTAGCATCCCAAAACTTTTCTTCCGCGCAAACCATTTTTGGGGTGTTACTGATTAGCATCGAGCCTTAGTTATAGAGAACTAGGTAAATTTTCTAACCTAGACTATAACCACTTTTCCAAAAACTTAACCCTATGACCGACACATGCACCGCCGCTAAGGTGATTGCCTCACTTATGACTCGTTGAAGTCATCTTTGATAAGATATGTGTTTTATTACCGAGAACTTAGCCTCACTATTAGCTATGATTGCCTTACTTATATGTATGATTATATATCATCGCGCTATGCCTTCTCCCCACATAAATGAAATATTTGTTCAATCTTTCATACCAAACTTTAAAAGCATTAGGACATGTTACTAGTATAACTAAGCTAAGCATTGCAAGATTCATTGAACCTCGGGTGAATATAGCACGATCACCTATATTCACCAGGGACGATGAGACATAACTGATCACCTATGTATCGACTCGAGGTGAATGTTGCAATACCGAAAGTAGTTATAATAGTGGTATGTCCAGTTGACCTCCTGACTGACTTTTAAAAATAGTAAAATCTTGTGTGTTCATCATAAGAGTTATAAAAGTTTACTCCTACACATCACATACTGACGTCGCAACATTTTCTCACTACGATACTTTTCTCCTAAGTGGAAAGCCTTTCTCATTACTACACTCTCTAAACTGACCATTTTACACTACTACCTTACGCCTCCGCTTCTACATCTTACTAGCAACGTGCATGGAGATTTGCACGGCGGATGATGCACACTACCACTTCACAAGAAGACATCACGGTGATCCATGTTGAAATGGACCACTTTACGCCACCACTTCGCGCCCTCCGTACCTAAGTTATGTATGAGATTTGCTTAGCAAATAATACATAACCACTGAAATGTTGCATGATGAGAGTTAACGATTATAGTTACCAGTTAGATTTTCTTAGTGGATTATGCGCGACTAACTAAAATTTTAATTATCATACGACATTACTCTAGGTTTAGATTATATTTTTGGTTGCTACAATACCACGTCTCCTGTTTTCCCGTCTCATCGACTTATCGTCTTCGTTACTGGATCATTAAACCTTTATTACTGGATCATTAAACCTTTATTACTGGATCATTGCAACCCACGTCTTCATAACCCCATCCTATCATCATTCTCTTATACGTTGAGATCGAAGTTGTCTCATCATCCAATGTTGTATGATGTCACCTCTACCTCAAAACTCGTACCTAATCGATGAACCGAATTACATCCCTAGCCGTTCTAAGAACAACACACCTCGACATCTACAAAGGAGCCCTTCACTAAAAATAAATAATAAACGAGCGACTAAAAGATATAAAAACATACCATGAGTCAACTTGCAACTCAAGTCACTTTTATTGGGAACGGATTCCTAACTTTTCACTCATTCTTTTGAAATACCAACTGCTTGTCCTACCTTCCTCTTATGAAATAATAAACTTTGTCGTTGTCTAACGAACCGCTTTCAAGTACTCTCACCGACTAATTCATGGTCATTTTACAAAAAGCCTTACTACTGTGCCATTAAACCAAAAAGTTACAACCTTACTCATACTTCATAAACAATGACCTTATTAATGCTTTGCTAACTATTTTCTATAGAGTAATAAACCGATTAATTACCTTACTACTATTTTATGAAACAACAAACAAATGCGATAGCGATTTGTAAACTATATTACAAATTTTCCCTGCAAGTTATATTACGGTCTTATAAACTATTTTACCCTTTTAGTGAGTTGGTTTAGCCACTGTCTGATTTAAAACCATAAAACTTGGTACTCTTACCTCACAAACTATTTTGCCTTTACCGTACTAAGTATTTTACTACCACCCTATTAATTGAACTACGAAATCTTCTACTATTTGACAAACGATCAATTGTTTTCTTATAAGCTATTTTACAAATTATTTCACGAGTTATTTTATAATCTGAATCGTTGTCTTACCAAAATATCACAAGGTTAACTGCGATTTCACTACTATTCAATAAATAATAAATCGTTTGCTATTATCTTATAAGCTGTTTTAAAAATCACCTTACCAAGTGTTGCTTTAATGCCAAACCGCAAACTACGATTTATCATAATAGAAATATTTTCTTCTTACTCAATAAAGTAGTTTTACAAACCTTTTTATGAACTTTACTATAATTTCCTTACAAACTATTTATTCCTCTTGAAAAACTTTAAAGGATAACCGATATTTTCTTTTGAAAATAAACCAAATTTTCGGAGTAAAATAAGCGCTTTGTTTTGAAAACAATAGATACACATTTTAATGGTAAATGCTTGGAAACAAAACTGACTCATCATCTACAAAAGCTAAGGTATTTGAAACTATTTGAAATTTCGAAACGACTTTTGAATTCACATAAAAACCTCCAACTTGGAACCGATTCCATGTTGTCGCCTAAAACCTTATATAACAAGTTTTCTTCACAAAAGCTGAAATTTAGCAATTTTCTTTACATACATTAAGCTCTCTCTTAAAATTTTGAAGGCTCTATATTTTTATATATACCCCCACATTCGAGAAGCATAACTTTAACAACTGAATCCTGCCCATAAATTTTTAAAACTTATCGAAACGTACATACCCAACCACATCTTCTTCTATGACGTTTTCACCTTCGATGACTTTCTTTAAATAACAATTGTGTCAACAATGAAACACATGGTGACATTTTTCTAAAAATATTTATGCTAATGAGTCAAAAAAAAATTGTCTGGTTAAACCTTATCAAAAACTTCTTATGCTAGAAAACATCAATCGTCGACCTTTGCGATTTTTTTTTTATTTGCAATACGCATAAAAATTGGTTTATAGGATCCTTTCGAGGATACAAACCTCTTACTCAATTAATTGTGCCTCTTGAAATATTCTTTTATTCGAATAAATTTATCCACCTCACGTTTGCGAACAAGACTAGAAAATTTCAAAATTTCTCTTGTCACATAAGCGACTAACCCAAACTTAACCTCGAGGACGAGGTTCCCATAAGGGGTAAGTACTATAACAACCCGAAATTTTTCAAGTCCTTACTCAACCTCAAACTCAAAACACAACTAACATCAAGTAGTAAAATCATGTAACATATATAAACGTTTATTTATTTTTTTGGGACATATGGAGGCACAAATCTAAGAAAACAAATAAAGTCTAGGGACACAAAAGTCTTGAGTAGAAAAATCTCATTTCTCCTCACTCAAAGCCTTAGGACCGGTTTTTCATCACACAAGTCACCAATTTTATATAAAATTTGTGAGACAACAAGTACTTCATCCCATACCACTTTGTTGAAACCCATTCATGATACAAATAAAAATTTATCATCCACTTGTATTTGTTTTCTCTTGTTGCATTGTCAGTCAACACTCAAACATCACACATCTCATCTTTTCCTTTGCGTGTGGGATTGAGCATAACAGAGAAGCATGCAACAACACATTTGACTTGCCCTTCTGGTTTTCCCTTTTGTCCGCTGCAACACGACCAAACGCCACCCCTATATAATTTTTCTAAGGCTAACGAATCCTAGGAAAATAAATTAATAATACTTCCCATGCCTAGTTCAAATATATAAGAAACCTTGTAGCTTTTTCATTCCAACTTAAAGCAAAACGCATCACAAACATACAAACTCTTTTGCTACTGTGTCGAGTGAGAAGAAGGAAATAAAGCAAAGGCATTGGAGTCTAGTTCTCAAGGTTCTAAAATTCTTTTGGGTTTAGTTTCGTTGCGGGTAAGCTTTGGAAGCTAGGGTCGTGTCCACTCATTCTCGTACACTTCTCAGATTGTAAGCCTACTCGACACACATCCTTTGCTTTATGTTTTTCATTCATTATAAACTTCTATATCTGCAAAACATGTTTATTTGATCCATACATACTCTCGTTAAAATGAAATCTATATCGAAAAACTTGTTTCTTTTTTTTTCTCAACTACTATGAACTAGTCGTTTTTATTTTTATTTTTTTTCTTTCTAAGCTTATGTGGAACATTTGAACGTAAAACATGGAAGTTTTGATATATAAATCAGCCAATAAGCTATTTATAGCCTATCGAGTTTTAAACCGGATTTGATAAAGTTTAAAGAACTTTTATACGCTTTTGGAACATGAATAACGAGTAGGAAACGTAAACTATGTAACATACTAAGTTTGGCTCACATTTTTGGAATATTGCGTATTGACTTATTGGCTTATTTCATGCTTATCGTGATTTTATTCACACGTATCGAGCTCCTTTTGTACGCGATATACACATGTCTCTTGTTTAAGCAAACAAAAACTCGAGCCCTTATCAAGCCAAACACCAAATGCTTGTTTGAGAGCTTATTATTAAGCTATTGTCATAAGCTCAAGTGTTTAACAAATCTTAAGCCAACTGTTCCTTTGTTAAGTTGAAAAAGAAAACGAGAATCAAAAGGAGTCACGCTCAGTTTCTGTTTGAAATCTATAACCAAAAATCCAAACTGCTACTTAACGAATAAGTAGATTTACAAAGCAAAATCCAAACAAATAGGGACTCATAGTCCATTTGGGTAACACGTATGGTTTCAAAGGAAAGGTCCTAGTTCGAACCACATTCATGGCATTTTAATCTTTTGACATTTTTATAAACTTTCACACATTGGCGCTTTCACCCTCTAAGTCTAACCACTTAACTCTTTTCTTATAAAACTTATATAAGTTGGGAACTTATATTACATTTACATTTTCACCCATCTAGTTAGAATCAATTGACATTTTTCTTAAAACCTTTATAAGTTGGTAACTTATATTAACAATTACAACTTCAACCCTCAATGTTGAACACTTTGATCAGATTCATTTTAAAACTTTTAAATTTTAGTAACGTATATGGTTACCACTTTTCATTTCGATAAATATATTTAAAACATATTTTTATTTGAAACGGACCACACCTTCACCCGTAAACTAAGTAATATATTTGTTCAAATAAATTATTTACCAAACTGACTTGATAATATATATATATATATATATATATTTCACACCTATATAATCATTAAATTCAATAAATACAATTCGACTTGTATTTATTCCCACTCGATCATACTTATGCCAATATTCAAGCCAACTCTTAACGAAAGTTTCAGTATCTGATTTCCACATTATTCCAAGAGCCAAAACTTACAAGTATTTTCACAACTACGCTTTTGTGCATTATCGATAATCAAATTAACTTATGAATCTCCACATAAGCTACAATAACTCAAATATTCGAAAACTTTTGCTTTTGAACTTCAAGCATTTCAAAAACACAAACACTGGTAAACTTGCAAACGTTGTTTAAACTTTACAACATATACAAGACTTAGACTAAAAACCATACCATACTTATCTAGGTTGCGTGTCGGAGCCGTGCACATTTATTACTCGATGTTAGTTGTGATGTCTTACATTTCTGCATACCAAGGTGAGTTCATAGCCCCACTTTTACTCTTTTAACTGTTTTATAAACTCCTTGGGGGAGAATACATACTACCGCTTTTATGATCACAATTGCTTGAAAACTATTTTTGTATTCTTGATATTATGACTCGCCTAAGTTGCCACCAAAAGTCCCCTACATCATGAACCATTAATCACTTGCGGTGAACGCAAATATCATGGATAGTACTATGGGAATTGACGACCCGACTCGGTTATCGAAATAACCGGGCGCACTATATTTGGTATCTCTATGTAATTGGCTATTACATCTCGTAGGGCAATTTTATTTACTTACACCAAGAATTAGGTGTATGCGTTAGTTTGGTTTCATGAGCTTAGTGCAATAATATCAACTATCTTTTATGGGCGTATAACAACGTAGCCCATGGCTTCTTTAAACTTGAAAATCTTGTGATCAAGCGCTTTATTACTAAACCTATGAATTCACTCAACCATTGTGTTGACTTTTAGCATGTATTTTCGGGATGAAAAGGCGATAGCTAACTCGAGGCGCTTGGGCATTGGCATGGCATGGTCATAGATGACTCGATTTACAAATGGGGACCACATTTTATTAATGGGCCATTTTCCGCAACAATTCAACTTTTGTAAACTTTGTTTTACTACAATAAATGAAATATTTTACTATTAAAAGCTATTATTTTTCACTTGTGTTATGATCCAACTTGTTTAGTGAGTAGCATCCATGTTTTGATATAGTTTTAATAAAACTGTTTCTTGGCTCAAACCTTTTAAGTATTTTATTTATTTCATTAAAATGATTTTAAACCATTAGAAGATCATTTTAAAAGGGGTATTAACAATCTCCCTTTTAGTTGATAAGCACATTGTTTTGAGAAAAACTTTTGAAAATTAACAAAATGAAAAATAAAGAGTAAGAGGATAGAAAGATTCTCATCTTAGCTCCCCCTTGACGGATGCTTCCCTTTGTTGAGGGCGTCAAGTAATTGGAAAGTTAAACAAGTGTATTGCAATGGTTTTGTCTTTTGACGAAATGCTCCCCTTTAACGGATGCTTCCCTTTATTGAGGGAGTCAGGTAATTGGAAAGCTAAACAAGTGTATTGCAATGGTTTCGTCTTTTGACGAAATGCTCTCCCTTGACGAGTGCTCCCTTTTTAGGAGGACGCCAAGTAGTATAAAAAACCTAAGTGAATATATTGCAAGCGTTTTTGCAATGCTTTAGTTTGACGAAAAGCTCCCCCTTGTTGGGGGTATCAATGTCTTCATGTGTATTTTGAAAATCTACAAAGTAAAGGTTAGAAAACAAGTATATGGTGCATAATTTCCTGCAAATGAGATTCATATTAGTGATAAAATATGCTTCTGTTGCACGGATCCCACGGATCCTTCCTGTGAGGGATCCGTCTAGGCAAAATTGAGGGAATCGTGTACCTGCATTCTTTTGACAGCAATGTAGATGTAAAAAGTGATATTAACATCGAAATGAGTTATGTATTATAGCACCAAACATATTCTCATAACTATATAGCATACAACATGTAGTTTCATTCAATAGAACATGAGAAATGGTACATATATTTCTAAAAATAAGAGAATGATACAAACATGTAGTACACTTTCTATCGTTTCTACGTTTTTCCTAAGACTAGAGAAGAGCACCATTGTGCTTGTATTCCTAAGTTCTATAGACGACTAGATTTGTTTACCTTATCAAAACATTAGAGAAGGTGATAGAACATGAAACGTAATTCCTCACATATTTCATGGACTAGTCCTTTGACATGTTGACAATGAAAGCAATCATTACCATGGATAGAGAATGGTGGTGGTAGGAATGGAGCAGTTTGATGTGGAAGATTTTATGAGGAGAGTGGATGTTCCACAAAAGATTGAGGGATTTGTGGAGGCAAATTTGATGAGGTTGGAGGTGGTTCAACTAAGGGTGAAGGTGGTGGAATATGTGTTGATGGTGGTGGTAGCAAAGTGTCTACTTCCATGTGATCGGGTTGTTGATTTTGATGATTCCTCATAATCCAAAATGGACCATTTGAGGATGATGGAGAAAAAGATACGGGTGCTAGTGTTGTTTCAACACCAAAGTTTTGGTGAGGAGGTTGTTGTGGCACCATTTTCTCAATTGAGGAAAGAGTTGGCAATGGTGGTGGATGAGATGGCCTAGGTGGCAAGTCCTCTAAGTTGTAAAGGTGTGGGGATAAGAGTAGAGTGGTGAAAGAAATAGCTCTAGGTACTAGAGGTGATGGTTTAGTGGAAGTAGGGGTGTTTGGTTTAGGAGGTATAGTAGTGTTTGGCAAGGGTTGTATTGTGGGAACAATCCTTTTGGGAATTGGTTTAATTGGTAGAGTTGGTTGTGAGGGAGTTCTAGTGTTTGAGGCTTTCACAGGTGATGATTCGGTTGAACAGATTTCATGAACAACCTGATCAATTTTCTTGGGAGGTCCTTTAGTAGATGAGTTAACACTTGGAGCTTTCCTCATGTTGAAATGATAGAAAGGGAAGGTGTGAAAAGAGAGCTTTAGCTACTGAGAATGATTGTGTGAATGGTGACTTGGAAGTTCTAACACAAAAGGTTTATAAAGAGAAATATTTGGTAAGTGAATTAAATCTTAAGCTACCAAAATCCTTCAAATTGCAATGATTTGCATGCATAAGAGTTAACTACAGAGTTGAACTGATCTAGGAGGTCAATTAAGGCAATGTGGAGTGTTCAAATTAACAAAGAGGGTTTGAAATGATTGTTTTAAGTAGGATTGGCTTAGTCGTGCAGTGAGGTTCCAACGGATCCTCACATGAGGGATCCGTCTGAAACTAAACCTAGGATCCGGCTCTCGAGCCAAGAAAAATAAAGATGATGTTTTCTAAGGTCTAGTACCTACATATCTTGAGTGTTTTAGTCTCCTTAGGTGTCTTAAATGATATGAGACTTAAATGATCAAGTGTAATGAGTGAGGGTAGCTAATAATGTCTTTTATGGAAAGAAATAGGGTTTTTATGAACACCAATGGGTGATCAAGGATGACACTAAGAATTTTGAGGGTGTCAATTGGAGTCAAATAATCCTAGAGATCAGATGATGATCTAAGTAAAATTTAGAAAATTCCTTAAAAATTATAAGAAATGAAAAACTAGTTTTTAGCCTATTTTGAGATAAAGTTGACTAAAATCAATTTGCTAAAATTGAGAGAAATATTAAACTAGGTGTTTTAACATGAGAGGAACAATGTGTGAATATTGGAGCGGAACGATGGTGAGTTTTGAAGTGAAGATAAATCAAAAAGTACCTTGAATATGATCCTAAGTTATCTATGAGTGAATGTGAGATCAACTGAGCTTGAGGAAGACTTAGCTGATCCTAATGTAGCATGTCTTACTGGTCTAATGTGATGGTGATAAAATAGCTTTATTGCTTGCCCTGATCCCACGGATTCCTCACTTGAGGGATTCGGCTAGTTATAAGCCAGGGATCCGGCATCTGGGACATATTACTCAACAGTGAACATGCAATATTTTGTTCTAGGTGTCAAATTTTGAAACTAATAATTTCCACAGTAACTATACATGTATACAAGCAAGACATGGTAAGAGTGGCATCAAATGATCAACAAACGATTTATTTCATAAGTATGATCAAGTTACAAAGGTAGATAAAAGACAAAGCCTAAGGATTGATTCTATTAAAGAAAAAAAACTGTTTTGCTCACGCGTTTCCATTTGATGGATCGTCGAGTGTAGTTGATGATTCAGGAATGAAGAATGAAGTGATGAGAGATGTGTTCAAAGGTTCCATCATTTTGTTCACAAGTATATATTGAGGGATTTACCAATGAAGCATTAGTCCAATGGTTGGAGCACTTGTGCTTGAGTCAATTGACCCAGGTTCAAGTCCCATCCTTGGCATTTTCTTCATATAGGTACCCACCTCTGCAAAACCTATGGGCACACTGGAGAGACTTTGTGGAATAAGAGCTCAGGGGTCCGAGTCTTGGCTCGTGCTCACTCCTGTTGGTGCCCCACTAGGCCAGGAGAGTTTCCAGAGCTATTCCTTGTGGGATGGACAATGGCTGGTACCAAAAGGCACCCGAGGTCAGGGTGTTCCCGCCAATCTACACCTTTTTGTAGAATATATTGAGGGCTTTGAATTTGAGGGTGGTAGTACATGAAATGATGATAAAGACGTGTTAGGAACATCCCATATGGAATTAGTTTGTCCTAGTTTCCTTGCAGGTTTACAATTCGCCTTGCGAAGAAGTAGGCAATATTGTATGGTTGTTGAGTTACGAGACAGTAAATCAAGTAAGCACAACATGCAGGAAGTATCTCACTATTTCCTGTAAGACTCCAAACATTTTCACGTAGAATGACTGCGAGAGGTTTGAACTCATCTCGGAGATCACGTGTATAAATTATGTTTGGATTTGAGTAATTGGATTGAGGAGTGCATAAAAGTTGAGTTATTACTTGAGGAGAGGGTATGTATGAACAATATGGATTGTTTTCTTCACGATAGTTAAAGAGAGAATCAAGTGACCAATCTTCGGTGAAGGCAGATTGTCCATAATTTGGAATTCGAAGAATGTGAGCAAACTGCTCAAGAGTCAAAACAAACTTTTGGTTTTTGATCCAAAACCATAGTGAGAGAGAACGATCCTCATTACGAACGAGTTCAACTTGACAGAAGAATTCCAGAACAAACCACGGACAAATTTTATCGTTGATCTCGAGAAGACCTTCTAGTCCTATGGTGCAGAATGAAGTGTTGATACCTTCTTGGAAGATTAGAGGTGAGTCAACAATATGTCCTTCATGAAAGTGACGAGTTTCGAGATTGTTGAACTCACGAACATGATTGCCCGGTGTGTTAGGCTCAAGAGATATATTTGGAATGTACACATAAGTAAGTTGATGATCGAAGTCATACTCATGAGACATGATGAAACCTATAGACATGGAATGAATATTTTACATGAGTATGTTAGTACATAGTAAAACTTCAAGAGTGAGAATGTTTTTGATTGGTGATACTTCTAAGTAGTTTAATCCTTCTTTTGAATTATTGCTGAAATGATATGATCTCCTAATGTTTTTATTGACTATTCTATTTTTATTAACAATGACATTTAACATACTTTGTTTTAATATTATAGTGAGGTTTTCCTTTTATGGTAAGTTTTATGAAATGGTTTTTATGTTACATGAGTGTCTGTCACCAGATCCACTGGTTCCGCCGGTTCCCTTTTAAAAGGGATTCGGCTTGTTAAAACTCAGGGATCCAGGGATCTGCAGTTTTGACAGAAATTGATCTTGGCGTAGAATCAATTTTTGCAACTTTTATGTTATAAAGTGGAATGTGTTTTAGTCAATGTTAATTCTTAAGCATGCATTAGTAATTTCAAATATGTTGAGGTTTGAAATATGCGAAAGAGAACAAAAATACATTATGCAAAAAAGAAGCGAGATAAACTACGACATTAATAATATTTCATTTCAATGCTTAGAGCAATACAAAGGGTCGGATATGTTAATACAAATAAGCTGTAAAAACGTTTATTTATATTTTATGATCTTCTAATGTTTTGTCGATAACAAACGTAAAATCATTTTAATGAAATAAATAAAATACGTATTTAGTTTGAGCCAATAGTTTTCTAACACACTTACGTTTCCACATAAAACGCTAAAACAAGTATAAGTGATTTTATGATTTAGTAATATATATATGTACAACAACTAGTGTTTACATATTGGGCAAAATATATACACAACTAGTATATATCATATAAATGGGTAAAAACTACAACCCATGGAAAAATCCATAACCCATGGTATTGACCCATACCTATTGGACTAGGTACATTGAACTCATGAGATACATTGTATCTAATAAGGAACCCGTGGATCAACCCATAACCCATGACCCACGACCCATAACCAAAATACCCACGGGCAAAGAGGAGCGTCCCACGGATCCCTAGGATTACACTAGACGGATCCCTTGTGGGAGGGATCCATGGGATCCGAGGAACAGTAAGCATTCCTCCTCTATAAATAGTGAGCCATTTCTTCCTTTTGGCTTGCCACTCCTACACATACTTTTCCCAAGTATTGTAACTCTCTAACCACTTATCCTAAGGGATCTTTCTATGTAGTTTGTCTTTTGTTTTGTGTGATTCTCTAGGTTCCTCTTAAAGGCGAGATCACCACTTGAAGTCGAGCAAGCTCAAGTCCATGAGTTGCCATGCTTCATCATCATCAAGACAATCGAGGTTCTCTTGTTGATAGTTCTTTCTTCCTCCGTAGAAGTGTTGTATTGAAGGCATTAGTGAAGGAAGCCGAAAGAGTCAAGATGAAATCATTAGTGAAAGATGCTTAACGTCCGTGTCAAAATCATTAGTAAGAATGATAAAGGCGTCAAGACGAAGGAATTAGTGAAAGGTGCCAAGCGTTATGTCAAAGGCATTGGTGAAGGATGCCTAGGAATTAAATCAAGTGGCATTAGTGAAGAATGCCTAGGTCGTATAATCGATGAGGTGCATCGTTATACATATAGTATTAGTTTGTTTCCAAGGATGGTGATATTCTTGATGGTGTTGTAATAAGGAGTGGGTCTCCTTGGGATTAGGTGTTGTGTTGTGTTGGGTAGTAGTTCCTACATAGTAATGGAACTAGGTACTTAGCCTAGTACCTTATAAAGGGTAGGCGACGTGGTGGTAGGTGTGGTTCACCTTGGTGTGAAAGAACCCGTGGTTAGCCTAGTACGAGAAAAGAGTAGGCGACGTTGTGAAGGCTTCTCCGCCATAAGGAGTTGGTGTCGGGTAGTGATTACGAACTCGAGTAGGTGACTCGGGAGTGGAGTAGGGCAAGGAAGGTGTCCTTGTAGCCAAACCACTATAAATACTTGTGTCGTGGTGATGTGGTTCTTACTTTTTATATTTCATTACATGTTTATATATCTATCTATCAGCGTCCAACATAAACAACCAAATTGATTAACGTAAGTTGATCGAAATGTTTTAAAATGAAGTTTTAATTGGCAAAACTATTCAACCCCCTTCTAGTTTCCACAATTGGCATCAGAACTTCGTTACCAAGTTTCTTAGAGTATGTTGTACTTTAAAAACTTTATACGATTCGTGTATGTTTGAAAACTAAAAAGAAGGAAATATTTCAAAACATTTTTCTTTTTCTCTTTCATGTTGGACATTGATAGATCATTCTAACATATTTGTTTCAAGAAATCTTCATGCTAGATCTCTTCAAACCTTCATTTCTATTCAAAGAATAATGAAGTCAACCTTCGAGAAAGGATCCAAAAGTAATCACAACCTACTAACTGTAAGTATAAAGGATTACTTTAAGAGCTCATGAAGTATTTTTGGTATTATGTCATCATAAGCCAAACCAAAAAGCATAAAGGTATGTTTACTTTTTCATTAGCTAGCTTACATGATTATTCTGATATCATAGTTCTTATTTGTTTAATAAACTGCTAGTCTCTTAAAAAGGTCTCTCTTTCATCACTTTCCCGACTTACTCATCATCGGGAATAGTATTCTTCTTGATTTCGTCAAACTAACGCCGTCGTCACAAATGGATCCTTGATAATTAACTTATCAAATCACGTCGACCAAAACATCCTTTTATTTGAAACCTTTAAACTAATTTTGTATGTAAGCTAGTTTATAGCCTACTACAAAATTAAAGCCAAACAACCCTTTTTCTCGTCCACGAGCCGGATCCTCTAGTTGTACTAGCCGATCCCAAATACAAGGGATCCGGGAACCGCAGAATAGAACACGACTATACGCATTTGAAAACCATCATCGATCATTTTCCTCTCTCCTCATAACACAAAACGACTCAAGAACCGATTTCATCCTCATAGGACTCCATACCCTCAAGTATTCCTCTCTTGAACACCATTGTAAGTAATTACACTAACTTGCTCTAATCTCCATCATCTTCATCCTAGGGTTTATGGTTGCACAATTTCTAATCAATTAATTCAATTAGGGTTATCAAAATTAATCATTAAAATGGGCTTTTAACACAATTAGGATTACATTGTGTTCACAACATTGTTAATACAAATCAAAACCATAAACCCATCTCAACTAATTTTACTTAATTGGAATATTTGTGTTTCTAGGACCAACCATGCCTAAAGCCACTCAACAAGACCACCATGATACCATCCATTACCTCACCCATTACTATCGGGAAGAAGAGCTATCAAAAACCGATCGCAAAAGTCTTCAAAAGACTTGAAAAACGACTTAATCACGAAGGTCGTGTAGTCATGGAATGTTTCCTTGAAGATACCGACACTCGTCAAGTTTTCTCGGCAATCAACTTTGATTGTCTTCTTGACATTGATAAACAAATTTGCCCAGTTTTCATCTTTGAATTCTATAAAAGCATTAGGATCATTCGAAACACCGATGATAGCATTTCAATCGCCTTCATCATCAATAAACGGAGCTTCACTCTACCTCTCAACACATTTGCTCAAATTCTTCGCATTCCTTGTGAAGGAATTTGTATGTATTCTCAAGATTGGGCAATTAACGCTCAAAACCTTGCACTTGATTCTAAACCTATCTATAATACTCCTCTTGATGATCCCGCAACCATTCGAGTTACTATCTTTAAGGTTAGGACCGACCAATCCCGTTTCAACCGAAACAAAAAGCTCATTCACCGTGATCCTTTTCAAATGGAACTTTTCGAAATGCATCCCATGTTTAGAAAATGGGAAGAAATCCTTATGGAAAACGTCATTAGCCTAGTTGGTAACAAGGATCATCCTAATTCCTGTCTTGTGCAAATGATCTATTGTCTTATCCACCAAAACCCATTTAATCTCGCCTATTACATGGTGAGGACAATGGCCAGGGTATTCAAAGCTTCCAACATGGTACTTCCATATGGTATGCTCCTAACACGACTTTGTAAGTATATTAGTGCATTGCAACCATCTCCTATCAACGATGATCATTTCTTTGTCGATCACGTAATGGTACCTCTTACCAAACAACCCTCTAAAAGGTTCATGGTCAATGGAAGAAAACCTAAAGCTCTCTCGGACTCCTCGGACGAAGAAGTAGAAGAAGAGGAAGACGTCGACCCTATAGCTAACATCGAATTGGAACCTTTTGATTACTATTAACAACTTCCGGATATTCCAAACGAGACCGCGGAATTCAAACACTTAAGGGGTATGATTCAAAACCTAGCTTACCACGTCACAAAGTCAGGAAAGAGGAAAAGAAAGAATTGACCAAAGAGACTATAGGATTATGATTGTCTTGATACACTTGATTTGTGTATGAATGATTATGTTTTAGCATGTTTGTTTGTGTTTTCTTGGATATTATTGTTACTACAATTATCTATGATATGTCACATGTGATAATTTGTTTACCTTGATGTTTAAATTAAATGTTATATGTGTATATTGCTTAGTACAAAATCTGCATTAGCTGCTGTAAAGGTTCTGATCTGTAGATGCCGGATCCCTCGTTTTAGTCTAGACGGATCCCTTCTCTAAGGGAACCGTGGGATCCGTGACTGCAGATGAGTTATACAGATCTCCTTATATCAAAACAACTTACTAGATCACCTCACATAAGCTTAACATAAGACCTTAGAGCCAACTAAGTCATGTTCTAAACATGAGATAGCTTGACACTCACCCATAGCTCACCTAGGACTTAGTTCAAGATTCCTTTTGATTTATCAAACACATCAAAACTCACCATATTTCCGCTTCAACACTCACAAAGTGCTTTTCATTTTTCAAAATACTTAGATGGACATATTGTACAATTTTAGGAAATTGTTTCTAGTCATGTTTATCTCAAAACCGGTCAAAAATTAGTTTTTTAATTCTTTTGATTTTTGAGGATTTTTCAAACTCCATCTCAAGATTACATCTGATCTCTAGGATCATTTATTATGACTTGACACCATCAAAACTCTTAGTGTCATCCTTGAACATCCATTGGTAGTCATTTAGTCTTATTTTCCTTCCATAAAAGGCAATCATTTGCTATATCATTCATTGTTCTTGATCATTCAAGCACACCCTCATTTAAGATACTTAGGAGGACTAAAACACTCAATATGGTATAGATCTTAGACCTTAGAAACATCATTTTTATCCTTTCATAGCTACTGAGAGCTGGATCCCTAGGATTAGCCTAGACGGATCCCTCAAAGGAGGGAACCGTGGGATCCGGGTGACAGATTATGTCAACTCTAGCCAAAACAATCATTTCAAGCTCATCTTGCTAATTTGAACACTCCACCTCATCTTTATTAAGCTCCTAGATCAGTGAAACTTTGAACTTGAATCTTGTGCATGTTAATCATCACATTTCCATGAATCTTAATGGCCTAAGTCTTAAATGCACTTACCAAATCCTTCACTTTATAAATCATCTTGCTAGAACTCCTTAGTAATCAAACACAAACATAATTCTCAGCAATTAGAAAAATATTCCTCATTCATTTCATCATGAGAAAAGCTCCTAGTGCTAACTTATCCACCCAAGAACCACCCAATAAACTTGCTAGGATCATACACGAAGTTTCCTCAAATGAATCATCTCCAGTTAAGTCCACAAATGCTAGGATTTCCCCTACACCAAATAAACCAATCAAACTAATTCCCAAGAGGATTGTTCCAACAAGGATATCATCACCAAACTCTACTAAACCAAACACACCCTTTATAACCCAACCAACATCATTGTAGTCTAGAGCACATCATTTAACGCCTCACAATCATCTCCACATTCTCGCAACTTAGAGGACTTACCCCTTAGCCATCTCATCTTCCATCACTACCAACAAATTCACTTGAAAAGGTTGCAAACAAAACTAAAGTGTTGAATCAACCCTTGCACCAATATCAATTTCTCCAATTCCCCCAATAGTCCATTTTGGATTATGAGGAGACATCAAAGTCAACCACCCGACCACATGAAAGTTGACACTTCTTTACCTCCACCCTCAAACATTGTAGAGCCACCACTTAATGAGCCTCCACCAATTCCTCCTTTATTTGAGGATCCTCAACCCACTTCACTTGAAGCTCCACTTCAAGAAGCTCAAAACCATGACAAGCTATCATTGTCAACATGTTGAAAGGTTGATACATGAACTACGTAATGAGCAACGTTTCATGTTTCATCACCTCCTCGAACGTTTCGAAGAGGTCAACAAACCCAAAAAACCATGAGCCTCAAAACGGTGTCCTAGCCTCAAGCTCAACTGAGAACCTTTAGGAATCCCATTTTATGTTTGATCATCCTTAAGAACGTAGTTGCCTCTTGAATTTAGATTCTTCATTAGTATTAAGTAGAAAATGTATTACATGGCTTGATCATTCTCTTAGTCTTAAGAGATTTGTTGATTATGTCTTTGTTTTATTGAATGATAACCTACTTGTCATATTTATCTGAGTATATGTTTATTGTTTGTATACATATCTCATTTTCATATTCATCATTGTTTGGTATAACACCTTTGTTGAACCATCTATCACCAGCATGACGGATCCTCGAAAATGCCTAGACGGATCCTCCATGTAGGAACCGGGAACCGTGGTACGTAAGAACAATTTTCTACTAACTTGAGTCTTATTTGCGTGAAATTATGCACTATACTCTTGTTTTCTAACCTCTATTTTGTAGATTTTCAAAATACACATAAAGAACTTGACACTCTAAGCTAGGGGGAGCTTTGTGTCAAACCATACATTGCAAAACCATTTGCAACTTAATCCTTATTTGGATTACGCTTCATGACACCCCATTGCAACATTGCAATCTTCAAGGGGGAGCATTTTCGTCACAAGGAAGAAACCATTTGCAAACAAAATTGCAATTCGTTAGCTTGTTAGTTTATATTTACTTGATGCCCTCACAAAGGGATGGACTCGTCAAGGGGGATTTAAGACGAGAACAATTCCCGTCACTTGCTCTCTTTACATTTTTTTCTTTTTACATGTTTTTTTAAAACAATGCGTTACTTTCTTTTCGACGCTCTTTTGTTTTGACAAAAGGGGAGAAGAGAGTAAAACTCAATTGAACTTTACAATTTTAGTTTTCTTTAAAATAATTTTATGTTTTGTCATCAACAAAAGGGGAGATTGTTAATACAAATAAGCCGTAAAAACGCTTATTTATATTTTACGATCTTCTAATGTTTTGTCGATAACAAACATAAAATCATTTTAACGAAACAAATAAAATACGATTTAGTTTGAGCCAATAGTTTTCTAACACACTTACGCTTCCACATAAAATGCTAAAACAAGTATAAGTGATTTTATGATTTAGTAATATATATGTACAACAACTAGTGTTTACATATTGGGCAAAATATATACACAACTAGTATATATCATATAAATGGGTAAAAACTACAACCCATGGCATTGACCCATACCCATTTGACTAGGTACATTGAACTCATGAGATACATTGTATCTAATAAGAAACCCATGGATCAACCCATGACCCATAACCAAAATACCCATGGGCAAAGATGAGCGTCCCACGGATCCCTAGGATTACACTAGACGGATCACTTGTGGGAGGAATCTGTGGGATCAGGGGAACAGTAAGCATTCCTCCTCTATAAATAGTGAGCCATTTCTTCCTTTTGGCTTGCCACTCCTACACATACTTTTTCCAAGTATTGTAACTCTCAACCACCGATCCTAAGGGATCTTTCTATCTAGTTTGTCTTTTGTTTTTGTGTGATTCTCTAGGTTCCTCTTAAAGGCGAGATCACCACTTGAAGTCGAGCAAGCTCAAGCCCATGAGTTGCCATGCTTCGTCATCATCAAGACAATCGAGGTTCTATCGTTGATAGTTCTTTCTTCCTCCGTAGATGTGTTGTATTGAAGGCATTAGTGAAGGATGTCGAAAGAGTCAAGACGAAAGCATTAGTGAAAGATGCTTAACGTCCGTGTCAAAAGCATTAGTGAAGAATGCTAAAGGTGTCAAGACGAAGGCATTAGTGAAAGGTGCCAAGCGTTGTGTCAAAGGCATTAGTGAAGGATGCCTAGGAATCAAATCAAGTGGCATTAGTGAAGAATGCCTAGGTCGTATAATCGATGAGGTGCATCGTTATACTTATACTATTAGTTTGTTTCCAAGGATGGTGATATCCTTGATGGTGTTGTAATAAGGAGTGGGTCTCCTTAGGATTAGGTGTTGTGTTGTGTTGGGTAGTAGTTACTCCATAGTAATGGAACTAGGTACTTAGCCTAGTACATAATAAAGGGTAGCGACGTTGTGGTAGGTGTGGTTCACCTTGGTGTGAAAGAACCCGTGGTTAGCCTAGTACCGAAAAAGAGTAGGCGACGTTGTGAAGGCTTCTCCGCCATAAGGAGTTGGTGTCGTGTAGTGATTACGAACTCGAGTAGGTGACTCGAGGAGTAGATTAGGCAAGGAAGGTGTCCTTGTAGGCGAACCACTATAAATACTTGTGTCGGTGATGTGCTTCTTAATTTTTATCTTTCATTACACGTTTATATATCTATCTATCAACGTCTAACATAAACAACCAAATAGATTAACGTAAGTTGATCTAAATGTTTTAAAATGAAGTTTTAATTGGCAAAACTATTCAACCCCTCCTTCTAGTTTTCCACAGGATAGATGATACAAATGTAGATCAATAAGACAAAGTACATGTCTCCATGAGAGAATTTGATCATGGGATACACGAGAGCGATGAACGAGATAATGATGATCACGAGGGCGATGTAAACCATGACGATAGAGATCTTTCTTGGTTTTTATTTCTCAAAGTGAGATGATGATGAAGATGAAGTTTGAATGTGAGGTATTTTGAAAGTGGAAGATTTGAAAAATGGGGTTTGTTGGTGAGAGTTGACGATCAGAGGGGATTTATGGGGAAGGAGGGATTTTTGAGATTTGTGTTTTGTTATATTTGTATTTAGAAAGATTTGATTTTTAGGAATTAGGTATAGACGACACATATTGATATACCTAGGTTTAGACGGATGATAACACGTATATACTAAGGTTTTCTAATGAAGCCACGTATATCACATAAATATGTTTTGGATATTTATGTAAATGAAAAAGAAATATAAACATATAAATTTCCATTTAACGACATGCAAGCATACTCATACTTTGCTAATGTTACTTAGAGATAAGTCTTATTAAAGTCATACCTCTATTGCAATTTGAGTGTCCCTTACTTTTGACAAGTTTTATCAATTGACAACTCCGGTTTCTTCGAGATCTACTTGGTAATATGTTTAGACAACTTTTTGAAAAGGTACCTTATTACCAAGGAATCCTGATGGCTTGCTTATTATGAGATTAACTAAACAAAATGACAAGGTTAGTGCATTTTTTAAGACAAAATAAGATGTAAGAAAACTAATGTTGTCATCTAATCAACATCCAACAAGAGTATTCTTAAAACATAGTAATTGTTTTTAGAAAGTTTCCTTCTTTGTAGTTTTCAAACATACACGGATCATATCAAGTTTTTAAAGTACAATATACTCTAAGAAACTTGGTAACGAAGCTCTGGTACCAATTGTGGAAAACTATAATGGGGGGTTGAATATTTTTACCCATTAAAGCTCCTCTTTTAACTATTTAGATCGACTTATGTCAATCTATTTGGTATGTGTGTTTGATATTTATAGATAAGCATATAAGTAAGTAATGCAAAGATAAAAAGTAAAGGAACACGAAACCACAACACGAGTATTTATAGTAGTTCGGCTACAAGGACACCTTCCTTGCCCTACTCCACTCCTCGAGTACCCCAATCGAGAGTTCGTAAGCACTACACAACACAAGCTCCTTAATGTGGCAGAGAAGCCTTCACAACGTCGTCTACTTTTTATCTGGTACAAGGCTAGACACCGAGTTCTTACACGAGGTAGAACAAAACCTATCACAATGTCGCCTACACTTTATCCGGTACAAAGCTAGATACCGAGTTCTTCCACGAGGTAGAACCAAACCTATCACAACGTCGCCTATACTTTATCCGATACAAGGCTAGATACCGAGTTCCATTACAAAGGAGGAACTACTACCCAAGACTACACCACAACACAACAAGCCCAAAGGAGACACACTCCTTGTTACAACACTAAAGGATATCAACATCCTTTAACCCAAACTATCTAACTTGTACATCGATGCAACATATCAAATGTACACCCTTAGCGTCTTTCACTAATGCCTTCGACACGACCCCTTCGACACCTTTCACTAATGCCTTCAACGCAACACTTCTATGGAGGGAGGAAAGAACTATCAACAAGATATACTTCAGTGGTCTTGATGATGACGAAGCTTAGCAACTCATGACCTTGAGCTTGCACGTCTTCAAGAGGTGGTGATCTCGCCTTTAAGAGGAACCTAGAGAATTAAACAAACATAAAACTACATAGAATGATCCTTTGGATCAGAGGTTAGAGATGTTAGAATACTAAGAGAAAGTATATTTGAAATGGTGGTGAGTAAGAGAGAAATGGCTCACTATTTATAGACAAAACTTGTCACTGTCTCACGGTTCCCACGGATCCCTCCCAGAGGGATCCGGCTAGTGCAAAACCGTGGATCCGCTACTAGGTCGCTTTAGTCGAATTTCGTGTTGCAAACCGGGTTATGGGTTATAGGTTATGAACCATGGGTTATGGGTAATGGATTATGGATACCCAACAAGATGTAATGTACCTAGTCATTGGGTTATGGATCTTGGGTCATGGGTCATGGACTTTGGGTCATGGATCATGGATAATACCCAACATGTCTTCATGCATGATGTCATGCAATGGGTCATGGGTTATGGATCATGCTCCATGGGTATGGGTTATGAACTTTGGTTTTTACCCAACAACATTCATTATACCTAGTCAATGGATCATAGGTCATGGGTCATGGACTTTGGTTTTTACCCATTACTTTACCCATTACAATATATACAAAGTATATGTGTACATTTCTATATTATGTAAACACTAGTTGTTTGATGTGCTATTTCATCCTGCTTTTAATATTTATAAAACTGAGATAACTAGGATAAACACATGCTAATGGGCAGAGAACCCGATCAGATGAAGTAAAGCCTTAGGTAAATCCAAGTGTCATCCCAAGAGAGCTGTGACCTTGAAAGAACTATAATGATTAGAAGTAACATAATTTGATATTGGTATGATAAGGTAAATATAATTATTCTAATTACACAAATATAAGTGTTTAGGATAAAGAGATAGAAAACTAAAGCTTAATCAAGATACAGATAAGAATTAATTCTCAATATAAAGGTTTAATATAATGGTTAATTATTGCCAGACTCCTTTGGTCAATTTGTCATGGCCTATGGTTCTTAGATCCCTCGGCGAGATGAATAGGTTACCTAGGATCATTCGGTAACCTAATAGCAGTCATTAAGAGCCAAATCTACTAGATCTAGTCTATGAAAACCTGACCGTTAGGAACTTAGGTTCCCCTAGCTTCTTAAATACCTCCACTTCATAGGTGATCATTTGGTCAGTTCGTACACGAAGAACGGTTGTACTATGGCAAATTCCTTCCATACTTCGCAACCTATTAGGCTGAGGTCAGTTGGTTAATTCTCCCAACCCTTTAGATACTAACAAGCTTATAATATTACCGAGACTAGCATTCTATGAAAAGACTAAGTAGATGTCTATAAAGAAATAAAGAGAAGATCAATAACATAAATGCAAACTTGAATTAATAACATGAATTCATAATATAATCTTCATGCGCCTAAGCCATAATTCTTCTTATGTGTTTGATCTCCCCAAACCCTAGAAAGGTTTGGGAAAGGAGAGATGCCTAAAACCGATGAAATCTTCGTCTATTTATAGGCCTGAATACTAGCTACGGCTTAACTCTTATGAACTAGTTACGCTGTAGCTCTTTTATAATTTGATACTTATCCATGGTTACGGCGTAACCTGAGTTGATGGTTACGCCATAGTCTTTGTAAAGTTGATGTTTATCCATGGTTATGGTGTAACCTGAGCTGATGTTTACGCCGTAGTCTTTGTAAAGTTGATGCTTCATAATCTGTAATCATGTTACGGCATAACTCCACTTATTTGTTACGCCGTATTCTTCGTAAAATGATCTGTAGTCATGTTACGGCGTAACTCCACTTCATTTTTACACCGTATTCCTCATGCAATTGATTACGGCATAACTTCATCACTTAGTTACGCCGTGGTCTTCAGTAAATGAGAGAAAACCATCCTTGAGCTTAGAAATGTCCAAATACTGCTTCTTCATATTAAATAGTTCCTGAAATGAAATAAGAAGGAATAAGAAGGATTCTAATAGCGTTTTAAACATAATATGATGATAAAGGGGGAAATTAACACTTAGAATATCAGGATAATTTGATGTTATCCTTGTTATACATATGCATTTCTATAAGGTATAAACAATATTACTTGTTTAGTGTTTATATAAAAAAAATTTGGTTTTATATAACTTATTTACTAAACATGTTTTAATATGTTTAGTAAAGTGTGTTAGTAAACTATTGGCTCAAACCTTTTACGTATTTTATTTGTTTCGTTAAAATGATTTTACATTTGTTATCGACAAAACATTAGAAGATCGTAAAATATAAATAAATGTTTATATGGTTTATTTGTATTAACAAAAAGCTTTGGAACCTCCAATGCTACAAGGTAAAATGAATAAGCCTGGATCATATAACTTCTTAGGTAACTTGTTTTGAACAAAAGCGGTTCTACCCACCTTAAATCTTTTCTCGTATTTATCCATTAAAGCATTATATCAAGGTGCATGAGTTAAGACATCAAGAATTGGTCGTTCAATGTAGAGATCTTTGAATTCATCATCTAAAGTTAATTTGGATTCATGATTGGTTGGTGTTTTAAGAGTTGGATTGACCGATACTTTGTTTGGTGTACTTTCCGTATGTTTTTTATCTTTGAAATACTTTGAGTTTGCTTGAAACATGTTTTTATTGTATTGACCGAGTAAAATTGACGTGAAAGGCACAGATGGGCACCTTCTTTTTTAGGGAAAGAACAAGAAGACGAAACCGATGAAGTAGAATTAACACTTAGTTTTGGGCTCTTGACGATATCACTTGGGAGTGCTCCCATTGCTCGATCATTGAGAACCTTTAAGAGGGCATCAATTTTTTTGTCATCTCGCTTTGTTGTTGTTTGAAATCGGCTTCAAATCTTGACGATCGAGCTTCTTGAGATGATATAAAATTAGACACCAGTCCTTCAAGATGATTAAAGTTGTTAGAAGTTGAAGGATTATTGTTAAAGGTGCGGCTTGAGGTTGAACCACTTGGTTGAAAACGATTAGGTGGGTTGGAAAAATTGTTTTGAGATGAATTTTGATTTTGTTTCCACCTAAGGTTTGGGTGATTTTCCAAGAGGATTTGTATGAATCACCTAGATTTTTTGGCTTGGGTTTGAAAGTAAGCCATTTATCTCCCGCTCCATCAGTACGTGAAGATGCATAGTCCGCAAAAGCTTGTTCGGGGAGTTCCATGTAATCACGAGTATCATGAGGACCACTACATAATTCACATGAAGAAGTGATTGTGTTCACTTGATGTGAAGGTTTGGGAGCTTCATAGGAACTCATCAAGAATTTAACTTGATCTTCAAGTTAATTGATCCTACGATCGGGAATGCTTGACACTTTAGAAGGAAAGGATATTGCCTTGATGGTTTTGCTCAATTCGTGAGGGTCATTCCAACATTCATTGTCATAGAGGGCGAGATCCTCTATAAGACCCCACGACTCTTTTGCATTCTTGTCACTTAGCTTACCACCGGCTGCATGGTCAATGGCTTGCCTTCTGGAGGGATTGATATGGTCATAAAAAATTTGTACTTGGAGCCAAAGATCAATGCCATGATGAGGGACTTTTTGGAGTAAGTCCTTGAAACGAGTCAACGCTTCGTAAAGAGTTTCACCTTGACGTTGAGCGAGGATACGGGAAGTAAGATCATCCCAAGTCGAGATAGATCTTGCGGGTAGACACTCAAGCCAATTGCTAGCTTGATCACGTAGAGAGAATTTGAAGAGATGCAATCGCCTTGTCTCCCAAATGCCAACATCCAGAACAATTGAGTCAACGATTTTAAGGAAATCCTTGAGATGTTGGTTAGGATCTTTGGAACGAATTCCATGAAATGCACATCCGTTTTGCACCAACCGGATTAGGGGTGTCAAATGGGTTAACCCGACCATACCCGAACCCGATAAGACCTTATAGGGTCGGGTTGATTCGGGTTAACTTAGCTTATAGGGTCGGGTTAGAGTTTTAATTAGTTCATTATCGGGTTATCGCATTGACCCCATAAACTCGATAAACTATAATAACACATTTAAAAATCTAAAGTTATTGAACTAAATTTGTATATCACAGTCCGTAAATTTTAATTAGTAAGCCTACTTTAGAGACAATCTTAATATACATATGCCTCATTGTACTCATGAGCATCATAACAGTTCATACGAATGAATACATCTTAATATATACGTGCCCAGTTCATGTGTGATTGTGCTTGTATATTAAAGTTTGTATATCTAAATGAATGAACACATGTGTAGTAACATTGTGTTACTTAGTTTACTAATTTAATAATCTCATTGTAACATAATTTACTGAGAAATTTACAAATTTAATGAACTTGGAAAATTGTGAGATAAAATTAACACGTAACCCGATAACCCGATAAACACAACTTGATATCCCGTAACCCGATAGTCTCGAACCCGGTAGACACGATACCTTATAGGGTCGGGTTGCAGGTTAGTTTTATTTTTTCAAAACCCGATAACCCCGACCCGATAAGCCTCAAACCCGATCCGATAACCCGATTGACACCCCTAAACCGGAAAGTATCGGATCACAAGGGGGTTACATTGGCTTGTTGTGGAAGCTCAATGGTGTTTCAATAGCCTTGGTGTCTTGGTCTAGAGTACTTACCAAGAGTACAGGCTCTAGGTGGGTCTTGTGGTGGTAGGTTTAGGTATGGGTTTTGTAGGTCACGGTTATTTGGTGGGTCTTGGTGAGGGGGTTCAAAATCATCCACCATGATGGCAAATGATAGTTTTTACGAACAAAAACATGAAGAAAAGATAGACTACGAGAAAGCTAATAAAAAAGTCTCGCTTGATAGTAATCTAGTGAGTAGACCTAAACGAGATAGAAATCGAAACCTAAACTATTCCCCGGCAGTGGTGCCAAAAACTTGATGCGTCGGATTGCAACATGTTGGGAATTATACGTTTGAGTTGATAAGACAAAAAGAATGAAACAAGAGGGACTTAATACGACAAGAACGAAACCTACAAAAAGATGGAAGGACTTGCTTGCAAAAGAAGTTTTATTTATTAGTCCTTAGTAGAGATTTGTAAATCCTAATCCTCTAGTATATAAAGAGGACATGGGGTGTAGGTTTTATACAAGTCTTCCATAATGTAGTTGACTAAAGGGGTGTGTGTGTGTGTAACCTAGGGCATATAATCTTGTAAACGCCTAGGTTATTAGTTTAGTTATCTAGACGTGTTCCTATAAACGTCTAAGATTAGTTAATGTTAGTGATTGAAAACCTTGTGTCAATAACAATTATGTTTTGATTTATCCGTTGCGTATTGTCATTGTTATTGTTAAACCCTAAGGCTCAAAACGATCTAAAGTAGTCCTAACAAACTCCTCAATTGGTATCAGAGCTTGGGGAGCTCGTTACCTAGGGATTCACAAGGTTTCTTGACGAAAAAGAATGAAGAAAATCGATTTTTTACAAAATTCACAACTTTTCTGCAACACGGTTTTCAAGAGGGCATAACTTTTTAATGAACTATTGGATCGGGCTAAAATTCGAGCTAGAGCTTCTTGGTATATCTATCTTTAATCTCACCAAAGGTATTGTTGATCCGAGCTCTCAATCAAAAGTTATAAGTCGTCAAGTCTCGCCGAAACTAAAAAATCAAGGTTACTACAAGACTGCTTTTGAAACGATCATAACTCTTCGTTAACTGCTGGATCGTGATTTAAATTTTTTGTGGATGTTCTATATACTCATCTAACTTTCCATGAAGGGATCTTCGATCCGAGCTATTATGTGAAAGTACCGCTCTAAGTTCAAAGTACCGCTTGAGGTTTCAGCATCATACCCTTTCACAAAGTAATCGCCGCTTGACGAAAGTACCGCTTGACGAAAGCACGCTCTTGACGAAAGTAATGCTTCTCATTCAAAATATCCGCTTATTCGACATTACTACTAAACGAAGATATTCGGGATTTGAGGGAAGTCAAGCATGATATTTGTTATGGATTTTTTGACGACACACACGTGTTATTGTTCACACATACTGTGAGTTTGATTTTGTTCTTAAAAGATTTTAAAAAGCTCAAGTTGATTTTATTGAAGAATTGATTTAAGAGGATTATTTATCACTTATTTGAAGGTGAAGTGGAATTACTTTGATACGTGTTTTATCATACCTTTAGCAGGAGGTAACTTGTTCGTGCTTCAATGATTATGACAAAGAATTGACATAACACTTAAAGGAGTGACGTTATTGTGCTCAAGTGATTATCGTCAAGAGATTGAGGTCTCCCATACATAGTGATCATTACATGGAGCCCTCTGATTTGAATAATCAAGAAGATGGTTAACATATGGGTTTCAGGGAAGCTTATTGTTAAGTGTTTAACCATCTACATGGATCACTCAAGGGAAGTGTTTGATTTTACCATCGTTGATCATTATTCCTATTGCTAGTTGGAGTTTCTATGCTTTGAATCCATCTTTCTTATGGTGCGTAATGGTGGGCGATTTTAAACATTGGAAGTCTTAGATTAGAAGTATGATATTGGTTTGTGGTGGTCAAGATCATTATTTGCATACGTTCCCTATTTGAATAATAACAAAAAGGGGAAGAGATGTTTGAGTGGCATGGCATGTGATGGGTTCCACGAGGTTTTAAATTTGTAAACAAGAATTACCGGTTAACTAGGAACACATTCGGGCAAGTATACCCTAGTCGAGTTGTAGTATAGTACATGGTAAATCAAGGTCGTCCCAAGAGACTTGGTTGCACTACAAGTTTCGTTTGTTTGTTTAAGCAAGTAACAAGTTGATGGTTATGATTGTCACATATCAAACCAACAAGAAAAGCAATATAAGAACAAGCACATATTGAGGTCGTGGTTATGATTGTCACGGATCAAACCACTAAGAACAAGCACACAAAGAATATACATGTTTACATAAATGATCACAAGGATATTAAGATGTTTAGTTTGGAAAACATATTATCAAAGATAGAACCTATAATAATAGTTTTGTGTTTTATAAATCAAATGTGCATAAGCCTCAATCAAATGGTCATGTCATGAGCCTTATACCAACAACAACAAAGAATCCCTTTCGGCCTTAGACTTTGATGTTATTAATTTGTGAAGTTCCATTTACCTGAAGGATAATGACAACATATATTCAAAAGATTCCTTTCGGCCTTAATCCAAATTAAACCTTTACTTGTTATGTTTATTAATTCTCTTGCACAATCGTCACAAAGTACAAGACCAAAATCATTTGTCGATTAATGAATTGGAACTAACCATTGTTAAGAATATTTCGACATTAGACTCAACAATGATCAACCAAAACAATAAACAAGAACAAGTTCCAATTCAACCAAATATGATGTTATCAACATATTCCAAACAAACACTACAATTATCCAAACATCATTTTATCACAAGTTCTCATATGAAATAAACAAGTATCAAGACAACATTCACAAGAATAACATAATCAACACAATCAAAGAACCAAACATGAACAATAGCATTCAACATCATAAAAGTAACAAGGATTTACCCAAAGTAAGATTACATTAGGCAAGGGTGAAGGATTATAGCACTCCTTCAAGCCTCCAATCAACTACAACTTCTAACCATGCATACTGGAAATGGTAGAGTTTTGTGGTCTGGGAAGATAAGTTTGGTGGATAGTTGGTGGAAATTCGCCCTAATGGTGGAGGATCGAATTTCACACCTTGGGGATGGTAAGTTGAGAGGATAAAGTTTTAGGTGGAAATTCGTCCTAAGGGTGGAGGATCGAATTTCACACCTAGAGATGGAGTGGTGGGTGAAAGGGATGAGAAGTATGGAGAAGGATGATGAAATGAGGTTGCAAAGGCCTCTATTTATACTACTTCCAAGGCTTAGGGTATTAAATGTATTTTTTGGTCACCAAGGAGATTAGAAGGACTAGAATACATGTAGGAAGGACTAGAATCGTTTGGAACATGATTGGAACTTGCTAGGACTCTTATTGATGAACAAATGATGAACAGCCCTCCAACCGAATCGGTTGGGCTCCAACTGCTTCGGTTGGTCTTGACTACTCTCCAACCGGATCCGTTATGGGCTCGACCGAACAGTTGGAGCAAGTTGACAAAAACCATAAGCACCAAAGTTGTAGATCTTTCTCTTAGCTTTCCGTGGCCGCGAACAGGGGGTCAAACGGAGTCCGTATGCAAAAGTTATGGCCAAAATGGTGAAGGTGTGTCGGGAAGAACGAGTCTTCCAATATGTCTTCGTTTTAGCTTCTTTTCATCATTTCTTTCTCGTTTCCCTTCTTGAACTTCATTCTTGAGTCTTTGGACCACTAACTTGATGACTTTATCTTCTCGAATATACTCCACAAGACTTTCTTTTGTCGGGAATTCTTCGTAAATGGAGAAATCTTCGTATTTTACTTCTTTTTCCGTCTTTTTCTCCACTTTCCTGTACTTGGCTACAAATGAACTAGCAAACGCACCTTTGTACGATTAAGCAACAAAATCATATGATTATAGCCAAATAACACACATAAAAGCATAGATAACGCTACTAAAAACATGCACAATTTGAGCGTTATCAAATTTCCCCACACTTAAACTTTGCTTGCCCTCAAGCAAATCTAAGAAAAGAAAAAATTAAAACACATACCTAAACGACAAAACAAAAGAAATTATATCAAAATATTTTTGGCTTTTTTTTTTCTTAAACATAAACAAAAATAAGCGAAAAATGAGCGCAAACTCCCCCACACTTAAGGTTTTGCTTGCCCTCAAGCAAATCTAGAAATTAAGAAAAA
Source organism: Chrysanthemum lavandulifolium (assembly GCA_022545495.1). NCBI lineage: Eukaryota > Viridiplantae > Streptophyta > Magnoliopsida > Asterales > Asteraceae > Chrysanthemum > Chrysanthemum lavandulifolium. The sequence continues at coordinate 311,349 of JAHFWF010000040.1, forward strand.
GAAATCCCACATGGTGCGTAAGAATGATTAGAAAAATGTGATGCAAATCTACCAAGTACAATTACAAGATAAGATTCATCGTTTTAAGCTTCTATAGTGAAAAATCGAGATGTTTGACAATACCCCATGGATTCTCTCGCTTGATAACATGGCTAAGCACCTCACGAAAAGGGAATGAAGTATAATTCACTCAACACTCGATTTATTTAGTGATGGATAGTATTAAGGAATAGTACACTCATATTTGCTCAGTCATGATCTAAATATTACCATAGGCTTGTACAAGAAACAAAACTCCACCGACGTGGCGTAAGCACCAAGTGTAAACATCTAAAGAGGGCTTTTATTCGGGTTATATCGTTAAGGCTATGGGTTTATAAAAGGGTATGGATAAGGCATGGGATTATATATGAAATTGGTGTTAAAAGAAAAATAAAGTCAAGTCTAATACCCATGTTGCTAGTTACCGAACAATCCGCAAAACCGAAAATGATTATAGTTACAATCTTCTCCTCTTCAAATATCGATCACCAAATACATATATATCACGTCTTAGCACATTGGCTAATCGATAACTCAAACATACTTCACCTTCCTTCATCTTTATAATAATATAGCAAATTGGCTATAATTGTCATCACACATTTTTTTTTCATTTTTTTTTTCGATGACTTTTTTTTTTCAATACATCACATCTCCACCACACTTCGCATGAGCATACACCACAAAAATACAAAATATGAAGTTGCGCCCCTTCATCTTCGTCGGAATGGCACACACGATTGACAAAGTGCGGCTAACTCATAATCATCAAAAACAATCCAATCATACCAAGTAACTAGCAACCAACCATTTAGACATTAACAAGGGGTAGGCTAAGGTTTAAAGTGTAAAATATTTTTGTATTTTTCTGGATTTATCAAAAATGAAAAGAATGGCTCAAAGGGTGTACTAAGGGTATCTAGCGCTAAAGATGAGCGCAAACAAATAGGTCTATGTGGGTGGTTAACTAACCAATGTGGTTAGCTAATATGTCATTAGATGTAAACGGAAGGCCATTTGGTTTTATTCCTAAGGTTGCCTCTTTATCACGCATATACACTTATATCACACGAATGTGATTCATCATGGGTCCGTAATGATTTACAAGTACAAGTTCTAGAATAAATAAAATCACCAAGACACTCATAGCAAAAGATCCAAGCATAAAAGATGTATGCTAATAAGAAATAGGCTCAAATCCTCACAATTTAGTAGAAAGGGCTATAATATGTGCTAGCAAGTGTCAGCGATCCCAGAATGGATTGCAATATTAATCGGGACACATCTCAAGTTTTTCTAAATTACATATTTCACCAGTGGATTGATCCAGTTATTCTAATATATTATCCTATAAGCGTGAAAACAACTAGATCATGAGGGCAACACAAGTTCACAAAATTTAAAGAATTGGCCCAAAAATTTTAGAATTTAAAAACAAGTTTCGTTCTTCACAATAATATTTTCCCCCCACACTTAAGCTAAGCACACAAAAGAAAAATAACTTAACGGAGAAAAAAATGCAATTATTATTACTACTATTACTACGAGAAAACTTTGAAAAATAAACTAGTTACGACATTTTTTTTTCTTTCTTTTTTATTCTTTTTTTTAAAATTTTGTTTTTTTTTTTTAAACCAAACATGACTTATTCTTGTCCCACAAGTTCTCGGTAGCTCCATTGAAAAGCACAAAGAAGCGGAGAAGGGTGTCACAAGCATATTAAAACCCAACTTTAGGGAATCTGGAGACCCGCCTTATACCTCTCACACAGTTTGTTTACAATGGGTGAGCCTTATTTTCGAAGGTCTAAAAGAAGTCAATTTATTAAAATAATTTACCAAACAAACAAACAAACAAAAGAAAAAAAATAACAAAGAAACAAAATAAAGCAATTTCAAAAACTTCAAAGCATGTAAAGATAGGGAAAATTTTAAATAATAATTCTAAGTGAAACGAAACCTCCCGGGCTAAACATCACGATCGAAATCCATATGATAAGGTGCTAAGAAAACGCTAGCATAAGCGTGTGAGATCAATCGATTTCTCATCCAAACATGTCCAATCAAGAGTGTAAGGTCCACGATCCAACCAATCCTTCCTCCATGAGCTTATTAAACTGCTAAAATAAACTAAACTACAAAACGCGTAAAATTCTAAAACTCACTTTGAGGCATCACGGTTGCATTTAGCGATGCAACAAGTTTTAAACCCTCGGTGGCCCGAGTGGACGAGTTATAGTCTCGTGAGGGTTTCCAGTGAACATACCCACAAAGTTCGAAACACTTTTATTTTTAAAAACATGTACTTATTTATTTACAATGTACCAAATTAACAAAATTTAAAATGGCAAAATGGTGAATAATAGTAAAACTACTAATGCTCAAGTATCTTAGGAATGATCCCACAAGACACTTAAACTTATTTGATTTAAACACGAACACAAAAAAAATAAATAAATAAATAAATAAAAATTTGATTTTTTTTTTTTTTCGTGATTGGTCCAACCGATCCGTTACGGGTAGCGACCGATCGGTTGGAATAAACCAATTTTGATCATTCTTCCAACCGAATCGGTTACGGGAGTGACCGATCGGTTGGAGGCACTTTTAGATTTTTTTTTTTTTACGACTCTAAAATGATTTTTGAAAAATATTTATCGAGAGCTCTAACCGATCCGGTTGGGGTTCCAACCGAGTTAGACCGATTTGGGTGGTTTGGTGGTTTTTTTAAAGCGATTTCGACACTTAGAAAGCAATCATTGAAATGAGCATTTTTAGAACACATGAAACGAAATCCCAACATTAAAAACTTGATTTTGATGCAAAGATCATTTGAGCAATTATGAGAAAATGAGAGATTTTGAAAAGAAAGCGCAAAGGAGCAATTAAGCAAACATCATGAGCAAACATCAAGAGCAATCAAACAAGATCAAAGCAACAATCATTCATGAGCAAGAGCAATATATCATTCAAACAAACTAGCAAACAAGCAATCAATTCAAGAAAACAATTCAACAAACAAACAAACACAAGAATACAAACGCAAGTCCCCGGCAGCGGCGCCAAAAACTTGATGGGTTCCACGATGTTTTAAATTTGTAAACAAGAATTACCGGTTAACTAGGAACACATTCGGGAAAGTATACCCTAGTCAAGTTGTAGTATAGTATATGGTAAATCAAGGTCGTCCCAAGAGACTTGGTTGCACTACAAGTGTCGTTTATTTGTTTAAGCAAGTAATAAGTTGATGGTTATGATTGTCACATATCAAACCAACAAGAAAAGCAATATAAGAACAAGCACGTATCGAGGTCGTGGTTATGATTGTCACGGATCCAACCACTAAGAACAAGCACACAAAGAACATACATGTTTACACAAATGATCACAAGGATATTAGGATGTTTAGTTTGGAAAACATATTATCAAAGATAGAACCTATAATAATAGTTTAGTATTTTATAAATCAAATGTGCATAAGCCTCAATCAAGTGGTCATGTCATGAACCTTATACCAACAACAACAAAGAATCCCTTTCGACCTTAGACTTTGATGTTATTAATTAGTGAAGTTCCATTTACTTGAAAGATAATGACAACACATATTCACAAGATTCCTTTCGGCCTTAATCCAAATTAAACCTTTACTTGTTATGTTTATTAATTCTCTTGCACAATCGTCATAAAGTACAAGACCAAAATCATTTGTCGATTAATGAATTGGAACTAACCATTGTTAAGAATATTTCGACATTAGACTCAACAATGATCAACCAAAACAATAAACAAGAACAAGTTCCAATTCAACCAAATATGATGTTATCAACATATTCTAAACAAACACTACAATTATCCAAACATCCTTTTATCACAAGTTCTCATATGAAATAAACAAGTATCAAGACAACATTCACAAGAATAACATAATCAACACAATCAAAGAACCAAACATGAACAATAGCATTCAACATCATAAAAGTAACAAGGATTTACCCAAAGTAAGATTAAATTAGGCAAGGGTGAAGGATTAAAGCACTCCTTCAAGCCTCCAATCAACTACAACTTCTAACCATGCATACTTCTGGAAATGGTAGAGGTTTGTGGTCTTTTGGGGAAGATAAGTTTGGTGGATAGTTGGTGGAAATTCGTCCCTAAGGGTGGAGGATCGAATTTCACACCTTTGGGAAGGTGTGAGAGAGGATGTTGTTTTAGGTGGAAATTCGTCCTTAAGGGTGGAGGATCGAATTTCACACCTAGAGATTGAGTGGTGGGTGAAAGGGATAAGAAGGATGGAGAATGGATGATGAAATGAGGTTGCAAAGGCCTCTATTTATACTACTTCCAAGGCTTAGGGTATTAAATGTATTTCTTGGTCACCAAGGAGATTAGAAGGGACTAGAATACATGTAGGAAGGGACTAGAATCGTTTGAAACATGATTGGAACTTTCTAGGACTCTTATTGATGAAGAAATGATAGAACAGTTCTCCAACCGAATCGGTTGGGCTCCAACTGCTTCGTTGGTCTTGACTACTCTCCAACCGATCCGCCGCGGGCTCGACCGAACGTTGGAGCAAGTTGACAAAACACCATAAGCATCAAAGTTGTAGATCTTTCTCTTAGCTTTCCGGCCGTGAACCGGGGTCAAACGAGTCCGTATGCAAAAGTTATGGCCAAAATGGTGAAGGTGTGTCGAACAACGAGTCTTCCAATATGTCTTCGTTTTAGCTTCTTTTCATCATTTCTTTCTTGTTTCCCTTCTTGAACTTCATTCTTGAGTCTTTGGACCACTAACTTGATGACTTTATCTTCTCGAATATACTCTACAAGACTTTCTTTTGTCGGGAATTCTTCGTAAATGGAGAAATCTTCGTATTTTACTTCTTTTTCCGTCTTTTACTCCACTTTCCTGTACTTGGCTACAAATGAACTAGAAAACGCACTTTTGTACGATTAAGCAACAAAATCATATGATTATAGCCAAATAACACACATAAAAGCACAGATAACGCTACTAAAAACATGACAATTTGAGCGTTATCAGCATGGATTAAGGGGAAGACAAAGGATGACATACTTGTTTCATTCATGGTGAGATCCCTGATCTCAATTTCTCTACTGCCTAGGGAAGTTCGTTCAAGAATGGTTTTGTCATTATCAACTAGGTGAAGATTGTTGGGAATTATACGCTTGAGTTGATAAGACAAAAAGAATGAAACAAGAGGACTTAATACGACATGAAGGAAACCTACAAAAGATGGAAGGACTTGCTTGAAAAAAAGTTTTATTTATTAGTCCTTTGTAGTATTTTGTAAACCCTAATCCTCTAGTATATAAAGAGGACATAGGTGTAGGTTTTATACATGTCTTCCAAGATGTAGTCGACTTAAAGGTGTGTGTGTAACCTAGGGCGTGTAGTTTATTGTAAACGCCTAGGTTATTAGTTTAGTTATCTAGACGTGTTCCTATAAACGTCTAGGGTTAGTTAGTGTTAGTTAACCTCGCTATTAATATAATTGGAGGTAATAGTGAATGAAACCTTGTGTCAATAACATAGTCGTTTGTTTAATTCCGCTGTGCATGTTCTTTATCTATGTTATTGTCGAACCCTAAGGCTCAAAACGATCTCTAGGAGTCTAACAAACTCCTCACAACACACTAATTTTACAATCCTCCTAGGCAGTGTACCTAATCGTTGTAGTGTAGTACAGGTAAGCCCGGCTACGCAATTTAACAATCCACAACTATGCGGAGAAAGTGGATGAGTCAGTTGACACGATGGATTGATCATTCTCTACGAGAATAGTATTGTGAAGGTCGAAGTGTATGACGAATTAGGTCTAGAGGTGTAGGATGATTCTATTTCTATTTTTATGTTTTATGAAAGCAAGTAAAATCTCGGGGTTTGAAGAGTGGGTTATTGAACTACTTAATTAAAGTAATTAAAAACTAAATTAAATTAATTGAGAAAAGTAAATTGGTGAGCTCGTATGATGGGAAAAATATGTTTACTTAAATTATCTTTACTCCCTAGTTATCTCTTATTAACTAGCCGAATTGTCGCGTCCTTGTTTAATTGGCGCATTGTATTCCTTTATTGTCATAGGGTGGTGCCAAATTCCCTAACTCTATGAATGTGTAAGTCTCCTTTAAGAATCCCTAAATCTACAAGTGACAATATTTCATCTCCTAGAAACTCTTACTATCAACAAGCCGCAATTTACGCAATAATTACAACGATAAAAAAAACAGTGCACTATAGTGTATAAAAGTGTTTAGTCGGATTTACAAGCTAAAATTGGTGAAGAAACTAGTTTTCCTACTCCTAACGCAAGACAACCAACTAAATAAGAAACGGCAATTAATAATCAATAACTAAGTTTCATTTAATCAAAGCAAACACTAATTAATCTATCAGGACAAGTTAATTGGAAGAAAAGAAATACATATAATCAAAAAACACATAGACATATTGAATGATTAAATAGAAATAACTTAACTTCAATTAAACATGGATTTGGGGGCTGTAAAAACCCTAACAATACTATAGAAATTTGTCCTTCAATGTGTTCCCAAATACGTGTTACACTAAATGAAAAATCTACGAACTATATATAGATATACAGATGTGATGGCGTCACTTTGTAGTTGTGACACCGTCAGCTCACTATCAATTAGGGTTTCGTCTTGTGCAAGTCGTCATTGTGATGCCGTCGCTTTGTACCTCTGACGCCGTCACATTGTAGGTAGTAATGCCGTCAGCCTTGGACCATTACAGAACTCTAAGCCATCACGTGTAAGATTTACTCTGCAATCTCATCTTGATTTGTAAGTGACGGTGCCACGTTACAGCATGTGACGCCGTGAGGCCTCCTTTCCTGACTTCTTTCATGACTTGGTCGTTTTCATCGTTTTCTTATCCAAAGTAGCCCAAAACATGTCGATTTCTAGCTTTTGCGTCTCGAGTATCTAAAATGTGAAAAGGAACGATTTAGGGCAAAAATTGATCACAAATGCACGAGTTTAGAGGTTAAATGACCTCTTATAACACACATTTTAAATCCTTATCACTTACCCATTTGTAGAACAAGTGGTAGAGTTAGAAAGCCTCCTCAGTTCTACTATGGTTTCCATATTGAAAAGGACAAGATTAGTGATAGTACACTAAGTGAATTGGATGAGCCTGCCAACTACGAGGAAGCGATGGCAAGCCCTGAGGTTGCTAAGTAAAAGGAAGCTATGAAAAGCGAGATTCAATTTATGTATGCCAACCGAGTTTGGAATTTGGTTGACACTGCACTCGGTGTTAAGACGGTGGAATGTAAGTGGATCTTCAAGAAGAAGACATACATGTATGGGAAAGTACACACTTATAAAGCTAGCTTGGTAGCGAAGGGTTATACTCAAACCCACGGGATTGATTATGAGGAAACCTTCTCACCAGTAGCTAAAATAAAGCCAATTAGGATAATGGTTGCCATAGTTGCATTTCAGGATTATGAAATATGGCAGATGGATCTCAAATCCGCTTTACTTAATGGAAAACTGACAGAGGATGTGTTTATGGTACAACCAGAAGGTTTTGAAAATGCAAAGTTTCCTAAAAGAGTGTGCAAGCTTCAAAAGGCCATTGATAGACTTAAACCGGCTTCTCGTAGCTGGAATCTCTCCTTCCATGAGAAAGTCACACAGTTTGGATTTTTTAGAAGCAAAGATGCGTCTTGTATACATGTCAAAGTCAGTGGGAGTGTTGTAGTCTTCCTGTTACTATATGTAGATGGTATAATACTCATAGGAAACGATATCCCAAATGTTACAAAGTGTAAAAGATTGGTTGGGGAAATTTTTCGCTATGAAAGATTTAGGAGATGCAACATATATTCTTGGTATAAAGATTTACAGAGATACGTTGAAACGTCTTATAGGACTTAGCCAGGACATGAACTTAAGATAAAACTTTGAAAAGATTCAAAATGGAGAATTCTAAGAAAGAGAATCTACCCTTACATCATGGCATAAAGATTAGTAAGGATTTATGTTAGAAAACTGATGAAGAACTGGACAGAATGAGTCGAGTCCCATATGCTTTGACTGTAGGATCGATCATGTATGCCATGACGTGTATAAGTTATGATGTCTCATTTGCTTTGAGCATGGTGAGTCGACATCAACAAAATCCTGGTGAAGGTCATTGGACAGCTATAAAGAATATTCTCAAGTATTTAAGAAATACTAAAAACAGGTTCTTAGTTTATGGTGGAAAAGAAGAACTCATAGTGACTGGTTATTGTGATGCAAGTTGGGAAACAGATAAAGATGATAGTCATTCACAGTCTGGTTGGGCATTCTTGTTGAACGTGGGGGCGGTGACATGGAAAAGTTCAAAGCAAGAAATATTAGTAGACTCCGCATGCGAGTCCGAGTATATTGCAGCTTGCGAGGCTTCAAAGGAAGCTATCTGGATGAAGAATTTCATTGGAGATCTTAGAGTTTTTCCAATAGTACAAGACCCTATTTAAATATTCTGTGATAATGAGAGTGCAGTCGCCTTGACTAAAGAACCCAAGGATCCTGAAAATTCAAAGCACATTAAAAGAAAATATCATTTTGTTCGAAGAAAAATTAGAAGAAGGACACGTGATTGTGAAGCACATACGATCAAAGGATAATCCAACTGATCCATTCACAAAGGCATTGGCTAAGTCCATACACGATGAACATGCTAGGAGCATTGGGTTGAAAGATAATATAAAGTTTTAGTTGTTAGTTTGAATTTGAAACATTATAAACAATGATTGAAATTGTGATTGATTTGGTGAGTAAATAATGGAGATTTGTTTATTTGCAGTGTGCTACCATTTACTATTGTTTATCATTGTGTTTCATTTTTGCATGTTTAGAATCCACTTCTCGAGTACTTAGTTTACTCAAACCTCATCAGTCGTTCATATTACATGAATTAAGTATTGATTTAAGACTATCATAGAGTGTTAGTAGATTGTCTATAAAGATTAGACATAGCATAGAGAATGCTGCAACACTTATGAGTACTTAATGGAAATTAAGTATAGGACAAACCCTTGCTTAGACAGATTACTTCACAGATTAATATCACGAGTAATTCTAAGATGGTAATATCCTTTATTCTTAAAACGGAGATACATTGAGTTTCTAGTTTTTTAAGTCTGTTATACTTTAGTTTATTCAAACGATGCGCGTAAATGCCAGTTATAAAGGGTATGTTAGGTATGACATGATGAGTTGACTAGTACTATCTATTGAAAGTTTATTTGTTCCTTTTTCTTAAATGGAAAAGTGATATCTATGAGCCCCTCGATGATTCGATTTTTACCCAAATGTGCTAGGCCTAGCCGGGACTAAATTAATGTGTTCAATTTAGTAGTCTCATATAGTCAAATAATTAGAAATCGAGAAATATAATCTTGAACCTATATATTGATTAAAATCCATGTCTCATGTTCATACAATATCAGTAGAACAAAGGAATAGTTGATCACTAATTGGTAAGACTGACATTAAAAGTAGAGCCCTTTTTGGGTGCCCTCTGTAACCATTAAGAGAAGTATGGTGAGACTAGTCGTTTGGTATTGGCACAATGGCGCGCACCATCTGGCCATATGGGAAGCTTGGGACAATTTTGGGGGAATCCCACCTCACCCCAAGCAGCTTTTCCAAATCCCTCCCTCTCTATATAAGTACAGGGGGTATGCCAATGCTTATTTGCTCAGTCTATTATTTTTATTCCTACTCCTTGTAAGGGTTTGCTCCATTTGTGTCGGGACCTCAGAAGTTCGATTCCTTTTCTCTTTGGTTCGTGGGTGTGAGCCATTAGAGGTACTATCGTTTGAGTACTTGCCTCCAAGTTCGACCAAGGTGGTCTGTGTGTGAGAAATCCGATTTTCTCAAAAGGTTAGTATCTTCTTACTTATTTATTTAGTTTAAGTTGCTTTTATTTATTAGGTCAAGATCCTTTTGGGTTTAGCTTCCTTCTTGTCCTAGATTAATTGTTATTTCTGCTTTATGTTAATCTAGTTAGAGTATAGAAAACCATCACTAATGTATCTTAGATTTAGGAGAGTCTGACATACACATATTAGCCTATGTACCACGTCAACACTAAAAAAAAGTTTTTAGTTATGGTTTTAAGCCCTTTTGATACGGTTTTAAACCGTACTAGATAAAAGCGTACCAAAAAATGAATTATTATTTGGCATAGTTTTGAGTCGTACGATTTCTACATTTTATCGTCTCACACCCCGCTTCAACGAGATTAGATATGTTGTTGGTGTACATGAAGTTACGTGTCCGTATTCTTTTCGAAAACTAGGGAAAATATAGTGGGATGAAATCAATCAAGTGGGTCGGCAGACACTTGTCAAGGACCCTTGAATCCTTAAAACTATAGGTTATAATCAGCCACGAGGATGTTGACTTTTTGGAGTCCACTAACCACAATCTCTCCACTTTCACTTACTCGCGTCTTGAATCCACCATGCAAAACTACTATAAATACATGAACAATCTTCACATTTGTTAGATATCCCCTATACATCTTGACAATCTTTCATCAGAAGTTAAACTATATACTAACGCGTACTACTATACACTTGTTCAAAGCATAATGTCATTCATGAAGTGCCTACTATTACTCATTGCTTTGCTTATTGCTTCTTCAGCCATCTTGGGTGCTGAGGGACGAGTTGCGCGAAAAGATCTAGGTGTGGATCTTGGCGGCGTTAGTGTTGGGGCTGGAGTGGGTGTAGGGGTCGGTTTAGGCGGTAGTGGAAGTGGTTCTGGAGCAGGTGCTGGGTCTGGATCAAGTTCAGGCTCTGGATCTAGATCTAGCTCCTCATCCTCTTCAAGCTCTTCAAGCTCGAGCAACAGTGGCTCTGGAGGAGGTGGTTCTGAGGCAGGGTCGTCTGCAGGATCGTCAGCAGGATCCCATGCTGGATCAGGACACCGAGGTGGCCATTAAATGTGGATGTAGTCATATGATGTTAAGATAGTACGTCACCGTATTTGTAATATCTAAATAAATGAATAATGGTGATACTACCTTCTTGTACCTCCGATATAATTAGTTTTCTTGTAACAATACGTATATAACTATATATACTGAACTTGATATATGCGCGCCATGCTTGATTTTATATTGTGCGTATATTTATTTTCATGTTTCTTGAAACCACCTTAGACACCGAATTTGTTTAGAAGAGATATACTGAATACCTTTGGGACCTTCCTTAAGAACTAACCATGAACCACGTTGGGTCTGGATTGGAAAAAAAAAAGACATAAGATTAAAGGAAAAAAACTTGACGTGGAGAACAGCCGGACATTGTCGCCCGAGAAGCCGATAACTTAGCAGGGATATTTTAGTGTTTTTGGTTAAGAAGATGACTTCATTTATTTTGTTTTTAGTGAACTTTATTACTGTATTTGTCAAGAGTGCGGAGACCGAGAGAGTGTCACGTGTGAGTAAAATTTTATTGCAGTAAAATTCTCGTGGGAAACAACTATTTTACTTTTTTCATTTCTTTTCCTTTTCACATTAAACTGTTTCTGGAAATGCTTTTGCAAAGGGCTTTATGGAGGGTTGGGATTTTTTCCCGTTATGGGATTTGAGGAAAGCATATAGGGTTTTTCCTTGTCATAACTATTTGCGTTTATTTTACCCGGTTCGACCCGACCCAATTAGTCGCGGCATGTTGACTGGTTGATTTTACCGATTACTCGACTAAATAAAGGAATTACCTTAGATTTAGTCTTAGGTCCGCCACTGATGAAACTACACTACCAACTTCCGAGTAATAGTAATAAAACTGATAATTAATTGTTGTTACTAATATAAACGAGTATCAAATACCCGCGCGCGTTGCGGGGGTGTATTGGCGCGGGGCGTATTGTTTGCAGTGGCGGAGCTTGGGCGCCTTGATTAGGGGGGCCAAAACATGTCGAAAAAATGATTGCTACAATCTTATATAAATGACTATTTGTATAGTCATAGAAAAAAACGTACCGCAACTTATTACATAAAGTACCAATTGACAACGATTTTCTTGAACTATCCAAAAGCTTTATACATTCACATTGCATCTACGCATCTTACTTTAAATTAGATTAATTTGTACTAGACGAACGAATAACGAACCAAATACGAAGAGAAGATGTGAACAAATTTCATCATTGCAAGTTGACGAGTTCCTTTTTATTGTGAAGTTCGACTTTTCCTCATGTAAATTATATTGTCTAAATTTTTATATCCATAACTCCATACAAATAGCTAGGTGTGAGGTAAATTTTAGGGGGGGCCAGCACCCCTTCTAGCCCCTAAGATCCTCCGCCATTGATTGTTTGATGAGTCAAATTGTTTAATCACTTTTCTTTATTTTGCATAAAAATATTGTATATGCCGATTTAACTTGATTTCATGCGTTTTTATATAATTAAATTGTATATGCAATTCATGTTATTACTAATATAAACGAGTATTAAATACTCGTGCGCTGCGATGATGTATTGTTTAACCAGTTAAATTGTTAAATTGTTTAATTACTTTGCTTTTTTATTTGCATTTGTATATAACTAAATTGTATAATGTAATTCATATTCTTTATCTATTACCGTCTTTATCATTCAACTATTTGTAATTATTTTGACATATTCCGGAAATAAAAGGAATCAATTTTAAAATTTTAATCACTATTTAAAATCAAACGTAAGTATGTCAAAGCCATTGCAATATCGAGCTCATTTTATTTGCAATTTAAAGACCTTTTATTTGTATATTTTTATATAAATATTGCTAAATATTGACCTATTACAAAAAAAAAAAAAAAAAAAAAAAAAAATTGATTTTTAGTATTTAATCGTTTTTTATAATATCATACATAAGTCAAAAACATTGCAATGTTAAACTCATTTTAGTTGAAATTTAAAGACCTTTTTTTTTTTTTTTTTTTTCATAAGAAAATTGCTAAACATGTATTAGATATTTGCCAAATAAATTTTTGTATAAAAAGATTATAAAAAGTAAAAGTTGAAGGTATTTTTTTATATTGTATTTTCTCATATTTGCTAAATAATTGTTACGTTGCTATATTTTTTTGTTAAAGAATCGTTAGATGTGTGCTAGATATTTGATAATTAATTTTGTTACATAGAAACTTGCGACATAGTTTAGGGGTGCATTTTGGAAAACATTTCCCTTCGAAACGTCGTCAAAGGCTATAACTATTTTGTATACATGTATATTATCTATTAATACTATTAAAATAAGGTTTATGCTTAAGTCATCTTTAACTATGTGTAACCTTTTTATTGGCTATTTGAATTAAATAATATTAATGATGATGTCATTATAAATAAAATATTTTCTTTTATTAAAATACAATTATGTTGGTATAATACTAATGATAATGATGCTTTATCTACCTTACCTTCTATACTTCAAGTCTGGCTTTTTTACTCTTTTCAAGATGCATGTTGAGGGTTACTATCTTCGAGAATTCAAAACACAAATCTCACTTCCTTTCAAACTCCGCCTCTCCCACATACGAGTAAAACACACACATCGGCATTCTTCTTCTTTATTTACATCTTCCTTATCTCCTTCTTCAGATATATCATCACAAATTATGATTTCATGATCCTTTTTTCTCATACTGATGTTTAGTTCTTAAAGAACTTTTATTTTATTTTATTATTATTATTTTTTAATGTATACTTTTTATTACCTATGTTTACTAGATTTGGATGTTTATTTGCAGATGTCTGCTGAGTCGAGATGATGGTGGCTGACATGGAGCTCATTGGAACCGATTTCTCTTGACTAACTGCCTCAACAAACATGACCAGGATAAGTAGAATCCTGAAAGCCTAAAGGATGATGCATATAAACAATCTTAGAAAGATCACTATGCAAGAAAGCATTCTTGACATTAAGCTGATGAACATGCCAGTATCAAGAAATAGCTAAGCTAAGTACAGTCCGAATAGTAGCCGGTTTAACAACCAGACTAATAGTCTCATCAACATCAATGCTAGATAACTGTGAGCTATCATTCGCTACAAGACGAGCTTTGTAGCGACGAAGAATACCATATGATAAGTACATATGCCTAAATAACCACATATAGCGAACAAGGTTTGCATTCGCTGGATGAGGAACAAGAGTCAAAGTTTTATTTTTAATTAGTGCATTATATTCATTAGACATAGCATTTTGCCAATTTGAATCATCAAACGCATCATTATAGGATTTTGGTAAAGGCAAAATAGTGGACACATGAAGATTCAGACGATCAGGAGGACGATTGGACCCGACACGGAATCGTGTGACTATGGGATGAACTGTAACCGGGTTCGGGTTATCAAGGTTTATGGTTTGCGGTGGTGGTTGGTTAGTGGCGTTGGCGGGTTGTTGTGTAGGTTGAGATTGGGCCAACACTTGTGGTAAAACAGGATGACTTTGGGTCATAGCTCGGGTAGATGGAGAAAGTTGTTGGGGCGCATTAAAGGGGTCGTTTGGGACTGGTGTAATCGGTTCCTCATGAACGAGAGGATCTGGATCGCGTGGCCGAGTGTAAGTAGGTGAGGAACGAATTATTTGTGTAAAAATATTGGTGGCTCATCCAAAAAGGTATATGAGGGATGTGAGGTGGATGTCATCGAGCTAAAGGGGAAAGCCGTCTCATCAAAGGTAACATGTTTTGAAATAATAATTTTATTGTATTTAAGTCAAGACAACGATACCCACAATGGTTGGAATCATGTCCCAGAAAGATGGAGGGTGTGTCACGGGGAGCAAGTTTGTGAGGTGTATCAAGGTGCGGGTAACACAAGCACCCAAGAGTGCGTAAATAGCTATAGTCCGGGTTCGTTCCAAGAAAACGTGTATAAGTTATTTCATTGTTGATAGCACATGATGATAATATATTGGGCAAATAACCTATTATAGCATCATACTTGTCACAAATATCAGTTCGACGTAGCGAAAAAAAAAATAGCCCCTTTGCCCACTTATCTTGTCTATTTTGTCTCTATGATACATTTAGTAGCCACAACAGCAGGTAAAGTACACCTAACCGGTTAAAACTCCACATCACCCTCAACCATTTTTTTTTCTCACCTCTGACCAAAGACCTTCTCTTTCACCCTCCCATTTTCTTTTCCTTCTTCTCCTTCACACATCTCGGATTATTATTCTATTTCTCCCATTGACATAGATCGGAGTATTAGACACCTCAACCAACTTGTGTCTGCACCTCCGCCACCATACGACGCGGCTACCACCACCAACCACCATAACTCTCTTTCTTTTTATGGTAGTTAAAAACCACAACTGTCGTTGTTGCTTTTACAATCGCACCACCATCACCATCCCACCACCACTTGCTACCACGTTGATTCTTACTCTGGGTAAATCCAGGGGGCGGACCTAAGGCTACTGTAGATGGTCAACAAATATGGTGAAATGGTTAGTTGCTTATGAAAAAGAAGAAAGTGATGTACACAGAGATTTTAGGATCTATGTTAGAAACATATATAAGAGGAACTACCTTGGATCTAAATGGAAGGGAAAAACAAAAATCTGATGGAGAAATGGTCAAACATGGGTGCTAGAGGAGATGATACTAATATAAAATATAGTCTTTTGCATAAAAAGGAGGTTTAGTTAATTTGTTTTTCGTGACTACTGCTCTTAGTGAGAGTCACGTGGGTTGTTGGTATTGCTTGAAATGCTCAAACATTGGTTGTGACACTGGATTTGTTTATAGTGACCACTGAGGATCCAATGTCTTTTAAATAATACGGGTAGTTTTGGGTAGAAGAAAACGTGTGGGGGAAGAAGAAAGTGTGACGTGTACTTCCAACTAGGATAATATGAGGTGAAAAAAACCGGATACCGGTTCTACAAGTTACTAAATGTATCATAGAGACAAAATAGACAAGATAAGTGGGCAAAAGGGCTATTTTTTTTGTTCGCTACGTCGAACTGAAATTTGTGACAAGTATGATGCTTTAATAGGTTATTTGCCCTAATATATTTAACAAGTGTAATGCCATATTGAGAGCTTCAACCCAAAAATTAGGGTGAAGGTGAGCTTGAAAGAGGAGAGTCCGAATGAGGTTGTTAATGGTTCGTATCATGCGTTCGGATTTACCGTTTTGTTAAGAGGTATGGGGATACTAAAAACGAAAGTGGATGCCTTTAGAGGAAAATAACTTATGTAAGGCGTAGTGGTTGTCAAATTCACCACCTTGATCACATCGAAATGACTTGATTTCACAATTAAATTGGTATTAACAAAGTTACTAAACAATACAAATTTAGACATGACATCCGATTTATTAATTAATGATAAACCCAAACAAAATGCAAATAATGATCCAAGAACAAAACATAGTATTTATAATCGAAATACTCGAAATGGGGGAAGTCCACAAATCCGAGTGAACAGTATCAAAACAAGACTTGACTAATGTATGAGAACTCAAAAAAGGAAGCCTCACATGCTTGCCAAGCTGACAAGCATGACAAAGCACGACAGGTTTCTCTTTACTACATGAAATGAAATTGCTAGAAATAAGACGTTGTAACACTTCACTTCCTGGATGTCCAAGTCGCTAGTGCCACGTGTGGTTACTAGTGAGAAAAACATGAGGAATGATGGAAGGCTTCGTGTCCGGGTAAAGATCCCTCGTGTTATCACATAGAAGAAGCACCTGATGGGTCATGAAATACTTAATAGTAAAACCAAAAGCGTCAAATTCAATAGTAAAATTGTTATCACAAACAAACTGGCAAACATAAATTAGATTTTTGACAACGTTAGGAGTGATAAGTACATTATTAAGGTGAAGGGGTCTATGGGGAGTAGACACAATACTATGGCTAGAGTTGGTAATGGGTATTTAATAACCATCACCAACAGAGACAGATGGATAAATGCACATATTAAAAACATTACTAAGACTATTAATAGAACCATTAAGGTGAGGCTCGCACCTGTATCCATATTCCAAGTACTAGTATTGGGGTCCTTAAGGGTCATGGTACAAAAATCATGTGGTATAATGGCCTCGTGTCCCATGGCAGCAGTAGGACCCGAGTGACCCACAATCGAAACAAATTGTGGCAATAGACTATTTCGACCCAAATTAGTAACCTGTTGAGCCGATGGGTAAGTCACCGGCCCGTTAGCAGCATGTAAATGTTGGGCAGTAGGCTCACTATGTGTAAACCCTGGTGGGCCGACTTGAGATGAAAAGAAGGGTACTGGGGCTGGTGGTCTAGTAGCGAAAGCTACTGGATTGTAGTGGTTTATATTCAAATGTTTCCCAGTAGTTATAGTGTTCTGACCCAACATGCTATTCCCTGTATAACCAAGTTGTTTCAACAACTCTTGTTAAGTTTGAATAAGAGCCATCATTTGGCTCGAACTAAAGTTCGGTGTAGTCACGGGTAAAGATGAAGGGCGAACAATATTATGAGATCAAAGTGAGGGATTACCATGCATCCCATTAAATGACACCCCATGCACAAATTTGCAACTATCACCAAAACGATAAAACCCTTATGAAAATTAAAACACGGTTTGGAAGATTTAACCTGAGCAACAGTAGTGTGTATACATAAGTATATAACTAGCGAGGTCTTTCATGGCGTCATGGCGGTACTCTGAAATAAAATTTTCGTTGAATCATGTTTTTATTTTATTATGTTTTTTAACAATAAATTTACGGATATCAAGAATTTTGTTTAATGCCGCTGCTGCTCGAGTCGAGCCTGGCCCATGCCAAAGTACATTCATTGTTAACATTCCAATAAACCCATTAATATCTTAACAATAATTTGGCTTAAACCCCTTAACAGCCTAAGTACTCAATAATTTCGGATATGCCCATTTATAATTCAAAGCCCATTTAATAAGAAAAAATCAGATAGTCCAATAGCACCACAACTCTAATTTTTATACAACACTTTATCTCTCATAACAACCCTAATCTGCTCATATCAAACTCACGCCCCCATTTACCATCCTATCCGTATCTCTCCCAATAAATCTATAACTCAAACATCTCCGACCAAACCATAACCATAACTCAAACATCATTTTAACCTTTCATTTTTCGGATCATCCCGACAAAATCTCAAGGCCATCTCAATTTTTTCAAACTATTGCAACGCTCACAGTCGGAAAAAGAAAGGAAAACGCCAAAAAAATGGAAAGCGCGAGGCTCGGTACCGTGCTCACGCCGTCCCGTCGCGTTTTCGGGACCATTAGGGCTGGTCGTGACGGCTCAAGATGCGAAAACGCGAGGCGCGGTATGGTTGTGGTGTGCTCGTGTTGCGTTTTCCGGGAAAACGCCTCTCATGGCGTTGGATACCTAGTGCTCTTAATATGATAAGTTTTGTCACATTCATGTTTTGGGCTGCCTGCTTGATCTCGAATTTTTTTTTTGGATGCTGGATCTCAATTTTTTGTTATGTTAGCTTAATTAGATTGTAAATTATGCTTAAATAGTTGTATTTTTTTTGTGAAGGGGTGAATTAAATTGTGTATTAATTGTATAGGTTGAATAGTGTTTTTTTTTAGTGTGTATCAATGTGTTGTATATAATGTATATGTGGTTGTAAGTCTGAAATTTTGTGCTTTAATGTGTTGTAGATCATGCTTTATTACTTACAAGTCTGAAAGTCTGAAAATTAAATAGGAGAGAGAGTCATTTGTGCATTATAAGTAGTAGTGATAATACATTAGGATAATTTTTTGGGCTTTTCAAACATGATGGTTGTGGGTGGTCGCCCACCTCAAAGACAACAGTATACTTTTAAGGATACATGAAGGTGCAACTTAGAGTCTTATAAATACGGATGAGTTATTCATACGGTGGCTATGCTTTTATTCACACGGTGGCTTTTTTTTTTTTTTTTTTTTTTTTTTTATAAAAGCTATAAACCCGAAAATGCGGAATCAGAATATAAAGTTTAATAAGCCAAACGCTTAAAACTGCTCAAAAATACTGAACAGTAAACCGACAAAAACTGTGTTGACTTGGAAAAAGTGAGACAAAGGGAGTATTCCGGACAAAAGTGGCAGAGGCTATGGGGTAGCCCCCGTAGCAATAGTGTGTCCCCTTATAAATCCTTTACAGTATAGCATTTGCAATGATGAGGCCTATTGAAATTCCACTTACTTTCGATCGGTTACAAGTTCATTTGAGAAGGGAGCAAATGCTAATCTTGGACAATTGACTTTCAAGGTGTTATAAACTTATTATACTTGCAAGAAGCAAGTGCTTTAGCCCGCGCCATTGCTCATCAAGCCACTTAGGGTGGTGGCAACAATGTATCCCCTTCCTTCACCATCCCTCACTATCCACCAATAACATTCTTCCAACTCATCTCATCCCCACACCACCCCTCACCATGATTTTAGTAAGAACCACGATCCCTACCCTCACCACATTTATTTATTCCCGATCCTCATCAACCCGCTCAACGGTTCATTTTTTCACCCCGCCTCGGGCTTATTCCCGTATCCTCATCAACCCGCCGAGCCCTCATTGGTTATGATGTAGCCGCCGGGCCGCAAGCCAAGCCAACCCGCTTTCGTTGCCACCACCCTTATAGTCTTATATCTAGGAAAAGATATTAATCTTCGGCATTATCCAACCCATCTCTTTGTCACTCATATTTAAAGTTTTAGACCCTTGCCCATTACAAGGACAACTGTCTAGCTAGAGAGACAAAGTTTAGATCCCAATAAAGTATATATATTTAAGGGTTGGGTTATTTTGACCCTCCTAGTTTTTTAGATTGATTTCCTATTATTTTTGAAATTTTTATTTTTTATTTTATTTTTATTTTTATAATTTTATTTATATCAAAAATTATAAACACAGTAAATGCTTGAACAAGAATATAAAATTTAATAAGTCAAACGCTTAAACCGCTCGAAATACTAACAGAATCGACAAAATACCGCACAGATGCAGAAAGTGTGGACAAAGGAATATTCCCTATGATTTGACATCATAGTGGTTCCAATAACAGATCCCATATTTAAAGACAGCCCAATGTGAGTACTACTCTCTCAAATTAACCGCTCGTTTTTTTTTGCATGTCTCAATTTAATTGTCCACAACTGAAAATAAATAGAGAAGTTTGATAGAGTTTACCATATTAACATGAGGAATGCTACATTCACTCACAAAACACATATAAATCACCCACACGCTGAGGTGTCACCCACTGATTGATGGATTTTATTATAGTTTCTCTCTCTTCTCCCTCATTTCACCAATAAGTGGATGACACCTCAACGCGTGGGTGATTTGTGTGAATTTTATGAGTGGATGTAGCATCCCTCATACATTGCTTGAAATTATAGTATAAACTTTAAAGAAGAATTAATTATTCAAGAGTAAAACCGCCATTCTTGTAAAAAGTAAAAAAGAAAAAACAGTAACAATTATGTTTGTTTTTAAACTGCGTGTTTTTTGTCGGAGGACAATTATATTAGAATGGACAGAGGAATAAACATATAAACTAAACTAAAATATCTTCTTTTCTTTTTTTGAGCGGCAACTGTTTCGCATTCTATACCACCTATTTTACAATAAAATCTCATAAATGCCTATAACAAGACTTGAACCGACTTTGGCAACTTACATACCACTAGGACCGAAGATGTAAGACTAAAAGTCTATTTATTTTACTGATTTATTAGCTTAATGTTTAACTTACATGTATATTATGTCGATTGAATCTCCGCTTTGACAAATTTTGGGACTTTAATGAACGTCGTAGTTTGATTAACTTAACACAATTTCGATAAATTTGGAAATTGTTAAATTTGGGATTTTAGTTATCTTTTCGACAAGTTTCTCTGCTTTCTTGTTACAAAGTCAATTACTCGGTGCCCTTATACCATTACAAGTAACAAGTCGCAAATTACTCCTCCGTCTCAAATTTATAATTCATATTTCCTTTGCGATGTCTCAAAATAATTGTCCACTCGCTTTTTAAGTAAAAACTAGAGAATAAAGTGAGGAATATTTCGTTTAAGTGGTTGGAAATCAAAATGACCCCACTTTTATTAAACTTTGTGAAATCTCTCTCAGAGCACAAGGTATCGTGGATACCAATAACATGTTATTGGTATGCCACCTCATCACCACATCATACACCTCTCAATAACTCACCAATAACTCAAACACCTCCTCATAACACACCAATAACATGTTATTGGCTCCACAAGACACCCCACTAAAATACCTCTCACTCACAATACACTAAAAAATTAAAAAAAAATAAATAGTAAAACTTTGTCTCTTTCTCCTTTGATTGAGCTACTCAACCAACTCAAACAATTTTAATTCACAAATGGATGTTAGATGGTATGGTAATGGCATGTTATTTGTATTTTTTTTCCTTCTAAGACGTTATCTTCCTCCCATACCCTTTCGCTTCTCACGACAATAATTTTGGATTTTATGAAGATTAGATTTTATATTGTAAATTTGTCCTTTATTTATTTTCAAGAGAAAACGCATGTTTGAAAATGATGTTTCTAAACTAATCTGTATTGCATTACAGCAAATTTTATCTATTTTTAATTAAGGTTCTATGCAAGATGGATCCTTATCTTTTCTTGTTCTAACATGTTATGTGTCGATGGTGGATTTTACATTCGTTTTGAAGTCTTTAAATATTTTAAAAGTTCCATTATGATATAAAGTTATAAAATCGTGGGTTGGGCAACAATGTATGTCAATGATGGTCTTTGTGGCACTATGTGTAACTCCACTCGCACGTTACCCTCTTGTCAGCCACATTTCTTTGCTTCTTTCACACTTCACGTCTTTTTTGAATTATGAAGGCACAAGCTATTTTCGAATAAAAGTTGTAGAACTTTTAACTTTCATTTAGCTATAGTTAGAAACATGTATAAACGCGTAGTTTACATTCATTATTAGCTCAAAACAAGTTAGGATATGCAGAGTGTACATTCGTTATATCTAGCTTGATATCGTCATGATAAAGAATGGGGTCAAAGAAATTGTGCAGTTTTGCCCCCTTGCGGGCCCGGTCAAGAAGCAACGCCCCTTGCAGGGTCACAAGGCTTGGTTCAGCGCATTTAAACCTAAACCATTTTAGGTCAATAATCTTAGGCTGTGTTTGTTTCATTAAGATATTTTGGGTCTGAATCTGACTACCACATCTTACTAGTAAGAGGTGGCTAGAAAGTTTAAATTTGAACGAAATAATGTTGTTTGTTTTTGTATAAGTGTCCGAATGATTTTAAGTGCTCGTTTTTGCAATTTGTTTATCAAACCAACGCAATGCGATAATAAGTAACTTATGTAAATATGAAACAAGACTTTTTTATCATAAATATAACATAGTTAATAAATAATCAAATATATTATATAAAGTTTACAAATGAGTAAGAGGCAAGAAGACAAGTTTCCCACCTCTTCTCGAGTAAGATGTTATATGTCTAACGGGCCTTACTCAAAAAAAAACAAACAAGCAAAACGTCTATCCACCTCTTACTGGTAAAAGTAAGAGGGCTAATAAGACTTTTTTTTTAAAAACAAACACACCCTTATTAACAGTTTTACTAACCAGATACAACTTTTCCCGCCTTTTTACCAACTGTGTCAAGCTTCGGTAAATAACAAAAAACAACCAAATTTGGGTTGGTGGTTATAACCACATCTCTGGTCTCATTTGCAGAATTAATAACATCCAACAATCCTCTAACGTTATTAATTTCTCGTAGCTTAGATTGCAATTGACAAACTGTTTTATTCAAATAAGAATTTCGCGAACCCAAAGCTTACGATCGATATACTTTACCTGTGATCAAACAATTTAGTTTGATATCCAAATTATAAACATTCACATACAACAAAATTCTTAACAACAATAAATTTAGGAATGTTCGAACTTGAATTTATAATTAAGAATATGATTATGGAGTACTTAATAATCTTAGTTGAAAACAGAGTACCTAATAATCAAGAGAAGTCATGCAAGAGAAAGCATGTACCTCAAATTGTATGCGTTTTAACTAGCAATAAAAGCAAGCTGTAGCAAGTTAGTTTAAATTTGTAAGGGCACTAACCACCATGATCCTATACCTCAATCATACATCACCACTCATCAATAATATCATTTCACCTCATCTCATACATCACCCATACCTCACCATATTTTTTAATGGCAACCATGATTCCATACCTCATATAAATTATTATTATTTATTTTTTATTTTTTTATAAGTGTTCAACGGTCTAATATTTGAACAAGGATATACACGCTCCACTTCATGCCGAATCGGCAATCTTTGTCGTGCATCAACCATACCGCACCATACCGACAAGAGGCAACGGTGTTGCCGCTCGGTATGAGGGCAAACCGTGCCCATACCGTGCCCATTGCCACTAACCTAAGTGTCGGCTACATATATATTTTCTCAAACTTTAGAGCACAAGCCAGTATTATTACCACTCCGTAAATAACCTTTACACTTTCTTAAATCACAGTGTCAAGCCAATTCTTTACCTCTTTACCTTACGGTCAGTCTCTGATTACATTTTAAAAATGAATTAGTCTAAGTTCAAGAACTCGTTGATATAGACTCATCAAGTAACACCATCGTTTTTATTAATGTACGAAAGTATCAACAACAACAAGTAAACAGAAGAACTTTTATTCAAACCTAAGCCTCAATAGTCGGCTTAGATTATATCAACAATAGTATCCAAAATGTTACAAGATTAGATTAATGTCAATGAGACAATAATCATACAAATACAAAGAAGAGACAAGATCAGTGAAATGATCAAAGAGAAGAGAATAGTGTGTGAGAAATGATACACACACAAGTGTATCTAACCCTAGATTAAGGGACTTGTTAAATAGAGATTAAGTTACACCAAGACCCTACTAACGGCTATAAATGACTCATCGCAGAAATGAGAATAGCTTCAGTGAAACGAGCATCTTGGAACTTTAAACCTTTTATTCTTTGTCCATGATTAGCCCCTGTAATAACCCCGCATGTAACATAACTTGAAAGCCATTAGCAATTGATAGAATGATATGTTTGGCATGATTAATACCCCAAAATTTAACATTCCCCTTAACTGATGGGCAAACATATCAAACAATATCAATTTTCACACAAGAATTTATGCCGATAAACAGGGAGGTTTTTGTAAGAATGTCTCAGTTTGGTTTCAAGAGCCAATCTTTTGGCACTTATAACACCTCTTGCAATTTTTTCCACGATGAAGTGGACATCAATTTCAAAGTGTTTTGATCTTTCATGGAAAGCAGGATTGATGACAAGTTGTAAAGCGATTTGTTATCACAAAAGCAGTTAACGGAAGATTGATATCAACTTTTAGTTCCTTTAAGATTTTTGAATCAAATGATTTCACAGCGAAGAGACATAGATCTATACCGCTTACGTGAAAGATTTTGAAAGAGTGTTTTGTTTTTACTTTTCCATGAGATCGACAATCATTAAAGAAAACACAATAACACGTGATGATTTTCCGGTTTTCTTGCATTTGGCCCAATCGCATCACTATATCCTTCAAGATGATTTTCGAGTTCTTTGAAATTGTACCTTAGACCTTTTCCGGAGCTCCTTTTAGATATCTCGTAACATTGAGGCACATTCTAGATGAGATTTTAATGGAGAATGCATATATTGTGCCGGTCAATGAACCGAGTATGAGATGTCGTGTCTTGTATGGGTGAGATAGATAAGTTTCCCAAGTAACCCGATAACCGTGATGTTGACAAGTAGGGATATCGGTGGGAATGTATGGAAGGACGAGTTGGGTTCCATAGGAGTAGACATGTGTTTGCACCCAAGAAGACCAAATTCTTTGAGGAGTTCAAGGCGGTATTTTCTTTGGGAGAGACAAATGTCATTTCAGCTTTTAAAACTTCAATACCAAGAAAGTATTTTAAGTTTCCCAAGTCTTTGATATGAAATTTTGATTTTAGAAACTCTTTGAATAGTTTTATCTCATCAATGCGGTTTCATGAGGACTATATCATCCACATAAACAAGCGAGCAATAAACTTGTTATTCTGTTTTAGTGAATAAAGAATGATCATTGATGATTGAACAAAATTATTTTCTTTTAAAACACTGACAAGTTTTTCATTCCATTTTATGGGAGCTTGTTTTAAGCCATATAGGGACTTAACAAGTTTGCAAACTTTATTTTTATTGTTCTCATTACAGAACCCCTTAGGGATGGTCATATAGATATCGCATCAAGATCTCCATACAAGAAAGCATTGTTAACATCAAATTGGAAAAGAGGCCATTTGTTTTCATCGCTAAAGCAATAAGACATCTAACGATGAGACATTTTCACAGGAGAAAAAGTTTCATTGTCACACCCCAAATTACATTTTGCGTGGAATGGAATTTCGGGGATAACATCATAGCATCAAAGTTACAGTTATATCGAACGACCTAAAGTGTCGTTTTGAAAGTATCGTTTGATTAAGTAAAATAATCAGAGTTTACAAAACATAGGTCCCAAAATATTTCCAATATACCAAAATGAGTTTGTTACAATCAAACGATAGTTAAGTGCATAAAAAAAGTATATATATATATGAGACGCGTCGACACCGCGACTCTATGATAAGTCCACATGCATGCCATGAAGTGAATGCCTTAGATACCTGAGATAAAACATGCTAAAAGTGTCAACACAATGGTTGAGTGAGTTCATAGAGTTTGTTTAACAAGTAAAGCTTTTAAAGAACGTTCATGCAACTAAAGCAAAGTTTTTGGTCATTTAGAATAATCCACAAAGCAAAGGCATTGCAAATCCACTCAGTTCCAAGTTCCGCCCATACAAAACTTGCAACCTGTGTGTTCACAACCCACTGCCAAAAGCAGTATGTCTAGAAGTCAAGTGCACGTTATAATAATAGTTCACAAAGCAAAGGCATTGTAAATCCACTCAGTTCCTAGTTCCGCCCATACAAAACTTGCAACCTGTGTGTTCACAACCCATTGCACAAAATATAGCGTATCAAGTAGTCAAGTATAAGCTGTCGTAATAATTCACCATATAGCACCACGTATATAATAATGTATGCCGGTAAAGCCCTAGAATAAATAATATCGTCCGTAACATAGTGGACGAGAGGTTGGCCGACCTCTAATAGCGCTATCCATACTACCTACTAATAGGAGACTAACAATGCGTATGTACAACAGTACATCATACAACTATTATATACAATTAAGAACACTCCGAACATGGGAGAATTTGTCTTGCTCGAGCAGGGAGACTTAGATTGAAAATGCTTCGTTCCCATAGGAGACATTCGCTCCGGACCGGGGAGGCTTAAGGTTGAAAATGCTCCGTTCCCATGGGGAGACATTCTGCTCCGGACCGGGGAGGCTTTAAGTTGCTCCGAACAAGGGAGACTTTATAGTGATGCTCCGAACATGGGAGACTTTATAGTGATGCTCCGAACATGGGAGACTTTATAGTGATGCGCCTATCATAGGAGACTTTAGGTCAAGGTCATAACACGTCCGGTTCAATAAGTTCAAACAAGTCATAAGTTTGTATTTAAGATAAAGAGTTCCGTTCAAAAGTTCGTAATTAAGTTCAAAGATTTAAGTCGAGTTCAAAAGTTCAAAAGCAATCAAAGAGCTTGAATAATATCAAAAGGTTCAAGATAGTCGAGCGTTCAAAATCACGTCAAACAAGTTTTAAAATATATCAAAAGGGTCCTTGTATAAGTTAAAAGAGTTTAACTATATGTTAAAAGGTTCATATCAAGTCCAAAGTGTTCACTTATATGTTAAAGGGTTCGAATCAATTTAAAAGAGCTCAAATATACATGTCGAAGGTTCAAAATCAAGGAAAGTGTTTCAACCTATAGCGTTCATAACATAGTGATCAATTTAGTCAGGCATAATCTACTTACACGCATAGAGTGAAACAAAAGTTATTTAAGTTCATATAAATGTAAAGTAAAAGCAAGTAGTTGAGCATGTATCTCCCCAAAGAGTTTATAAAACAATTAAGCGAGTAAAAGTGGGGCTACGAACTCACAGTGCAATGTTTATGATGACAAAAGTAGATACCTTTGAAATGAGGTGCGATCTCTATCCGCAACCTAATATGAATGATGTGCTCTAATATAAGTCATGAAACAATGTCGTGCATGCAAACTCATATGATATCCATACCACTTGTACATTTGAAAATAATGTTTATCGTCGAAATATATGTTTATGACCTCTTGTCAAATTACAAAATACTTTACCAAGATTTACGTCGAAATGATATCCTCGATAATCATTCGTTGATTTATTAAGAAATTATAACTTTTAAATCAGTAAAATAATGTCGTTGAAATTCTCATGAAAGTGACTAAATGGCCTCGAAAATCTAGTCGTAAAATGGTGCACGTCGAGTGTTAGGAAAGCGAACTCAACGGTTTGGGAAGCTTGTATCATTATCTCAAAGTTTTAGTATTTAAGTTTTTATCGTAGAGGTCTCGATCATGGAGAAAAACATAGGTAAAGTAGGGTACTTGTGTCCAAAATATTGTTTAAGGTAACTTTCGGCAAAGTTTGAGTGGCCGTATTTTACTCGTTACAACTCCGCTTGACGAACGGTTGGACATTTTGGAAAATATGCTTGGCGAACTTACTTTTACTAGAAGACATCATGTTATAAAAAGTACTACATCCATGTTAAAAACGACCCTCAACATGGTCCTTTGTAGCCGTAATACTTGTCTAATAAAAATATACTAGTTTTTCTTATATAATAAAGTTACGGCAACTTTGTGTAGCGATGTATAATTTAATCGTTACAAGTCCGTTTTCTACGTTTTATATGTCCTAAGCTTCGTATCAAAGTATACTAATATATTTTTGATAAGTCGACACATTTAATAACGCTTAAGCCTCATTTTTGACTCGTAAAAAGTGATAGTAACATGCTGAAATTTCTGAAATTAATAGTTTTCGTCGTCAAACTTGAAAATAGCATAACTTCTTCGTTATAACTTCTTTTTAACCCATTCAAGCGGCCACGTTTTCGTTTTAAAGTGTATTTTTCAAATGTCTAGCCCAAAATTTTTTATCTACTGTCGAAAATTCCAGAATTTGAAAATAAGATCAGACCGCTAAATAAAGTTGTCGAAATGGGTTTTTATCGCGCAAAAACCTATTCTAACCAATTCAAAACAACTCCGAAGCTATTCTAATCCTACCATACACCTTCTTAGGGTGTCATGGGTTCCTAGACATCACCAAAAGTGATATGTTTCAAGGAGTAATTATAGGATGATGAATATATATTTATAACACTTAAAAACAATAAAAAGTGGTATAGACATCCATATAACTTGCATGTTTTTCTCAAATATGATGAAATGAACACATAATAAATATGAAAGATGAAAATGAATATGAAATGCTTACTAGTTACTTGATGAGGTTAAAGTGGAATAAACCATGAACTAGTACAAGGAACTTATGATCTTCAATATTAGAGTAAGAGAACAAGTGAAAATTGAATTTTTTGATGGTGATGGGGCTGTTTTTGGTTCGAAAATCAGCAAGAGGAAGAGCAACAAGAGAAGTCAAATTTGTGTTCTATGTGTTTATTGTTTTGGTATATAATTTTTATTACACAAATATCTAGTCCAAGTTTGATGAGTATACACATTAAGTCAAGAAAACTAATAAAAGGTGGTGACTCATATGAGGAGGTCGGCAAGGCCAAAATGAGGGGAAGTTTTGGATGAGTTTGTAGTTACATGCATTTTATTATTTAGTATAATGGGTATTTAATGCATAAAATTAATTATTTAGTGTAGCGTTGACTAGAAATCAATTTTAACGGAACAAAATAAAATATATCAAAGTCATAAAAATAATAAAATTACATTTCTTACAAGAACTGAGTGAAATAATAATTATCGGATTGAATTTACGAAAACCGTCGTAAGTATTTATACATAACAATTTATATCCAAAATAAATTGAAAACATCGGGTAAACTAATATTATAATTTTTATAGTCTTAAAATGAGAATAAAAATATATCAGGATAATTTTTGGAAGTGTCGGATCAAATGTTCAAAATAATTAATTACGCGATAGCGTTTATTTAATAAGAAATATCGTTTATTGTAAAATGCGAAACCATGCATGAACTAATATGATGATAATGATACTAATGATATGTAGACTAAACCTAGTCTATATGGAATGTCCTTGATGATTGTTCATGAATTCGCGGCTAAACCATTAACGTTCTTAATTTGATACTTGTAAACCTAGTTTATGATAAGCGATGAAATAGTAAATTTGAGAAATGACCGGAAATTGAGAATTGTGACATTCATCATAGTCTATTCCTTCTCTTTGGTTATAGCCTTTAACAACTAATCTAGCCTTGTATCTATCAACTTCACCATTGGCTTTATATTTGATTTTAAAGATCCATTTGTAACCAATAGGAGTTCTATTAGGAGGTAGATCATTTATATCCCAAGCATGGTTTTCATTTAAGGCCTCAATTTCAGAGTTCATAGCATCAACCCAATTACTATCAAGGATAGCTTCTTCATAATGGTAGGTTCAATACTTTTATTAAGACTAGAAGCAAGCGATAATTTTCTTTGTTAAGATTAGAGTAATTAACAACCTTTTCAACACCATATTTGAATTTTCCTTCTACAATAAAGTCATTAAGATTCTTTGGGCAACTTAGAAACTCGGTTGACCTTCTAACGAGAGTGGTGGCAAGCCTCTTTCTTGTTCAATGAGAATCGGTGATGTATCGTGAGAATCGGAAGATGCATCGGCGAGGATGTGATTCATGTGATATGGGCCCTCGGGGTGTGTATTATCATCTATAGATGTTGCAAGCGGTTCATCAATCCTAGTAGGATGACTTACAACATGCCATCATCATAGGATGTCACTCTCCTTCATCATTGGGACTTATTTGTGAGTCAAAGAAATTTTATGATTTAAATCTTTAGGCACATAAGTTTCAACAAAGGTTTTGACAAAGAATTTTTCATTTTGAAGGGAAAACAGTTTCATAAAATTTGACATCTCGGAATAAAAGATATTTTTGTTTCTAAGCTCAAGAGTTTGTAACCTTTTTCTCATTTGAATAGCCAATAAAGACACTTTTTCGGACCTACTACCAAATTTATCGGAGATGTTGAGAATGGTGGCATAGCATATGACCAAAGACTCTAAGGAGAGAGAGTGAAGGGTCATGCCCATACACAAGGAAGAAGGAGACTTGCCGGACAACAGAAGAGGGTAACTCATTTATGACATAAGCGTAGTTAGAACACATTCGGGCCAAAGATATAGAGGTAATTCCCCACGAAACATAAGGGATCTAGCCATATTAAGGAGATGTCTATGTTTCCTTTCTGCAATACCATTTTGTTGACGTGTATAAACACAAGAGGTTTGATGTAAAATTCCCTTTTCATGGAAGAAGTGTTGAAGTTTGTTATTGACAAATTATGTCCTGTTATCACTTCTGAATATCTTAACATTGTGTTCAAATTGATTTGATAGCATATGAGTAAAGTTAACAATGGAAACATAAACATCATCCTTTCCCTTAAGCATATAAACCCAGGCGCCTAGAATAGTCATCAACAATTGTCAAAAATATTTGTAACCATCTCGCTAGTGACTTTATATGGTCCCCATACATCTAGATGAACAAGTTGACCAATTTTAGTTGATTTATGTTCACTTAAAGGAAATGGTTCCACTGGTTTGTTTAGCTTTATTGCAAGTATCACAAAGATGGTCGATTCGGATGTTCCATCAAGATTAAGTGTGGACTTAAGTATATGTAGGACTTGGTCAAAGGATGACCAAGTCTTTGATGCCGAGATTTCTAGAAACATGACAAGTAAATGCGGTTATTAGAAGCAATCTTACATGTGGAATCAATATCAAACATATATAACCCATTGCATTGTTTACCAATCCCCACAATCCTTTTTTGATGTAAATCCTATATATATAGCAGTTAGATTCATTAAAGCCAACAAACATTTTATTGTCTTTAGCAATCTTATGATTAGACAATGAGTCGACATTGTACTCGGGAACAACGAACATCAAAAGAGTTAGGTCGTTATTGACCTTTAAATCACCAATTTTAGTAATTGAGGCACGAGTACCATTGGGATGACCAACGGTTAGACCAAGATTTGAAATATCAACGACATTAATTAAAATTTTAGAAAGCAGGTCATGTCTTGATTTGCACGAGTCAACAATCCAACCAAGACTTATGTTTCGAGATAAGGTTTTAGTGTTGTTGTTAAAGAATTTATCAAAGTTGATGTTAAACTTGACACGCCATTAAAGAAGGTTCACGAAAAATTTTTACACCTTACGTTGGCATTAGCGGAAGACACATTGTTGTCATTAAGCGGACTCATAAGTGCGGAGAGCATTCATTAGACAAAGAGACAGGGAGAGTTGCTAGCTCCATTATTGGTGGAAAGATTAGTGTCGCAGTAAACGTTATTCTTTGCGGGGTTTAAAATTCCTTTTAACATATCCAGCAGGATAACCAACCAGATCATAACATCTATCAACGGTGTGACAAGGTTTTTACAATTAGTACATTTGAGATTCATGTTTGGTCCTCTGTTGTTTGAGTTGTTACCAACATTAGAACTAGAAAAATTGTTGTTGTTAAATCCTTTTTGTTATCAAAATTTTCCACCATCGAAGTTTTTGCGGCAAAAGTTGTAGCATTGGGTTTAGCGAGCTATTCCTAGATGAAACATTTCGTGAGATTCTTCTCCGAGACAACAGAGAAAGCGTTTTGACATTAGGCAAAGGATCTACGGTTAAAATATTGCTTCGATGGGAACATAGGAGTCATCAAGACCCATAAGAAATTGCATTAACTTGATTAGGCGATTGTGTTTTCAAAATGTTTTGCGACCTCACAAGTGCAATGAGACAGGCTAATCATACAATCAAATTGTTTCCATAAAGAGTTAAGGTTGTTATAATAATCGACAGAGAGGACCCACTTTGACTAAGAGAGTTTATATTTTTATGCAGATTAAAGATAGTGAACCATCAACCTTATCATAGGTATCTTTAAGATCATTCCACATTTCATAAGCGGTTTAGCATATATAGCACCAAAGAAATAGTTCGGGTGAGAGAGTTAAGAATCCAAGTAACCTGGCCGAGTTACAAGTATCCCATTGATTAGCAAGACTAGGGTTCGAATCATCTCTTATGCAAGTACCATCAATAAACCCTAACTTATTATGGTTCCTTAAGGCAAAGGTCATGGTCATATTCCATATTTTGTAATTTTCAGTTCTAGTGAGTTTGATAGTAATAATGGGTGTACCATTTGTGTTATTGGGGTGTAAATATAAAGCATCACCAAAGGATAAGCTTTTCTCAGTGGAAGAACCACCACCACCAATATTATCATCACCAATAGCCATAATACAAACAATAAGATAGACAGATAAAGAAATAAATAAAACTTTGTAATTAAGAAACAACAAGCACCAAGCCTGTGAACTGGGGTAAACCAGAGCAGGTATTCATACCACTCAGAGGTGGCGATCAAGATGTTAATTTACCGTTTGCACCCACAAAGACTTAAGTCTTGTTTGTTTGAAGAAGAGATTAGACTTAGACTTACGAGCAATATGCGTGGAAAAACAAATCACAATAAGAAATAACCAAATGATTATGCCAATAGCAATAACCACAAACCACCAAGTTGTTCTTGAAGAGATGTCCCCAAGTTTCTACAAGGAAACCCTTGGATGTAGAATCAATAATGATTATGAGCTCAAGCTACGATACCATGTACGAAAGTATCAACAACAACAAGTAAACATAAGAACTTTTATTCAAACCTAAGCCTCAATAGTCGGCTTAGATTATATCAACAATAGTATCCAAAATGTTACAAGATTAGATTAATGTCAATGAGACAATAATCATACAAATACAAAGAAGAGACAAGATCGGTGAAATGATCAAAGAGAAGAGAATAGTGTGAGAAATGATTGCACACAAGTGTATCTAACCCTAGATTAAGGGACTTGTTAAATAGGAGATTAAGTTACACCAAGACCCTCTAACGACTATAAATGACTCATCGCGAAATGAGAATAGCTTCAGAAACGAGCATCTTGCAACTTTAAACCTTTTATTCTTTGTCCATGATTAGCCCCTGTAATAACCCTGCACAGAACATAACTTGAAAGCTATTAGCAATTGATAGAATGATATGTTTGCCACAGATTAATACCCCAAAATTTAACAATTAACAACACTTCAAGAAATCAAATGATACACTCTACCTCACCCAATGCGGCTTAAATAAGTAGAGTAATTGAACCAGAAAATGAGAGTGAAATCTGACAAAGTCTCACTGACTCAGTCAGTTCTTTCCTCGTACGAACATGATAATTATACTATGCTTCTCAAAGTATTTTAGATTTATTAACGGGAGTGACGGAGTGTCCTCAAAGTAAAGAGAAAAAGAGAGCGGGATAAAGCTTTTAAGTGAAAGTATAAAGTAAGTACAAAGTTAGGTATAGAAGAAGTAAATAGTTAACGAGTAGTGACCATTTTTTATATGAAGTAGTGAACAATTGTTAACTTGTTCAGTAAAGTGGGTCTTGACTGTTCTAATAGAAATAATTCATAGAAGTTGTGTTAAAATGAGTCGCGATCGACTCTTCCCAAAAATAAAAAAATATAATAGAATGTGTAGTTTCCATATTAAATTTTTGACACGTGTGCAAAAATTTTACCCTTCACTTGAACTGTTAGTGTACGCTGATATCCATTAGTGACGTTTGTGTTCACTTACAAACTATGGGTATGTTTGGCGAAATGTGCTGAGGCTGGGGCTGGGGCTATAACTTATATTTTAAGCCAAAATTAAAATTTATATTTTTATAAATTTGTTTGGTAAATGGGCTGAAGTTGTGGCTTATTATTGAAAAATTACTAAAAATGACATAATTAAATGAGTTTTTATATATGTTAGATATTTTGACGGGCCAATAAGTAATTTATTCTTCAAAAGCCCCGCGCTAAAGATTTTAGCCTCGTTTTTACGCTCAGTTCTCGAGTTGAAAAGGAAGAGGAAATTAAAGGAAACGGAAAGTTTTTTGTGTTTTTGAATCTTTTTTAAAGGAGGAAATGGAAATGGAAAGGAAATAGAGAGGAAGATTTGATAAGTAAATCTTCCTCCCACTTTTGGGAGGAAAGGAAAGGAAGCAGGCCATATGTTGTGTAAAGACTAATATATCCTTTTAAAACATTTGACATTAATAATTAAAGGGCATATATGTAATTTGACCAAGTTATTTTCCTTTTCCTCTCACTCAAGAACATGATTATGATTACTTTCCTTTTCATTTCCTCTATCTCAAGAACATAACAACTAACACTTACTTTCCTCTTTCATTTCTTTTCCCTTTCCTATTCTTTTCCATTTCCCTTCCCTAAAAACTCGAGAACTGAGCGTTAGGGATGAGGCTTATAAAAACTTATTTTATAAGCCCTTCCATAAACTCACATGACAAACGAGACTTATTTTATTTGCCGACTTATTTTAAAATACTAAACCCTATTTAAGCCTCATTTAAGCCCTGCCAAACATAGCCTATACCTTAGGTTTTAAAATGGTTATATCATTGTTTAAATATTAATCAACTTATGTGGCACTACATTCTTCTATAGGATTTAAAATGGTTATATCATTGTTACAGGGATAAACATCTAAAAACCATTATACTTGTTTAAAAATAATTTTCTGAGTATCAAACAATTTTTTTTGTTTATATGGGTACTGAGCTTTCAATTTTAGGCTTTTGAAGTATTTTGTGACATTTTTGCCTTTTAAGTTATTAAAAGTCTAAGGGCAAAAATGTCACAAAAGTACTTTAAAAAATCTGAAATTGAAAGTTTAATACGTCAAAAAGTTCGAAATTAAAAGTTCAGTGCCCGTATAAGCAAATTTTTTTATCCTGTCCTCAGAAAAATATTTTTAAACAAGTACGGTGATTTTTTAAAGTTACCGCCATTCTTATAATATCAAGCTTTATGTATCAGTGTGACAATTTATGAACTTAAATGCCTGCAAATAGCTCTTATGATTTAATGAAACTTATTAAATTTCCAAAATTCAACAATGGTGGGAACAAATGAACTGGATTTGTTACGCACCACATTTTTCACCGAAATATATAATTATGTTGTTAAGCATGAATCCGAGTGTCCACTCACTTTTTTAATTTCGTTATTCACCCCACCCCCAGCCCGCTATACAACTATAAATAGACCTATGTCTTCCGCAAAAGTCACCAATCGAGCAACAAGCTAGACAGGCAACTAAGGCCTACATTTGGCTTTAAGTATGACTAAGTTGAGAGCATTGAGTTTGGCTAGTTTGCTAGTCTTTTCAACTCTTGTAATGGTGTCCGAGAGTCGAGCGGCAAGAAAGGACTTAGGTTTGAATTTGGGTGGGCTAGGAGGTGTAGGAGCTGGAATTGGGATTGGAATTGGTATAGGGGGTGGTTCGGTTCAGGTGCAGGTGCAGGTAGTTCCGGGTCTAGCTCCTCCTCTAGTTCTTCGAGCTCTAGTTCTAGCTCAAGCTCCGGAGGAGGGGGAGGAGGAGCGGGGTCAGAAGCTGGCTCGTCTGCTGGTTCTCATGCTGGATCAGGTTCAGGAGGTAGAGGAAATGGTGGTGGTGGCGGCGGTGGTGGTGGTGGTGGTGGAGGAGGTGGTGGTGGGCGTGGAGGAGGTTCTGGAGAGGGCTCAGGTGAGGGAAGTGGATATGGATCCGGGCATGGAGGTGGCGGTGGTGATCGCAAATAAGCAATTGCTAGTGTTTTCTTGGAAGCTTAATGAATAATGAATGCATTTATGTAGTACTACAATGGTAATTGTGTATTACGTTAAGTGGTTTCAATCTATGTTGAATAATTTCATGTTGGAGTGATATGAATTTAGTTCAACAGAAAGTGTAATTTTGTGTTTCTTGTTTGTACTATACTCGATGTAATATTCGCTTCTTTTGAAAGTTTCCTAGCTTTGAATTCTATATAAGTTATTCTATGTTTATGTTTTTCTGTTATCATATAGCCATTATTGATTATATCTTTGCATAAGTTAATTCAAGGAGTCGTATTAAATGAAAATCTTTGCTGTTCAAAAAAGCAATTCTTGTAGTACTCTTTTTAATTGATATTAGTAATACTACTCAGCATATTAATATTCGTAAGAAAATCCTATTATGTTGCATTACAAAGACATTAGACATATGCTTTCATAAAGCATTTTGTTCAAGTAACTCCGGCCAATTTCTTTAACCTCAATAATATTTATCTTAATATTACTTGATGAAATGAAATACAATCTTATTGTTATATAATCAAGTTACCATTTCTCACTTATGTTTACGTTTGTTGTATTAGGGTGTGTTTTGAAATAAAGCAAACTTGAGGACTGAACCTGGCAATTAACTTTTGTGGTCAAGTTATGAAGGAAAAAACGTGAAGAGCTAAAGAAGACATTCTTACAAATTAACGAACCCTATTATTAGGTTACACACACTTAATCACCTCTCTGATCTCTCCCTCTAAAACCCAAAATCCCCTTTGTTACTGATGAGTGTCTAAATACTCATCATTTTTATTCCTTCTACATGGCTGAAAAACGATCAAAAACTTTGAAAAGCGCCGAAAAGACGGTAAAAATATTTAGGCGTATTTTATGCAATAATTGTCAAAATCTAGTCACGGTTATTCAAAACATGTAATTTTTCATAAAGGCCCTCGGGGATTTTCAAGTTGTCAAATTAGCCTTATAAAATTCAATTTTGCAA
The DNA here is from genome assembly GCA_022545495.1 of Chrysanthemum lavandulifolium. Classification (NCBI taxonomy): domain Eukaryota; kingdom Viridiplantae; phylum Streptophyta; class Magnoliopsida; order Asterales; family Asteraceae; genus Chrysanthemum; species Chrysanthemum lavandulifolium. Next base: position 348,385 of record JAHFWF010000040.1, read on the forward strand.
AATGGCAACTTTAGTCCTCGAAATTTCAAAGATTGATGAAATTACCCAGGACATTTTAATTTGAAAATTATTATTTTGGTCCTTGGGAAAATTAAACTTGTCATAATAGGTCCTTTTGATAAATTTTGAAAAGTGCGTTTCGATCCCTACAGTTTTGTGGAATGGCAAATATGGTCCTTGTGATTATTATACCAAACCAATTAAACCCCAACCACTTGACCCTTCCCTTGACCCTTTGAACCCCCAACCACTTTACCAACCCAAATGATGACCCCTTCACATCCGATAAAATATACGACCCATCTTCTCTTTCCCTCCCAAACACCTTTATCCTCTCTCCTTTCTCTCTAACCCAGAAACCTAGCATCACCATAACCCAGACACTCAACCTCAAGCATCCCTATTATCCAGAATCTCAAAACCCCAAAATCACCTTCATCTCTTTTACCCAGTCACCCCCAAATCCCAAACCCACTCACTGTTTTCCCACTCTTTTTCCCACTGCCACCATGGCAATCCAAGTCTAAAAGCTCCAATAGATGGCTCGGATTTGTTCCCATCTATACCTACTTATTGGATGGCCAGGATTGATGGAAAGAAAGCACAAATTTGGTCTTTGGCTTGACTGCTCACACAGAAGAAACACAAGGAGTGAAGACTTGAAGACCTTGGAGTTATAGTATAAATAGGAAGCCATTGTAAGCCAAGAAGGCACCCCTAGTTTTAGTTTTTAACTTAGTTTTTATGTTTTATTTCAAAATTGTAATCTGTCGTTTTTAATGAAAAGTAATTTTTTATAAAGTCTGTTCCTACAATTTAAATCAATTTAGTTGCTTATGTTGTGTTCCAATTCTTAAGTTAATCACTACTTTAGGTAAATCAGTAATACAGAATCAAGAAAGTATTTTTTTTTTCATGGAAATCAATTTCTGCAGGGGTGTTAGGAGACCCCGGAAAATTTCTCATCCCATGTGATTTTCAAGGCATAGTTCAATGCTCCGCTTTGGCCGATCTTGGCGCTAGCATTAACTTGATGCCACACTCCATGTGGAAAAAGCTTTCATTACCTCCGCTTACACCTACATGTATGATCCTCGAGCTTGCGGACCGTACAAGTTCTCGTCCGCTAGGTATAGCCGAGGATGTATTTGAAAGTAGGCAAGTTTCATTTCCGACTTTGTTGTTGTCGAATTTGATGCCGATCCCAGTACCCTCATCCGGGAGGTGCTTTAAAACAGGTCGTGCATTGATCGGCGTTGATGAAGGGAAATCACTTTGCGGGTAAACAAGGAAGCCGTTACTTTCAATCTCAATCAAGTTCTGAAATACTCCCCAATTATGGAGACAATTCCGTCAACAAAATTGATGTCCTTGACATTGTGTCGGAGGAGTATTCTCAAGAAATTCTTGGATTCTCGAGTGGCAATCCCACTTCGGTCGATCCTATCGTTGCTCTCTTCCCTTCCCTCACTCCGTTTGAGGAAGTGACTTTATTTTGGAAGAGATTGAAGCATACTTGGCTAGTGATTCTTTCATGGGAAATTGATCACGCTCCCATCGACATTGAGGGAGATATTCTTCTCATCGAGAAGATGCTCAATGATGACCCTTCATCACTCCCTCCTCAAGAACTTCATAAAGAGGAAATCAAACAATTGAAAACTCTAATGATCCTCCCGAGGTCGAACTTAAGGACCTACCACCTCATCTCGAGTATGCATTTTTGGAGGGTGACGATAAATCACCGTCATCATTGCTAAAGACTTGAGTGAGGATGAAAAAGCCGCTCATAAGGTTTTGAAGTCACTGGCGAGCCATCGCTTGGAACCTTCCGATATCAAGGGTATTGACCGAGATTTTGTACACAAAATTCTCATGGAAGATGACTTCAAACCGCGGTTCAACACCAAAGAAGGTGAATCCTAAAATTCATGAGGTTATCAAAGCGGAAGTCATAAAACTTCGATGCGGGTTGATTTACCCTATCTCGGTTAGTCCTTGGGTTAGCCCGTTCATTGTGTGCCCAAAAGGTGGCATTACCGTTGTTGAAAATGATGAAAGCGAGTTGATTCCTACTCGATTGGTTACGGGATGGCGTGTTTGCATTGACTATCGAAAGTTAAATGAAGCCACCCGTAAAGACCACTTTCCATTACCTTCATGGACCAAATGCTTGAGAGATTAGCGGAAATGAATACTATTGTTTTCTCGATAGTTTCTCGGGTTACTTCAAATACCCATTGATCCACAAGATCAAGAAAGACCACATTCACATGCCCTTATGGAACATTTGCTTACCGACGCATGCCCGGCTTGTGTAATGCTCGATGCGTTCAAAGGTGTATGATGGCCATTTTCCATGACATGATCGAAAAGACTATGGAAGTCTTTATGGATGATTTTTCGGTCTTTGGGGATTCTTTTCAAACATGTCTCTCCCATTTGGACAAGATGCTTGAACGTTGTGAAAACACGAATCTTTGTCTAAATTGGGAAAAATGTCACTTTATGGTTAAGGAAGGAATTTTCCTTGGCCATAAGATTTCTAAGAGCGGGATTAAGGTTGACAAGGCTAAAGTCGATGTCATTTCAAAACTACCTCCTCCCACAACCGTCAAAGGAGTTAGAAGTTTCCTTGGTCATGCCGGATTTTATCGTCGTTTCATTCAAGACTTTTCAAAAATATCCCGGCCTATGACCCAACTTCTTGAAAAGGATACTCCTTTCATCTTCTCTAGTGAGTGCGTTGAAGCTTTTCAAACTCTTAAGAAGAAGCTCCTGAAGCACCAATTCTAGTTTCCCGATTGGGAATTACCATTTGAGCTTATGCGGACATAAGCGATTTCGCCATAGGTGCCGTTTTGGGGCAACGAAAATCAAAACATTCCGACCTATACATTATGCTAGCAAAACTTTGACGAAGCTCAAGCACATTACCCTACGACGGAGAAAGAATTACTAGCCGTGGTGTATGCTTCGAGAAGTTTCGCCATACTTGATCTTGTCCAAAAGCATAGTGTATACGGATCACTCGACCCTCAAATATCTCTTTGCTAAGCAAGATGCAAAGCCGAGATTGCTCGATGGGTTCTCCTCCTACAAGAATTTGATATCATTATTCGTGATAAAAGGAGCCGAGAACCTAGCGGTGATCATCTCTCTCGTCTTGAAAATCCACATCAAAGTGTGTTCGAGAAAAGGAAATAAATGAAACGTTTCCTCTCGAGACTCTTAATGTGGTATCTCATCATGAAAATTGAGTACCCATGGTTTGCCGACTTTGCAAACTATCATGCGGATAACTTTGTTGTGAAAGGGATGTCGTCCCAACAAAAGAACAAATTTTTCAAAATGTTAAGCATTATTTCGGGACGACCCTACTTGTTTAAGGTTTGTGCGGATCAAGTCATCGACGGTGTGTTCACGCCGAAGCCGATGAAATTCTCAAGGCTTGTCATAATGGACCCCGGGGGACATCATGGCCCGAACTACACCGCTAAAAAGGTGTTTGATTCCGGTTTCTATTGGCCCACAATTTACAAAGATGCCCATGACCTCGTCAAATCTTGCGACTCTTGCCAACGTCATTGCAACATCTCTAAAGAGATGAAATGCCTCAAAATTCCATTCAAGTGTGCGAGATCTTTGGCGTATGGGACATTGACTTTATGGGTCCGTTCCGTCTTCTCGAGGAACAAGTATATACTAAATGGCGATCGATTACTTGTCTAAATGGGTGGAAGCGAAAGCGCTCCCACCAACGACCTTGAGTAGTTGTGAAATTCTTGAAGTCTCTTTACCCGTTTGGAACTCCCGTGCCATCATTAGTGATCGCTGCACGCACTTTGCAACGACCAATTCGCAAAAGTCATGCTTAACACGGTGTCACTCACCGTCTCTCTACGCGTATCACCCACAAACTAGTGGGCAAGTGGAAGTTTCGAATCGTGGTTTGAAAAGAATTTTGGAGAGGACCGTGGGTGAAAACCGTGCCTCTTGGTCGGACAAACTTGAAGATGCACTTTGGGCCTTCCGTACCGCTTACAAAACACCCATCGGGTGTACTCCTTACAAGCTTGTGTATGGAAAGGCGTGTCATCTCCCGATCGAGCTCGAGCACAAAACCTATTGGGCCTTGAAGCATGCCAATTTTGACCTTAAGTCCGCGGGTGATCACCGGAAAGTTCAACTCAATGAATTAAATGAACTCCGTGATCAAGCCTACGAGAACTCGTTGATTTACAAAGAAAAAACAAAGAAGATCCATGACTCAAAAATCAAGAACCGCGTTTTCAGCGTGGGTGACGAGTCCTTCTTTTCAATTCTAGATTGAAAATCTTCTCGGGAAGCTTAAGACCCGTTGGACGGTCCATTCACCATTGCCAAAGTTTTTCCATATGGCACCGTTGAGTTATCTCAAAGCGACGGACCAAACTTCAAGGTGAATGGACATAGATTGAAACATTATTTTGGAGGAGACATACCATCCATGGTTGTCCGGATCTCAAACTTTCCCATGAACCAATGAATGCGGGGATCGAGTCAAGCTAGCGACTCGGTTATCAAAAACAAGAGTACACTATATGGGTTTTCACCCGCATTTCGACTTCTTTCTACTTTCTACCACCCTAGTGTGGGGAGTTGCCCCATTGTTGTACATAAGTTTTCCAAAAAATAATAAAAAAAAAAAAAAAAAAATTCAAATAATGGTCGTAGTATTTCCTTTTCGTTCTATGTTTCGGCATAACCACGGTACTTTGAATATTGAGGGCAATATTCATTTCTAGTGTGGGGGAATTCTCACGAATTTTATCATATGTATCTTATTCCCCATTTTGGCCAAAATTTTTTGAGTAAGTGTTTTGCACTTACTCGACTTATAGTTATCGATCCGCCATATCTAATAAACAAAAGGATTGGCTAATCCAGAGCAAACGGCTCTTGGTAAAGATATCTCAAATCCGTTGACGGCTTGCAATTTGCCCAAAATTGTATGGTGTTCATTCACCATATCTTTAATTAGTGAAGAGTTGGCTAGCCGCAAGTTTATGGCTTGTGGTAAAAGCGGTTGGAAAACCATAATTGGGAATCACTCACCAAAGATATTTTATCTAAGAGTTGGCTAGTCCGAGCAAGCGGCTCGGTAAAGACAAATCAAACCGTTGAAAGGTGGTGATTTGCTCAAAATCATATGGTTATCGATGTACCATAGTTCTTACTTGAGCTGAAACATTTGGCTACTCGAAGTAATGGCTTTTGGTAAAGAGATTCAAATCCATTAGGTTTTCTCAAAAGATTGTTAGGGACTAGCAATGGTTTAGTGTGGGGGATTGATGAGTGTCTAAATACTCATCATTTTATTCCTTCTACTGCGCAAAAGCAGTCAAAAAACACTTTGAAAAGCCTCAAAAAGAGAAAAAATATTTAGGCGTATTTTATGCAATAATTGTCAAAATCTAGTCCACAGTTATTCAAAACATGTAATTTTTCATAAAAAGGCCCTCGGGATTTTCAAGTTGTCAAAATTAGCCTTATAAAATTCAATTTTGCAAAATGGCAACTTTAGTCCTCGAAATTTCAAAGATTGATGAAATTACCCCGGACATTTTTAATTTGAAAATTATTATTTTTGGTCCTTGGGAAAATTAAACTTGTCATAATAGGTCCTTTTGATAAATTTTGGAAAAGTGCAGTTTCAGTCCCTCTAGTTTTGTGGAATGGCAAATATGGTCCTTGTGATTATTATACCAAACCAATTAAACCCCCAACCACTTGACCCCTTCCCCTTGACCCTTTGAACCCCCAACCACTTTACCAACCCAAACTGATGACCCCCCTTCACATCCAATAAAATATACGACCCATCTTCTCTTTCCCTCCCAAACACCTTTATCCTCTCTCCTTTCTCTCTAACCCAGAAACCTAGCATCACCATAACCCGGACACTCGACCTCAAGCATCCCTATTATCCGTAATCTCAAAACCCCAAAATCACCTTCATCTCTTTTACCCGGTCACCCCAAATCCTAAACCCACTCACTGTTTTCCCACTCTTTTTCCCACTGCCACCATGGCAATCCAAGTCTAAAAGCTCCAATAGATGGCTCGGATTTGTTCCCATCTATACCTACTTATTGGATGGCCAGGATTGATGGAAAGAAAGCACAAATTTGGTCTTTGGCTTGACTGCTCACACAGAAGAAACACAAGGAGTGAAGACTTGAAGACCTTGGAGTTGTAGTATAAATAGGAAGCCATTGTAAGCCAAGAAGGCACCCCTAGTTTTAGTTTTTAACTTAGTTTTTATGTTTTATTTCAAAATTGTAATCTGTCGTTTTTAATGAAAAGTAATTTTTTATAAAGTCTGTTCCTACAATTTAAATCAATTTAGTTGCTTATGTTGTGTTCCAATTCTTAAGTTAATCACTACTTTAGGTAAATCAGTAATACAGAATCAAGAAAGTATTTTTTTCATGGAAATCAATTTCTGCAGGGGTGTTTGGATTTAACTCAGTCTTGGGTCAAAACAAGTTCTACCCACTTTGACTTTACAAGTCAAAGTGGTTTTGAGTTTTCAAAACAGTTTGAGTAAGATTTAAGTTGATTCAAGTCCTTTTGGGTAAGTTTGAAAAGAAAAAAAATTGTCAGTCCTAAATCACAAGACAAGAACGATGTGATGGCTCATTGCTCATAACCCTCTTTTGTGGCTTATTTGGTAGTGAAAATTGGTAAAAGTGTTTTTCTCAAGTTTTGATGTTCCTAACTCAACTGGGGTCGATTAGATGCACCAAAGAGTCCTCTAGCATGCTTAAAATTGAAGTCAAAACTTGTCCCATTTGTTTTTTTGCACTGAGTTACATGAGACCTAATAAGTCGATGCAAGCTTATTTTAGGCATTATTAGCCTTTCTTGACCCCAAATCAGTTTATTTTGAGTCTTTGCCACCCTAACTGTGTTTGTTGCAGCTTTTCATGGTCTTGAAGCTCATTTTCCGACTTAAAAATAAGCTCAAGCGACACATTGGTTGTTTTACATTTGCGACAGCTTATTATCACCAACAGTCATCATTTTTTGCTTATCAGTGCTTGTCATGCTTATTTAGATTGTCATTAGCTTATTAGTTTGGATAGCATAGGATTAGTGTGAACTTAGCTTTAGGTTAGCTTAATTGTACCTCTTTATTGCTTAGTTCCCATTTGCTTAGTTTAGGATTTCCTAGTTCAAACCATTGTGCCAACTGCTTTTCCCTTAGTTTTCATTAGTTGTTTGCTTATTATTTAGCTTGTTCTAGATTTAAGTGCACCTTATTTAGCCCCTCCATTTTGCTTATTTAGTTACCTTACTTCTTATTTGTGCTTAAAAAGATCCAAAAGGAGTGTTTGGTTGTGCTAGTTGACAAGTGATCTAAATCTCTTTATCCAAAACTGTTGGTTTCAAGCTGGGAAAACAGCTTATTAGCAAGCTTTTCTTCAAAAAGTTTTCACAAATAAGTTCTTTACTTGTTCAATCTTTAAGTTGGAAAAAGAAAAATCTAAAAAAATGTTTCAAAAAAAAGGGTGACTGGTGGGACTCGAACCCACGTCTCCCCACTCAAAGCACATGACCACTTCACAACACCACACAACCAACTGCCCTTGGGACTTGTCTCGTTCATTATTTGCACAATCAATTCCTTAAGTTAGTTTTAGCAGTTCTTGGTTTAAGCACTTCTTGGCTTTTTGTAGCTTATTTCCAAAACAACCATGTGTTTTCTTATTTTTCTCTGATTGAGCACTGTTCAAAGTACTTTCTGTGAATTTTTCAGATTTTTCCTAAATAGTTTAGTATTTTTAATCATTTAATTAGTGTTTAATAGATTTTAATTCGTAGTAATTAATTTAAAAGTCGAAAAAATACCCGGTCTTTTTCTAAAATTATTTTTTGTCAATTAGGACGTAGGAAAATTAATTTCGCACCGTAGCCCTTAAATTACAAAACTTTTACGTTTATGGCTCGGGTTGTTTCGGTTTTACGTTTTACGTTTTGCACCCTAGGACTTAGTGTAGCTTCGTTTTATCATTCCTTAGGCTTAGTGATAGTTTATTTTTAGTTTATTAGGGTTCCTTGCCTTAATTACCTTCCGTTAATTAATCTGTAGTAAACGTAATTCAAATCAACAAATCATTAAAAACCAATTCAAGTTATAAATCACGAAACTCAACGAATCCTTCCATTCACACCTCGTTGGGACACGACCCGGGAAATCACTTTTCCGGTATCACTTTTATTACACCCGTGAGGTTCGGCACGTTAACCCTTTTCCTAAAAGGTTGATTTGTCAAGTTTTACGGTTATTTTGATATACGTTGATATTGTGTTTTTCACCACTCACTTTACACGAATCAGTTACCAGTTCCTATTTTTAGTCTCAAGAATTGATTATTTGGTTCTTGTGATTGCTTTGTCTCATAAATACCAATCGCATCTCTTTTCATTTGTGTATAACTCAAAACATTTAATTATAATAAAAGGCAAATTGTACCGACTATCATGGTATTAAATCTGAGATCTGCGGTGTTGTTGAATCGGGCCCCGAGGTTGAAACCCTAATTCGAGGGTCATGATTAACTTGCTTGTATACATTGAAACCCTAAGTGAAGGGATCATTGGGTATGCTCTCGTTCTGAAACCTTAAGTGAAGGTTTCATAAGATTTATTGTATTTCCTTTGCTTATATCGGTGATATCATCTCTTAATACTCTCTCACCCTATCTTTTTATAGCTTGAATTGGTAGATCATGCTATAAGCAGGATCAATTGTTCTAATATGATTATTTTGATATTATATCATCTGTTTGATCATTGGTGTTAATTATATGTCTTATATTGTTATAGCATGCTTTGTCTATTATCATTTTATATTGTTATTTTGATATTATATCATATGTCCGATCCTTGGTGTTAATCATCGGGTGCTTTCTATCGTGTGATATTAGTTATTTAGCTGCTATTATGCATCTTAGTTTTCCATATGATATTACTAAGTAATATGTCTTACTTTTTATCTGTCTTATTTTGTTATTTGACATTTTAAAGTCAAAAGTTATATGTCTATAGTTGTCGATCTATGTGATATTGGTTGAACTTTCTTATATCCGCCTTGCCTACTATTGTTTGACCTAAATGTTATATGGCTTACGAAACCATGGTTGTGTCCTCGGGGTCTTTTGAGATAAATGTAGTTTTGGGGATCCTCTGTATCTCCATCCTATTGATGTTACTAGTGCTCCTTTGGTATCGATGAAATTAACTGGAACCGAAAATTACAATATATGTAGACACTACAAGAAAAATTGGATTTAGTGACAAAAGGAATATGGTCACTATCAGTATAAAATTCGTCACTAACACTGTTTAGTGACCGAATCCTGGGTGGTCACTTTTCGTCACTATAGCTCCGTCACTATTTTTATTAGAGACCAAAAATAAAAATTTGTCTCTAACCAATGACCATAATACGGTGGTCACTATATTTGTGACGATATATTCGGTCACTAATTTTGGTCACTAAGAGGTGAAGTGGTCACTGAATTTAAAGATAGTGACCAATAATGTTGGTCATGAAAGTGGTCACTGATTTATTAAAGATAACGGACCCGTTAACTCACTGTTAACACCCATCAGTGACCTTGTGTGTGGTCACTTCGTATATAATTTAGAGACCAACTGGTGGTCACTCTTAAAAGCAAAAAGGTGGTCACTTATTCAAACATATTTACAAAACGATTTAGTAATTTCACAAAATATATACCTCCATTAAAATTGAAACCTAAGGATTTTAACAACAAAGATATCAAATATCACTTATGATTGCATAACATAAAGATTCTTTTAACATATAATTTTTTGTATCTCGCTAATCAAAGGAAAAAAGATAACCATAAAAGAGAAAAATGTAACGTTCTAGTGTTTAACATTTTGTCTTGAATCATATCCACCCTCAATAATGACAATTGAAAAATACTTTGTACCAAACGACCCTTGAATCCAACTTAGTACCAAACAGTCCTTGCATCCAACTCGCCCTTGCATCCAACCGAACTTTTAGTCACCCTACAAATGCGATAAACTTTGAGTCAGAGAAAATAATAATGATCTGAAATAACATAGTTGCAGAAAAGTAAAAAAAAGTAACATGTGCATTATATGAGATTATTCATAAATGTAGAAATAACCGTAACTATACCTAGAGCAGAAACCATCATGGTACATCTATCAATTACAGTACGTATACAAGTACAATTCCCTGAGTCCCTGACCATTTCCCTTGCAAGAAAGAAGCAGATTTTCCTATCACCAAAAGATACAAATTATGGTCAGAGTAGCTGCCAGTTTGTCTAAAAGTACATGGACAGCTGTATTGGATAGATGGACTAACGAGCTTCGGTCTAGCAGTGCATCACTTTCAACAGAAACTTACCCATGTCTTTATCTGATTCATCAACTGACCCATGGCTTGAAAAGTCGTTTGCATTGGTAACCCAATCATATATACGCTTGGTCAAAATCCACATAATCAAAACCACTGATTCAGCCACTAACCCCCAATTAATGGCATCTAACAGTAAAGAGCTAAGAGTCACAGGTAGGTCACTCAACACAGTATGCACCAATTCTATGGTAAGTGATTTAGCATACTGAACCATCACAATGCATCATCATATATCTAAACCTTATTATATACTATGAAAATACTTAATAACGTAATTTAAGTATTTGACAATAAGCAGAATTAAGGAGCTACCTGTCCAATAACAGCAGCTAGAGGAAAGTACAGCCTACCATAAGGAAAGTACTTGAGCCACCCAAAGTAAGCGATTGATATGATTTATCACCGTGTCAATTCTTCTTGCAGTGGATTTTGTACCGACAGCGGGTGGAATCACATTGAATGACCGGTTCTTCTTATTTTAGGTGCTTAACTTCCGCAAAATTAAAAGGATCATAGTTTAAAAGTATTGAATTCTGAAAAGCAACCCTTTTAATGACTCCTTTTCCGGGACCAGCCATCTACGTGTTTAATTAGCATCAAAAGCCCACATGTTAATCAAAAAACAAAACAAGAATTGTACCAGCAAGAGATGTAATAAACTAACACATGAAAGGTACCTGATAAACATTGCGATTATGACCAGAAGGCTTGGAAAGAGGATTAGGTTTAACTTGTATGTCAGAAGAACGTCGTTTCTATTCAAGAACTTGTTTGGCATTCTTATAACCAAAGCTATTCATTGAAGGCACCAAAGCTATTCATTGACACACCAAAGCTATTCATTGACACATCCATTGAACGCACGTTCCATTGAAGGCACCAAAGCTATTCATCGACATACAAAATACCAGATTCAATTAAAATGAAAACACAATAACATCTAACATAAGCATTCACTAACAGATCCAAACTAAAACATCTAACATAAGCATTCATATACAATACTGCAGCATCTTAAATTTCTATGCATATACCTTTCAGATACAATTTTAAGACTTATATATTTCACCAATACCTTTCTCTTTTTCATCATTTGCATAACATACTGTTCATAGTTAGTCTTATAATTTCTATGCATATACCACAGTATAAGTACTGAAATCTTATAGTTAACGACATACATCAAAGAAATAGTAACAACAAAACCAGTAGTAGATAAGGCAACCTTTACTTATCAAATATCAAATTAAATACAGAATCGAAAGTAACCTGTCAATCATAGAACATCCAACATAAACTGACTATTTCCCCTAGCTAGACTATTAAATTATTCATCGCCACCCTTCTGATTAGTATACTCATCCAAAAATATCATTTAATCCAATACAGATTTAACCGTCCAGAATAATTCTCAACATACACTTCGCCCCTTATGTGTCTCTTTCCAAATCTGTTTTTAAAACCTATTACCTACTGCTCATAATTGATCATATACACTGTTTTCATAATCCTAACATGTATCACAACATAATTATCAAATTTATAGATACTGTAACTCAAACTTCACGGATGCAAATGTTGCCAGCGGGGACTACTATACAGTCATGGGAAAAGTTACCATGAAGATATTTTTACATCAGCGCTCTCACTTCATTTGGACTTTTGGAGTAGTTAAGTATCACCAGAGATACAAGTGATTACTTATGGTACTCGACTAGGTAAGTCCATAAGATTTTTAGTTAGTTTTTAACAATCAACTTTAATGTTCTATACACAGATTCTTCTTTTGATTATCTAGTTCAGTTTCACGAAATATTTCTATTCATTCTATATATTACTAGTGGGTTAGTTACAGCCAAATGTAACAAACTTGAGCCAAAGTGTATCACATTTTGATGCAACAAACTCTTATTGCATCTCCAATGCTAAAGTAACCTTCTATAGCATGTAGAATGGTGACTTGACACATCTTTACTACGATCTCAGTTCAATTACAACTCATAACTAAGTAACACTTCTCAAACAATCATATACCATACTTTTAATTATCGACTACAGTTTATAATAAACAATATGCAGAATCACCTAGGTATTAAGCCAATTTCGTCTCACAATTCAATACAGCATCAACTGCACTATTCAAAATAGCCCAGAGAACACAAATCCAGGCGTATACATCAAATTACAACAGATAAACTAAATTAACAGAGTATAGTCCTCTTATGAAGCTAAACAAAAACTGAACTTGTCCTCTATATTCAAATATAAACCACTGTACGATCTCAGTTCAATCACCACATGTAACTAACAGATACATCCCAAACAATTGTCTACCATTCCTCTAATTATCAACTACATTTCATAATAAACAATACGCTGAAACGACCGAATCACTAATCAATAAATCATTAACTACATAAACTAATCACTTACATATGAAATCAAAACAAATTAACCTCCTAACTTTCCAGCATTTTTACTTCTTCTATACATCGTATCACAACTCAAAGCAACATTTACATCACATAACCTAAAATAAACTCACTCTAGCTTCAATTACGCTAACCTAATCTAGAACACATACCATCATAACAGAATATGACAGAACCTCTTATCGATAATAAACACCGATCTCAGTTCAATCACAGCTTATATCTAGCACAAGCATCGCAAACAATTCAACCGCATAATCAACTAAGTTTTAAGCACATTTCTGTACTATAAAATCACAATTCAATCACACAGTTCAAAATAACCTAAACTACATAAATCAAAACCTGTTTTTCAATAAGCAGGTAACTCGACCTCTCTACTACGATAAAATTGCTTAACTAATGCGATAAACGCAATCACCTAAATCCTAACAATAAAAAAAGGCGCAAGAAGAATGTGCGTAAAAAAATATATCGACTAAAATAACAACAGAACTTACTCGTAAACACATTACAACAACTATGAACTTATTGCACAATTGAAAAATTAACACAAATCAGCCCTAATTTACTAATTTACATCCAACATTCAAAACCTAATTACTTTAAACAGCTTAAACTGAAAAATTAGCACTATTATTAATTTAATAAAAGTTCAGAGTCTACCGATGGTGATGGACTGAGGCGGAGCCGCCGTGAGGCTGTGATGGAGTGAAGTGGAGATTCAACGGACTGCTGACCACGAGAAGTCAACGGAGCGGTGGAGTGAGACGCCGTGAGTTTCCAACGAACTAAGGTGGATACCACGGGATGGAGCGATTGAGTGAGGCGGCGACATGGTGAGCTGCTGATGACGACGGCCGAGACGACGGTGTTTCGCGGCGGCGATGGCGAGCCGGAGACGTTGAGCGGTGAGTGGTTTAGGCTTTTTGTGTTTTGACTTCATTGTGGGAAAATGAATAGTAGTTGTGTAAAATTTTAATCTGTCTAAAATGTATTTAATACTTATTTAAATTTTATTAATGTAACTCTACTATTGTCAACTTAAAAAATATGACTCTCAATTATGGTTAACTAACCTCTCTCTAAAAAAAATATCTCCAACCTCTCTCTAAAAAAAATCCACCTAACATTTACCAAACAAATCTCAACTTTCTCCGGCGGTCGGTTTTGGTCGGCCGTCTAGACCTTCTTCTCCCATCTTTCTTGTACTTTTTCCTATCCCATGATAAAGCCTTCTTCACTCACAGATCGCTATCTCCCATCTTCGCATTGCGCCGTTGTAGTGGTTGCGCCTGCTCTCGGATCCGTTACCATCCGGTCTCTTCGCTTTCGGATCTGTTGTGGTCGTCATCGATGCTTCATTGCCTTGGTTTCACTTTAGATCTGTTTGGTTTAGGTCAGCTCCTTTAAGGATCTTGGTTTTGTATTTTATGTATGTTTTATGTACTTTATGTACTTTTGTCAAGTTACATCTTCATATGGTTGTGTCTACCAAAAGCTCACCTTGGTGATCCCCCCCACCCTTATATGGTGTTGCTGTAGTCTGTCACAACTATTATGGTGTATGTCTTGTTTTGGCTTAACTTGTTACCTTGATTATTTTGTTTGGCAAATCGGTTTCGATTTTTCCCATTATGTTTGATGTAACTTTGTTGTGTTCAAATTTTCTCCATTTGTGAGGTGTGAAATGTTATCTCTGTTCAAAAATTTTTTTTGACTCTCACAAAATTGTTGGTAAAATAATAGCAAAAGTGATGTATCCATACTTTTAGAAATACCAACTAATTTACTTGTTGCTAAAAGTTTAGCATCTTTGTTAACATTTTTCTTGCTAAAATTTGATGCTAAATACGTAATTTAGCAATGATTTCTTTATTGTTGTTAATTAATTGTTGCTAATGGCACTTTTTTCTAGTAGTGCAGTGACCATCAACCTTGGTCTCTAATTTGAAAAACCTAGTGACCACTAATATTTGGTTTTTAAAATTTAGGGGTTAGGGTTAAAGTTTAGGGGTTATGGTTTATGTGACCACCGTTTTTCGTCTCAATATTTTATAAATCAATGACCACCAACCTTGGTCTCTAATTTGAAAACCTAGTGACCACTAATATTTGGTCTTTATAATTTAGGGGTTAGTGTTAAAGTTTAGGGGTTAGGGTTTATGTGACCACCATTTTTCGTCTCAATATTTTATAAATCAGTGACCACCGTCTCTAATTTGAAAACCTAGTGACTACTAATATTTGGTCTTTAAAATTTAGGGGTTTGGGGTTAAAGTTTAGGGGTTAGGGTTTATGTGACCACCGCTTTTCGTCTCAATATTTTATAAATCAGTGACCACCAACCTTGGTCTCTAATTTGAAAACCTAGTGACCATCGATATTTGGTCTTTAAAATTTAGAGTTAGGGTTTATGTGACCTGTTTTTTCGTCTCAATATTTTATAAATCAGTGACCACCAACCTTGGTCTCTAATTTGAAAATCTAGTGACCACTAATATTTGGTCTTTAAATTTTGGGGTTAAGGTTAAAGTTTAGGGGTTAGGGATTTAGTTTAGGGGTTAGGGTTTATGTGACCACTGTTTTCGTCTCAATATTTTATAAATTAGTGACCACCAACCTTGGTCTCTAACTTAGAAAACCAGTGACCACTACTTTTTGTCTTTAAATTTAAAATACCTTTTTCGACAGTGACCACCACTTTTGGTAACTTACTATTTCACTGAAAAATGTTAGATTTACGGTTTCAGGGACTATGTGACCATTATTTGTCGTCACTAATACTTGTCAATGTGACAAATTAGTGACCACATTTTGTAACGGTCACTAATTATGTGGCAATGACGAAAATGCGTTGGACGATAATAATATTGGTGACTAAACTATGATAATAGAGACCAAAGAATGAGTGGTCACAAAATAATTGGTCACTAAAGACACTTTTTCTTGTAGATATGCAATGAAACATGTTATAGGGTCTAAAATGAATTAGGTTTTCGGATATCACCGCCTTCTGTAATTGCTCATGATGAGCCCTTATGAAACCAATTGGATAGGTGTAACTCGTGGTTCTTACCTCGATGTTAAATTATATATGTGTTGAACTTTTGTTGGTCAAATTTTTTCTTATTGTTTTGGAGGATCTAAGGAAAGATATAATAAGGATGGTGGTTCTCTCACTTTTAATGCATAAAATCATTAATTTCTTAAGTTAAAATGGCATGTCTCTATCTGATTACTATCATAGGCTTAACTCTTCATGGAGGAAGTTTTATGATTTGACCCCTTCACCTTCACACTCTTGTACTGTAAAAAAAGGAAACTGAAAAACATAGCAAGTTAGCTAAACTTATGCAACTTTTAATGGGTCTAGATGATGTATATCTGCCTATAAGAAGTAATCTTCTAACTAGAGATCCCTTGCCCAATGTGAAATCAGCTTTTGCAGTTATCTCCGGGAAGAGTCTTAGAGAGTTAACATCTAAAGGGAGAGGGCCAAAGCAAGCCTATATTCTAGATTGGATACTGCACGAATTGGTCAACCGGAATACCTCATGCTACTGAATTTGTGTCAAGGAGGTATGAGAATAAGAACAAGAAAAATTTCAGAGGACAAATCCAAATTTGAAAAGTATAAATTGTAGGAAAATTGGTCATATAGCTGAAAGATGTTTTGAACTTGTAGGATATCCACCAAATTACAAAAAACCTAATAAAAACTCTAATGGTCAAACATCATATGCTTATTCTTCAATCAAAATGGCCTCTAATAACAATTTAGTGTTTGAAAAATCCAGCACTATTTCATCTCTGACATTGATAAGTAAACAAATGGTTTACGCTGATGAATCTGATTAATGACAAACAAGCATCTCCCATCAATGCCAACATGGTAGGTACTTTTTCCAATGTAAGTGTCAAATTCAAGACTAATTTTCACAAAATTTTCAGTTATAATAATAAGTTTAGAATCATAAAAACTTAAAGTGGGTGGGTTATAGATTCAGGGACAAATTGACACATGACTGTTTCTAAAAAAACTTTTGGATGACATTGTTGACATTGCTTATCTTGGTCTTACCGTCGGTCACCCAAATGCGACTCATGCCTTAATTCATAAATTTGGTAATCTTAAATTAACCACAGACATCGTGCTTTATGATGTCTTACTTTTCCATGGATATAATGTCAATCTTCTTTCTTTGCAAACACTTGATAGAGACAATAAGTTATGTGTTGTGTTTGATGAACTAGGTGTTACATTCAGGATTTGGAAAAAAAATGGACATTGGTAGTGCGAGTGGTGGTCCATATGTGTTCAATGTGGATAGTAATCTTAATTGTAAGAACTCTCCTAGTTGTATTGATACTTTGTGTTATGTTTTAAAAACCTGGTGGCATCAAAGGCTTGAATCGAGTTCTCTCTAGTAAATAAGTGGATCTCCTTAAATTGAAATGGGGAAAGGTAATAAATAAGTACTTAGGTCTTGCGAGGCGATCGTTGGGATCGAATCTTCCTGGGAGCAGGGTGAAAAGACCTCAGTTGGAGACGGGGCCACCTTGGAAGCAGACTAGCTTTTAGGGGGCTACCGTAGTTACAAGCTTAGCTAGTGCCATACCTGTAGTTGGGGATACTATGCTGACCAAGTTTTTGGTGACTTAAAAAAAATGTCCATTGACACTGAATTTACATCCTGTCCATGTGAAGTCTGCCATAGATCCAAGAAAAAAATAAGGGAAGCATTTTCAATAAGTGATCATAAGTCACTTAATATTGGTGACCTTGTCCACTTGAATGTCACACCCCAATTACTGCTTTTGCGGTGAATGGAATTCTCGGGGAGGACGATCATAGCATCAAAGTTATGATTATATCGAGCGACCTAAAGTGTCGTTTGAAAATATCGTTTGATTCATTAAGATAATCGAGTTTACAAAACATAGGTCCCAAAAGATTTCTAATATACCAAAATGAGTTTGTTACAATCAAACGATAATTAAGTGCATAAAATCTATATAAGACAGCGCCGACACCAGCGACTCTATGATAAGTCCACATGCATGCCATGAAGTGAATGCCTTAGATACCTGAGATAAAACATGCTAAAAGTGTCAACACAATGGTTGAGTGAGTTCATAGAGTTTGGTTAACAAGTAAAACTTTTAAAGAGCAATCATGCAACAAAGGCAAAGTTTTTGGTCATTTAGAATAGTCCACAAAGCAAAGGCATTGTAAATCCACTCAGTTCCAAGTTCCGCCCATACAAAACTTGCAACCTGTGTGTTCACAACCCACTGCCAAAATATGTCTAGTTTATGTTCAAGCACACGAGGTCAAATGAGTTCCCAAAGCAAAGGCATTGTAAATCCACTCAGTTCCAAGTCCCGCCCATACAAAACTTGCAACCTGTGTGTTCACAACCCATTGCACAAGATATAGCGTATCAAATAGTCAACTATAAGTGGTCATAATAGTTCACAATATAGTACCATGTATATAATAATTCAAGGATGCTCGAACATGGAAGACTTTGCTTTGCTCCTACAAGGAGACTTTGTAATGATGCTTCAGATGAAACCAAATTATCTTTGGTGCCACTACCCAAAGTTATGTTGGGTGCCCTTCCCAAAGATATCTTGGGTGCCTCTTCCCAAAGATATCTTTGGTGCCTCTTCCCAAAGATACACTGGGTGCCTCTTCCCAAAGATATCTGGGTGCCTCTTCCCAAAGATATACTCGAACATAGGAGACTTTATAGTGATGCTCAGATCATAGGAGACTTTATAGTGATGCTCGAACATAGGATACTTTATAGTGATGCTCGATCATAGGAGACTTTATAGTGATGCTCGAACATAGGAGACTTTAGGTCAAGGTCATAACACGTCACGGTTCAATAAGTTCAAACATGTCATAAGTTTGTATTTAAGTTCAAGAGTTCCGCTCAAAAGTTCGTAATTAAGTTCAAAGATTTAAGTCGAGTTCAAAAGTTCGAGCAGTCAAAGAGTTTGAATAATATCAAAGGTTCAAGATAGTCGAAGCGTTCAACATCAGGTCAAATAAGTTTAAAGGATATCAAAAGGGTCCTTGTACAAGTTAAAAGGGTTTAACTATTTGTCAAAAGGCTACAGGGTTCAATATTAAGTCAAATAACTTCCAAATAGTCAAAGGGTTAATTATAAAGTCAACCCAGTTCAAAATGGTCAAAGGATTCAATGTTACGTCAAACATGTTCGAAATAATCAAAGGTTCAATATTAAGTAAAAGAGATTACTTATATGTCAAAATGTTTTAAATCAAGTTAAAGTGTTCAAATCTATGCCAATATGTTCCAATCAAGTTAAAAGAGTTCAAATATATATGTCGAAGGGCTCAATATCACGGAAAGTGGTTCAAATAATAGCGTTCATAACATAGTGATTAATTTAGTTCGGGCACAATCTACTTACTAGCATAAGTAGCGAAACAAAAGGGTACAAGTCATGATGGTTCAAACAATATAGTTTAAGCTCATATAAGTGTAAATTGAAAGCATTTAGTTGAGCATGTATCTCCCCCGAAAAGTTTATAAAACAATTAAACGAGTAAAAGTGGGGCTACGAACTCACCTGTTGCAATAGTTATGATGACAAAGTGGATGCACATAAATGAGACGCAACAGTCTAACCGCGACCTATAATGAATGATATGCTCTAATGTAAGTCATGAAACAATGTCGTGCATGCAAACTCATATGATATCCATACCACTTGTACCTTTTGGAAAATAAAGTTTATCGTCGAAATATATGTTTATGACCTCTTGTCAAGTTACAAAATACTTTACAAGTACTTACGTCGAAATGATATCCTACGATAATCATTTAGTGATTTATTATGAAACTATGACTTTTCGTCGTAAAATAATGTCATTTGACAATTTATGAAAGTGACTAAACTGCCTCGAAAAGCTAGTCGTAAAATGGTGCACATCGAGTGTTAGGAAACAAATTCAACGGTTTTGGGAAGCTTGTATCATTATCTCAAAGTTTTAGCATTTAAGTTTTCATCCTAGAGGTCTCGATCACGGAGAAAAATATAGATAAAGTATGGTACTTGTGTCCAAAATATTATTTAAGGGTGGTTTTCGGCAAAGTTTAAGTGACCGTATAATATTCGTTACAACTCCGCTTGACGAACGGTTGGACATTTTGGAAAATATGCTTGGCGAACTTACTTTTACTAGAAGACATCACTTTATAAAAAGTTCTCCGTCATTGTTAAAAACGACCCTCAACATGGTCCTCGTTCGTAGTATGTGTTCAATAGAAAATAGATTAATTTTGCTAATAGAATAAAGTTACGGCAACTTGGTTTATCGCGTAATTTACTCGTTACAAGTCCGTTTTCACGTTTTATATGTCCTTAGCTTCGTATCAAAGTATACTAATATATATTTGATAAGTCGACACATTTAATAACGCTTAAGCCTCATTTTTGACTCGTAAAGGGTGACATTTTCTTTGAAATTTACGGAATTATTAAATTTCGTCAAACTTCAAAATTCATAACTTCTTCGTTATAACTCCGCTTTGACCCATTCAAGCGCCACGTTTTGTTTTAAAGTATATTTTCTAAATATCTAGCCCAAAATATTTTACAAACTGCCGATTTTCCAGATTTCAAAAATAAGGACAGACCCTTAAGTAAACTTGTCGAAATGAGTTTTTCACGCGCAAAACCTATTCTAACCAATTCAAAACAACTCCGAAGCTATTCTAATCCTACCATACACCTTCTTAGGGTGTCATGGGTTCCTAGGCATCACCAAAACTAATATATAACAAGGAATAATTATAGGATGACTTATATATTCATAACTCTTAAAAATCAATGAAAAAGTGGTACAACATCATATGACTTGCATGTTTTTGCTCAAATATTATGAAATGAATATGAAAGATGAAAAATGGACATGAGATGCTTACAAGAATACTTGATGAGGTTTATGAGAATAAAGGGTTTTCCTAATCACCCTAGGTTTTTATTTCAAAACCTTACTTAAGAGTATGCTATGATTGTGAATTTACTTGTCTTGAAAAAAAAATGAAATCCTTGCTTGATCCCTTAAGGCCGGTTCATGTGATGAAGGAAGAAGAGAAAAAAAAAAGTTTATTTCACACTAGATAATATCCTTGAGTATGTGTAGTCTTGTAGATATTATAATATATGCAAGTATAAGATATTCACTAGATATTTTGGAAATAAAGGTGTGTCATTCTTGTGAATGTCGACCAATATGAAAGAAAAGAGAATTAGTGTAATTTGATTAATTAAGTAGGTATATGTAAAAGTAAATGTGTAGATATTGAAGGATAATTGGTAACTTGTACATATTTAAGCATTTAGGGTAGCGTTAGATAAAAAATAAATTTTCACGTCAATATAAAATATATTGAGGTCATAAAATTATAAAATACATTTCTTGATAGATTTGAGTGAATAAATATCTATCGGGTTGAATTTAAGAAAACCGTCGTAATTTATATAAACATAACAATTTATATACAAAATAAATTTAAAACACCGGGTAAACTCATAATATTATTTTATAATCTTAATATAAGCATGAAAATATATCTGGAAAATTTTTGGAAGTATCGGATCAATTGTTCAAAATAATTAATTACGCGATAGCGTTTATTTAATAAGAAATAAACGTTTAATGAAAAATGCAAAACCATGCATAAATTGATATGAAATGATGAATATGGAGTTTGAGAAATGACCGGAAATTGAGAATTGTGACATTCTTCCCATGTCAGAGGAATCACGTCCTCGTGATTCGATTAATGATACTATGGCCCAAAACGCGACAAGGGTTCTAAAAGTTTATGCTCGTGTATAGTCTAAATGATCATGTCAATGCTCATGCATATGGGTTCCTCGTTCAACTAAATACGTTCTCGTGCTAACGTGAGCATTTCCCGTCCTAAATACATGCTCTCTTATGACCAGGCTTGATGAGGCAGGCTTTCCCATTCTCGAGCGAAACCCTCAAAAGATTTTTAGGTAACCGATTTTTACTTAATCTCACAACTCATCAAACAAGAACTGTCATGAGATTAGGCTAAATCGGTGTAGGTAACAACTTGTTTCTAGCTTGATCTTTGCAACTCATCAAACAAGAAGCGCTACTCGGATCAAACCGGAAACAAGTGGTTTCAAGAAAATCTTTTGAAAATTTGGCTCGATTACAGAATTGCTTACATATGAGACTACTACTCCCCTTCATTGCATGATTCTTCCTGAATTAGACATAGGTGATCGTGCTATGTATAATTTAGGAGTAACTATGCAATGCTTGGACTAATCGACTCATATGATGTTTGGTGTTGAGTCATAAGTCCGCATGTATAAAGAATATGCACTTATAATGATATGATGAGATGCTATGATGATGTGGTTATAGTCTAGGTCAATGATGCAACCTAGTTCTCTATAACCGATGCTCGATACCAATCTGTCACACCCCAAATTACTGCTTTTGCGGTGAATGGAATTCACGGGGAGGACGATCATAGCATCAAAGTTACAGTTATATCGAACGACCTAAAGTGTCGTTTTGAAAATATCGTTTGATTCATTAAGATAATCAGAGTTTACAAAACATAGGTCCCAAAAGATTTCCAATATACCAAAATGAGTTTGTTACAATCAAACGATAATTAAGTGCATAAAATCTATATAAGACGCGTCGACACCGCGACTCTATGATAAGTCCACATGCATGCCATGAAGTGAATGCCTTAGATACCTGAGATAAAACATGCTAAAAGTGTCAACACAATGGTTGAGTGAGTTCATAGAGTTTGGTTAACAAGTAAAACTTTTAAAGAGCAATCATGCAACAAAGGCAAAGTTTTGGTCATTTAGAATAGTCCATAAAGCAAAGGCATTGTAAATCCACCTCGGCCCAAGTTCCGCCCATACAAAACTTGCAACTGTGTGTTCACAACCCACCGCCAAAATATGTCTAGTTTATGTTCAAGCACACGAGGTCAAATGAGTTCCCAAAGCAAAGGCATTGTAAATCCACTCGGTTCAAGTCCCCCATACAAAACTTGCAACCTTGTGTGTTCACAACCCATTGCACAAGATATAGCGTATCAAATAGTCAACTATAAGTGGTCATAATAGTTCACAATATAGTACCATGTATATAATAATTCAAGGATGCTCGAACATGGAAGACTTTGCACCGCTCCTACAAGGGAGACTTTGTAATGATGCTTCGATGAAACCAAATTATCTTTGGTGCCACTACCCAAAGTTATGTTAGGTGCCCTTCCCAAAGATATACTGGGTGCCTCTTCCCAAAGATACACTGGGTGCCTCTTCCCAAAGATATCTGGTGCCTCTTCCCAAAGATATACTCGAACATAGGAGACTTTATAGTGATGCTCGATCATAGGAGACTTTATAGTGATGCTCGAACATAGGAGACTTTATAGTGATGCTCGATCATAGGAGACTTTATAGTGATGCTCGAACATAGGAGACTTTAGGTCAAGGTCATAACACGACGGTTCAATAAGTTCAAACAAGTCATAAGTTTGTATTTAAGTTCAAGAGTTCCGTTCAAAAGTTCGTAATTAAGTTCAAAGATTTAAGTCGAGTTCAAAAGTTCGAATACCAAAGAGTTCGAATAATATCAAAAGGTTCAAGATAGTCGAGCGTTCAACATCAGTCAAATAAGTTTAAAGGATATCAAAAGGGTCCTTGTACAAGTTAAAAGGGTTTAACTATTTGTCAAAAGGCTGTGGTTCAATATTAAGTCAAATAACTTCCAAATAGTCAAAGGTTAATTATAAAGTCAACCCAGCTCAAAATGGTCAAAGGATTCAATGTTACGTCAAACATGTTCGAAATAATCAAAGGTTCAATATTAAGTAAAAGAGATTACTTATATGTCAAAATGTTTTAAATCAAGTTAAAGTGTTCAAATCTATGCCAATATGTTCCAATCAAGTTAAAAGAGTTCAAATATATATGTCGAAGGGCTCAATATCACGGAAAGTGGTTCAAATAATAAGCGTTCATAACATAGTGATTAATTTAGTTCGGCACAATCTACTTACTAGCATAAGTAGCGAAACAAAAGGGTACAAGTCATGATGGTTCAAACAATATAGTTTAAGTTCATATAAGTGTAAATTGAAAGCATTTAGTTGAGCATGTATCTCCCGAAAAGTTTATAAAACAATTAAACGAGTAAAAGTGGGGCTACGAACTCACTGTTGTAATAGTTATGATGACAAAGTGGATGCACATAAATGAGACGCATAGCAGTCTAACCGCGACCTATAATGAATGATATGCTCTAATGTAAGTCATGAAACAATGTCGTGCATGCAAACTCATATGATATCCATACCACTTGTACCTTTTGGAAAATAAAGTTTATCGTCGAAATATATGTTTATGACCTCTTGTCAAGTTACAAAATACTTTACAAGTACTTACGTCGAAATGATATTCTACGATAATCATTTAGTGATTTATTATGAAACTATGACTTTTCGTCGTAAAATAATGTCATTTGACAATTTATGAAAGTGACAAAACTGCCTCGAAAAGCTAGTCGTAAAATGGTGCACATCGAGTATTAGGAAACAAATTCAACGGTTTTGGGAAGCTTGTATCATTATCTCAAAGTTTTAGCATTTAAGTTTTCATCCTAGAGGTCTCGATCACGGAGAAAAATATAGATAAAGTATGGTACTTGTGTCCAAAATATTATTTAAGGGTGGTTTTCGGCAAAGTTTAAGTGACCGTATAATATTCGTTACAACTCCGCTTGACGAACGGTTGGACATTTTGGAAAATATGCTTGGCGAACTTACTTTTACTAGAAGACATCACTTTATAAAAAGTTCTCCGTCATTGTTAAAAACGACCCTCAACATGGTCCCTCGTTGCCGTAGTATGTGTTCAATAGAAAATAGATTAATTTTGCTAATAGAATAAAGTTACGGCAACTTGGTTTATCTCGTGTAATTTACTCGTTACAAGTCCGTTTTCTACGTTTTATATGTCCTTAGCTTCGTATCAAAGTATACTAATATATATTTGATAAGTCGACACATTTAATAACGCTTAAGCCTCATTTTTGACTCGTAAAGGGTGACATTTTCTTGCTGAAATTTCTGGAATTATTAGTTTTCGTCGTCAAACTTCAAAAATTCATAACTTCTTCGTTATAACTCCGTTTTGACCCATTCAAGCGGCCACGTTTTCGTTTTAAAGTATATTTTCTAAATATCTAGCCCAAAATATTTTACAAACTGTCAGATTTTCCAGATTTCAAAAATAAGGACAGACCCTTAAGTAAACTTGTCGAAATGAGTTTTTCACGCGCAAAACCTATTCTAACCAATTCAAAACAACTCCGAAGCTATTCTAATCCTACCATACACCTTCTTAGAGTGTCATGGGTTCCTAGGCATCACCAAAACTAATATATAACAAGGAATAATTATAGGATGACTTATATATTCATAACTCTTAAAATCAATGAAAAAGTGGTACAACATCATATGACTTGCATGTTTTGCTCAAATATTATGAAATGAATATGAAAGATGAAAATGGACATGAGATGCTTACAAGAATACTTGATGAGGTTTATGAGAATAAAGGTTTTCCTAATCACCCTGTGTTTTTATTTCAAAACCTTACTTAAGAGTATGCTATGATTGTGAATTTACTTGTCTTGAAAAAAAAAATGAAATCCTTGCTTGATCCCTTAAGGCCGGTTCATGTGATGAAGGAAGAAGAGAAAAAAAAAGTTTATTTCACACTAGATAATATCCTTGAGTATGTGTAGTCTTGTAGATATTATAATATATGCAAGTATAAGATATTCACTAGATATTTTGGAAATAAAGGTGTGTCATTCTTGTGAATGTCGACCAATATGAAAGAAAAGAGAATTAGTGTAATTTGATTAATTAAGTAGGTATATGTAAAAGTAAATGTGTAGATATTTAAGGATAATTGGTAACTTGTGTACATATTTAAGCATTTAGGGTAGCGTTAGATAAAAAAATAAATTTTCACGGGTCAATATAAAATATATTGAGGTCATAAAAATTATAAAAATACATTTCTTGATAGATTTGAGTGAATAAATATCTATCGGGTTGAATTTAAGAAAACCATCGTAATTTATATAAACATAACAATTTATATACAAAATAAATTTAAAACACCGGGTAAACTCATAATATTATTTTATAATCTTAATATAAGCATGAAAATATATCTGGAAAATTTTTGGAAGTATCGGATCAATTGTTCAAAATAATTAATTACGCGATAGCGTTTATTTAATAAGAAATAAACGTTTAATGAAAAATGCAAAACCATGCATAAATTGATATGAAATGATGAATATGGAGTTTGAGAAATGACCGGAAATTGAGAATTGTGACATTGAACTTGTGGATACCTTACAACTGTAGATGACCATTCAAGAGCAGTTTGGGTTTTCTTAATCAAAAGTAAGACTAGGAAAAGATTTTCAGCTTTGCCAATCTTATTAACAACCAATTTGAAAAAAAATCAAATTCTTTTGAGGTGATAATGGCACAAAGTTTTTTAATGATATTATGCAAGTATTTTGTAATAAAAATGGCATCATACATCAAACATATTGTGCTTATACACCTCAAAAAAATGGAATAGCTAAAACGAAACATAGACATCTCTTAAATGTTGATAGATCTCTTATGTTTCAGTAGGATTGCATCTTTATATGTGGTCTGAATGCATTTAACTACTACTTATCTCATTAACATGACACCTTCTCATGTCTTAGCTAAGAAATCACATTTTCTCTATGTGTATAGCCATGAGCCATCACTCTCTTACATCAGAGTATTTGGGGTGTCTGTGTGTTTGCAACTGTGTTACACAATTCGAATAAACTCAGTAGATGGTCAGAAATTTTTTTTAGTAGGATATTCAAACATTAAAAGATGACAAAAGATATTAAGTCTTAATAACAAAACCGAGATGTAAAATTTTGTGAAACATGTGCCATTTTAAACTTAAACAACTAGAAAACAAATTTGATCTTGGAACTACAAAGTCTTTAAATAATGAAAATGTTTTTTTATGTGTCAATGAAACACCCAAATTCTCTTAAAGATCCAACGATGATGGGAGAGTGGCCTTTAATGATGATGGTACGTAATCCTTATTTTGTAAGGAGGACAATCGTGATTCTAGAGCAACATCTATGGATGACAATACAACCCTAGGGGAAATACTGAAAAACCTTTTTGACGCATTCCTTAAAGATATGGATATTGTTGTAGCTGACGATGAACCAACTGAGACAATTGTTCCAAGAAGTTCTTCTAGACCTTCAAAGGTGCCTAAAAGTCTTAATGATTTTTTTATTGTAGGAAAGGTTAGATATGGTGTGGAGATAGTAGTTAGTAATTGTAGGATCGAATATATGTTGATTATTGTGGTTCAGGGGTCGAGGGAGATGAAACTATGTGAACTTCATGGTTGAAACTAGAGAAAGAGTAGAGAGATGGTGGAGAGAAATGTGTTTATTGATATGAATAAATGACCAACACAATACTCTTGCACACCTCCTCAAGTATACAAGATAACTATGCTAGATTGACATTAGTAGTCCTTGCGTGTAAGCATACTCGTTATCTACTACAATTCCCGATAATGTCGCCACTTAAGATCCTAATAGTTATTCGAATTTATCCCAAGATAACTTATGTTTTCATGTAATCTTAGTTGTTAGTGTAAGAATTACAACAACTTAATCTATACAGTCTGATCTTTTGTACTTTAATGATGACAAACATGCAACGTGTAATACATAACGTAAAGTGCACAAGTTACTCAGTAAACACAAATCATCAATGCATGCACGCATCAACATCTCTCGACGTCTCAAGTCTCGAATCACTTAAGGTATGAACAAACGATATACCAAACTAGTTAAGTGATCAAAGAAATTGTAGAAAACTAGAGTTTATCAATTAAAAACTTTGTTTTGAAACTTATTGAAAAGATCAATTGATATTGATCTTAGATATGTTAATGAAATATGCAAGCAATATGTAAAGAGTAAATAAGGAAAGAAATGATCAAACCACAACAAGTTGTTTATAGTGGTTCGGTCTACAAGGACTCTTTTTCCTTGCCTACTCCACTCCCGAGTCTCACACTCGAGAGTTTAACTTCACTAGTCAACAAGCTCCTTTCACCGGGCGGAGAAAACCTTTACACTATTTCCGACACTAAGCTAGATGTCGAGTTCTTTCCAAGGGTACAACCACTCCCACACAATGTATTTTGAGGAGTAAAATACTAACCACTCACACTCACAAGATTATGATGGTTTAATACAACAATGAAGTATGAATCAACACTAGATCATACAACACTAAACAAACAAGACTTCTAACTTCTCGTTTTGAAGCTTGAATGTGACTTGATCTTCTTTGCTACAAAGAGATCACTAATATGATATGAAACCGAGTTAGAAAGGTTAGAGAAGATATGTATGAGAGTATGATGGAAAGGGATAAAAACCTACTTGGTTTGGCATTGCTATTTATAGCCAAATGGACAGGGCGTCCGACGGACCACGGAACCCTTAAAAGGGTTCCGCCTGTACCATTTTGGTACCGCTGTGTCTGACAGCCAAGATATCAAAATCTTGCCAAAGTCAACCATATCTATGTAAGATTGTGTAAGATATGAAGAGTACAACCACACAAAATATCTAATGAAATCTTTCAATGATTTCCATGATGCATTACATGATGTCATGTGTTGTCTTTCTATTTTAGAAATATGCAAATGCATAAGTAATGTTTAGTTTTTAAGAAACTAAAACATTCTAAAAACTACTATCATACATTATGCTTAGACTCATATTGAGATATGATTAGTCACAATGTAAATGCTTAGATGATGAAGATATTATTTGAAAAAGCTTGTTTTAATATCTATTAAACTTGACAAGCTTTAAGCTTTTATATAAATTAAATTTACTTTTGTCGTTAACAAAACTTAGGTAAAGATCAAAAATATAAATAACGTTTAATGACGATATTTGTATTAACAATCTCCCTTTTTGTTGAGGACAAAATATAAATTTTAATTTTATAAAAGATACAAAGTTTGTGCAAGAGTTATAAAAATATTAGTTTTAGAACTTGAAAAGGAAATGATAATGCAAGTGTATGATGTATGACTTTTTCAGAAAGTCAAAGTATGCAGTTGACTTCTTTAAGAAAAGTCAAGTATTATCAATGAGGTATCATGTTTGACTTTTTCACAAAGTCAATGTATGCAGTTTGACTTTTTCATGAAAGTAAAATGTAAACAAGTTCAAGTTCTATATTTTCTCCCCCTTTTTGTCTCAACAAAAGAAGAGGCTATGCGGAATATAATGAGCCCAAGCCATTTTCTCCCCCTTGATCAAGGCTCCCCCTAAATTGGGTGCTTAATGGGAAAATACATGGATTGTGAAAATAAAGCTACAAAAAAAATGTTAGTAATAATGATCATTCACAAGCATTTCCAAACACTATGGAATGGCACCAACAATATAATAAACATCATTCATTAGTTAAAATTTTTCATGAATAAAGATCATGAAAAGAGAACACAATGATGTGTTTTTAGTACAAGAAAATAAAGATAATCCTAAGAAAAGAAAAACTAGAAATGCTAGTCTATGACCATCCTAATGAGATGGTGGATGAGAAAGAGCGTTGAGGCGCTAAGGATGTGATTGAGGATGAACCTCATTTCCTCTTGAAAGTCATGGACCATAACCCGCCCTTTCAATGGTTTGGGCCGTTTGCTCACAAATTGAGCAACCATGCCTAGGAGGATAGTATGTTTGGGAAGGTTGTGGTGGTGGAATGGTAGATGTGTTGGTGGTGTTGGAGATGTTTGGGGTGGTCATGATGGAGGCTAGCAAAACATTTTGCATTTGCATAGTCTCACTAAGGTGAGAATCCACCATGCCTTTGAATTGGTGGAAGTTGTGGAGTTCCGCTTGAATCTCTTCTCTAGTGGGATTGGCATCCCACATGCACTCCTCAATGTCCTCAAGATGAGGGGACATTGATGTTTGGAGTGGATGGTCCCCATACAAAGGACCATGAATGTCTTTGTGAATGGGGTGGAAGAGAAGAGGTTTTGGCCCTAGTGGGGCATTTGGGTCAAAAGATGACCTTGGTGATTCATGAGCTATTCGCTCAATTGTGCCAAAGGATTACAATTGTGGTGGATGATTTGGCCTAGGAGGCAAGTCATCCAAGTCCTCCAAGAAAGGATTTGGTGAAGTTGGTGGAGTGGAAAATAACTCCATAGGAATAAGAGTTGGATACCTTGGTGGTGAAGGTGGTGAGGGTGTTTTGGATGTTTGGATGGGTGCCGGTGGAGGTGAAGTTGGTGTTTTTGTAGGTGGTGGAGTGGTGATCACAATGTGTGATTGAGTAGGTGTAGCCAAGGTAAGGCTTGTATCATCTCGGATGGGAGATGAGATCGTGAGTGGAGAAGACTCGGATGAGGAGCTAAGGTTAACAAAGCAACAAGGCCTCACACTAATTCTAGCGCTTTTCTTGCAAGGTTTAGGAGAGGATTTTGTCATTTTGACTTGGGTTTTCTTTGCTAGATAATGGTAAGAATGAAGAAGGTGTGAGGATAATCATGGTAAAACCTCTCAATTTATAGAAGTGAAAAATTATGGAGAAATGTGTTTGATTTGATGTTAAACCATTGAAGAGATGAGGTTCCTAATGATTTGGAAGTGGGTTGAATGCTAGTCAAATCACCCAAGTCAATCCATACAAGAGAGATGGAGTGAAGAAGAAAAGATTTGCAATAAATGTGTTCTAATGAGTGGAATTGCCTAAAAATCAGATTACCCACGGATTTGAAGGTACCAAAAATTTGGTTCCTTCCTTTATGCCAAAGGGCTCCTTGGGTGGATTTTTCAAATTTTTGAATTTTGGTGGGAAATGGATTTCTTATATACCTAAGTAAATGATACTAGTTCTAATAAGAGTATAAACTAGTTAAGATTGATTTATAAGTGATGGATGGTAATTTGGAATCACGAAGAGTCAAAATTCGAAAATTACCGGAGGATCTACGACACCAAAATGTACACGATCGAAACCCTAAAAGGCGCGTCTGGTCCGCTGTCACGCAGTGCACGGCGGTACCAATTCACATAATAGATGGTACCAAATCGTTGGTGCCGTCGATCCGTGTAGTCTGTAAAAGTAGACAGTATGTTTTAGGTGTCGGGGACTTTTTCGAAACCTGAAATTTTTCTCAAAAGTTGTTACACTAAACATTTCTAGTTAGGAAAAGTAAATAACACATGTATAAACATAGTGGAGCATAGATTTTGAGCAAGGCTTTTTGATTTTCACATTATAGTAAAAATGGGTAAAATTTGATAGCATACTTGTGCTATCCCCCTGCATGAGATTGTTAGCATACAACATTGTTTCAAGTTATATTATCATCCTAGATAATAAAAACAACTAAATAGTATCAAACATTAACGATAATGTATTGTTCCAAACACTCCTTAAAGTACCCTCATTTGTCCTACTTGTAAATCTTGTTCATCATCCTACCAAGGCACTTGAACATTCCCTTAGTTTGCTTGAATTCCGCTGATTCATTTTCGATCTCGGGAAGAGACGCATAATACTCATGAGGTGGAAGACGAGAGCTTGGAAGACCATCCTCGGAGCTATTTGATGATGATGATGATGATGGAGTTGGAGGTTTTGCTCTCTTGCCTTTTGTCTTAGCAACTCATTCATCACTCAAAGGTACAAAGATGTGAGGGATGGGTTCATAGTGAAGGTGCATCCCTTTTGGGGTTGGTGGAATTGGTGCAAAGTTTCTATAGAGACGGGTGAGAAGCGTCCCGTATGGAAGAGCAACCGATCCTTGAGTTGGAATATCAATCATTCTCCTAGCGATGTAGTAGGCTAAATTGAATGGTTGTCGGGTGGACAAGTTGTAGAGCATGTGACAAAGGCAAGCGCTTATGTGATCCCTATTTCCTATGGTGCTAATGACGTTGGCTCTAAGTAGCTCCTCCCATTTCTTAAATTCGGGCTTAAGTTCATTTAGCTCCATTCCATATGGATATTGGTTTACCTTTTTCCTTTCGGTAACACGGGTTGTATCACCCTTTGGGTTAAATAGGTGTTCACGGATAACATCCTTATCGGCCAAACGGGTTTGGTAAGGAAGAGTGCGGTCATTGATTGCATTAAGAACGATGAGTGACCATTTATCCGAGTAGATACAAGTCCCTCGGTTGGGAATTCCTAGCACTCGAGCAAAGTTGGCTAATGTGATGGTGTAGTCATTTTGATTGATTCTAAACCTAAGACAAAATTCATCATCATCTTCATCACTAAAGCCGGTCACACTAGCATAAAATTCTAACACAAACCTAGGACAAATTGGTTCATCGATGTCAAGAAGACAATCTAATTGAATGGCGGCTAGTTCTTCACGAAGATTGGTATTTTCAAGGAAGGATGAGTGAATGGTTCTACCCTCATGGAAGTACCTTGATTCTAGACCCCTAAATATTTCTACTTGTTCCTTGGAAAGTCCTTTGGTTTTGTGATGTTTGGGAATATACCCAAGGGTGTCTTTGTGATCATAGAATCTTGCGGCTACCATGGTTATTCCTAAGGACAAGAATTGATATGTTAAAATGAGAATAAACTTTAACGCTTTGGTTCTAGTGTGTGCCTATATGAAAACAATTTGAGTTGCGGTTATCTCGACTCATTTTATGCACAAAATGGTTTTAGTGGGGTGTTTGGAAAATACCATGAGATAACCCAAATGCTCCTAATTCAATGTGGCTTCATTTGAATATACCCGGGAATGCATATTAGTTATGCAATACCTTTAGTATTCAAGAGCATGCAAGTGACGAAAATCTAACGTTTCTATTTGTATTAACAATGAAAAGAATTGTTTTCCTACAAGTGAGAAGCTTTTCAAATTTTTTGACATGGGGTGTTTGGTTATTTGAATAAGGCCTTATATTCATTATCTATTGATTAGTGGGAAACATGATTTGTTTATGCAATATGATAATGTAGTACCTAATTTCAATGACTAGTTATGCATTTTGCCAATTGAATTCATATTTGGTATAAAAGCATACATAAAACCCCATGTAATGATTTGTGATAGTTTTGTGCATAAATAAGAATCCTAGACTCAGAATTAAGAGATAAAATGTAGTTAGGATACTTACAATGATGTTATCTTCAGTGATTAATGAGTGGGAAGATGTCAATAATTAGCTTGGTTTAATGTTTACACGTTTTGGTAAAGTGGGTTTTGAGGAAGAAGATGTTTTGTAGGTAGCTTTGTACAGAGACACCACGGACCGGACGGTACCAAATTTTGGTTCCGTCCTTGTTATCGCTTGCGCCGTGGCTACAGAGAGCAGATACAAGACAAAATTGTTTTGTTTTGACTATTCTAATGTTTTGGGCTATGTTTATCCTACATGTTTGGTTCCATTAACCCTAAACCAAGTCTAAGAAGATTAAAAGGTTCTCGTTTAAGAGGCTTAGTTAAGATGTCGGAAATGTTGTCTTCGGAGGATACTTTCTCGATTGAGATGTTTCCTTTTTGAACATTGTCGCGAAGAAAGTGATGACGGATTTCAATATGCTTTGTACGGGCATGTTGAACGGGATTCTTGCCGAGATCGATGGCTCCTTTGTTGTCGCAGTATCACAATGTCGTTGAGATGAATTCGTAATCACGAGAGCTTGCTTCATCCAAAGAGCTTGTTGACATGCTTTTCCTACCGAGACGCACTCGGCTCAAGAGTTGAGATGGCTAAGGCCGTTTGCTTTTTGCAAACCATGAGGTGAGACAATGTCCAACAAAAGTGCAAATACCACTTGTACTTTTTCTATCGACATAATCACCCGCATGATCCGAGTCGGCATACACTATGGTTTCTACATCTTCCTTTGGGATACCATAATCCTAAACATGTTGTTCCCTTAATGTATCTAAAATCCTTTTAAGGCTTCTAAGTGTGATGCCTTTGGGTTTTCTTGAAAGCGAGACATAGACAAACACTAAACATAATGTCGGGTCTACTAGCCGTAAGATAGAGTAGGCTACCAATCATTCCTCTATATTTAGTGTTATCTACGGATTCACCTTCTTCGTCCTTGGTGAGTTTGGTGTCCGAGGACTTGGGTGTTTTAGTTGGTTTGGAATCTTCAAGACCAAATTTCTTAAGCATGTATTTTATATATTTAGATTGGTTAAAAAATATGCCATCTTCTAGTTGTTTAATTTGAAGTCCTAGAAAGAAATTTAACTCACCCATCATACTCATTTCAAACTCGTCGTGCATGATTTTAGAGAAATAATCACATAGCTCTTGACAAGTTGATCCGAATATAATGTCATCAACGTATATTTGAACAATGATAATATGTGAGTCCTTTTTCTTGGTAAAAAGAGTATTATCTACTAATCCCATAGTGTATTTGTTATTAATAAAAAAAGTCTTAAGTCGGTCGTACCAAGATTTTGGTGCTTGCTTAAGACCATACAATGCTTTCTTGAGTTTGAAGACATGATGTGGTTTCTCAAAGTCGGTGAAACCGGGAGGTTGAGCAACATACACTTCTTCGTTAATAAACCCATTAAGAAACCCACTTTTAACATCCATTTGAAATAATTTAAAGTCATAAGCACATGCATAGGCAAGTAATATTCTAATAGATTCGAGTCTAGCTACCGGAGCATAAGTTTCATCATAATCAATACCTTCTTGTTGATTATAGCCTTGGCAACAAGCCTAGCTTTGTTTCTAGATACTATACCATTTTCATCCATTTTATATCTAAAACCCATTTCGCTCCAATTATGGTTTGATCATTAGATTTTGAACTAATTTCAAACATCATTTCTAACGAATTGGTTTAATTCTTCTTGCATGGCAATTACCCATGATTCATCTTTTATTGCTTCATTTATGTTTTTCGGTTCTATGGTGGATACAAAACAAAATAATTACTTTGATTTTGGGCTTATGACCTTAAGGTTCTTTGATTAAGTTGTCATATGACTTTTTTAAAGGATGACTTTTAGATTCTTTGATGTTGACAATGTTATCGATCCGCCTTGTCTAATAAACAAAAGGATTGGCTAATCCAGAGCAAACGGCTCTTGGTAAAGATATCTCAAATCCGTTGACGGCGCAATTTGCCCAAAATTGTATGGTATTGACTCACCATATCCTTAAAAGTGAAGAGTTGGCTAGCCCGCAAGTTTATGGCTTGTGGTAAAGGCGGTGGAAAAACCATAATTGGTAATCGACTCACCAAAGATAATATTGATAATTTATCTAAGAGTTGGCTAGTCGAAAGCAAAGCGGACACGGTAAAGACAAATCAAATCCGTTGAAAGTCGATGATTTGCTCAAAATCATTTGGTTATCGGTGTACCAAGTTCTTACTTGAGCTGAAACATTTGGCTACTCGAAGTAATGAATTTTGGTAAAGAGATGAAATCCATTAATTTATCTCAAAACATTGCTAGGGACTAGCAATATCTTGAATAATGGGGATTGATGAGTGTCTAAATACTCATCATTTTTGTACCAATTAAAGCGCAAAACATCCGAAAACACTCGAAATGCATCAAAATGATAAAAATATCACAAATAAGTGTTTTATGTGTTTTAAATGCAAAATATCAAAATACGGTGAAAACGTATCAAGTTTGCATAATTGGCGTTTAGTCCCCAAGTTTCAAAAGTTGTCAAAAAGGTCCCTGGTAAAACAAAATAAAGAAAATGTTATTCAAGGTCCACGAAATATTCTAAGTTGTCAAAAATGGTCCTTGAATAAATCTTTTGTCAAATGGCGAAAAGGTCCTCATGTTTCAAAAATGTCAAGTTTGGTCCTGAAATTTGAAAATGTCAAAGCGGTCCTTGTACTATTGGAACTTTTCAATATTGGTCCCTTGTAACAACTTTGGAGAAATTACAGTTTTGGTCCCTCTAATTTGGCAGATTTGCAAAATGGTCCCTATCATTAATAAACAAGCCTTGTCAAATCTACTATGACCCCCTGCCAAAACAATTGTGACCCTGCCAAACCTGTGACCCTTTCCTATTTTGGACCCCAAGTCAAACAAAGTCAAACGAACACCTCCTTCCCTCCTTATCCTGTTTATCCTCTTCCCCACTTGACCTTTCTACCACATAGGCCACCATCACTCACCTTTTTCTCCTCAAACCACCCCTCATCATCACAACCCACTACAATAAATGCCACCCCTTGGTGCTGGTTTGAGCCACCGTCGAAACCAATTTTCCCGCCAAAAAAAAAGATCAAACGGCCAAAATGCTCCAAACTCATCCATTGGCCAAGCTGAGAGGTGGGATTTGCTCAAAGACACGTGGAAAGCTATTTTGCATATAAAAAGAGGAAGAAGGAGGAGAGAAGGACAGTTAGTTAGTTTTTTAAAATCCAATGTATGTCGTATTTTAAGTTTATGTATCTAATTAAGCTCTAAGTTGAAATCTGTTGTTTCATTATATCAAGTTAAAGTATTTTAGTGTATTACAACTCTATTTAAGTATCAATTCAAGTTTGTGTTCATTTTTTATATTTTATGTCCACTGTTGCAAATTTGAGTTTCAAATTCTTATGTTCAAATCTCTAGCAGCTTATTTATAAGCTCAAATAAGCTTATATAAGCTTTTCATAGCTTTTTATAAGCTTACTTTTAAGTTGTAAGCACTTTTGGATATTGGTCAACCAAAGTCAAACTAAGATCAAATTGGTCATGGAATTGGATTTGGGATGATGCAGCATGGAAATGGGTTGAAATTGAAGGATTTGGGTTGATTCTAGATTAGGCTAGTGGTTCTTTTGATTCTTTGGCAAGCCACTGTGGCTAAAGGACCTTTTGTAAGTGATTTTTAAAGTTACATAGCATAGTCTGTTTTTGTAGTAATAAATAGTTAAAATCTGTTCATTAGGTTGTATTCAAGTTAATTAAACTCAGTTTAATCAGTGACATTAGCTAAATCAGTAGTTGGTCTCATTAAATTTGCAAATTAGTATTGGAAAGGGTGTTTGGATTAGCTGCATAATCTGTCACAGAGGTTTGTTCAAGAGTTGAGACTTGTTGCTTCAGGCTTATTTAGCATATTTGAACTCATTCTAGTCATTATTTTGTGTCTGCATACTCTCCAAGTCAAACTTTATTTGAATCTGTCCTAAATACTCAACTGTTGAAGTTTTGGAAAAACAAAACTTGTTTAGTGCTTAGATATCATAGTAATAACTGCGTAGTTCCATTGCATCATATTACATCACAATCAATCCACAAATTGATTGCAAAGTTCACATAAGTCAACTTTTCTCAAGCTGCTCAAAAAGTGGCCGAAAAGTGGTTTTGAACCCATCCGAGTAGATTTTCATTACTTCATTTTTTAGATCAAATCAAGTGAAATTAAGGTTATACAAACTTAATTTGGTCTATTTCATTATTATCATTTTGTATATTTTTGTCAATTTTTAAAAGCTTCAAAAAGCTTGTGAACATGGCCTTAAGTGCCTACTACACCTCGATGATAGCGAGTGTGCGTGTTTTGTGCAAAGCTTGCCACAGGGCTCACCTTAGCTCACCTTGGTGCGATTATTGGTTTACAAACCCTTGGCCAGGTCTAGTGTTGGTTCCAAGTTCTTGTTTTTGGTTTCCAGCTTATTTAGTAGCTTATTATTAGGCTCAAAGTAGCACCCTAAAAACTGTTCTTAGCATAAAACCCAAACTAATCAAATCTGTTTAATCAGGACTAGAGAGGTTAAGGATAGTTATAAATTGTTGCATTTGGGTACTTTTAGCCTATCATAGCTTCTGTTACAGTTGGGTAGCTTTTTGTGTTCTTTTGGCTTATTTTAAGTGCTTATTGATAAACACTTGCATTGCAGTTTCAAATTCTTACACACAAGCCCATGTTTTATATTTTCCTAGATTGACATATTATTTTAGAGTTTTCTGAAATTTTCATATTTTTCTAACCTTGTTTACTATTTTTCTTCATTTTAATTAGTTTTTAAGCATTTTAAATAGCTTTTAATACAATTAATTGAGAAAAGTTCAAAAAATAATTTTTCATTTTCTTAAGTTAAGATAAATATAAAAAGCCAAAAAAGTATTTTTCCAGATTTTTATTAGTTAAATTTGTATTTTTAAGCAATTTAATTAGTTTTAAATAGTTTAAAATTCATAAAAATTTGAAAATTAATCAGAAAAATACAAAAATAGTTTTGAAAATTCTATTTTGATATTTTAGATTTTTTTAAGTCATAATTTTATTTTTTTAGCTTTATTTCATATTTTCTTGTATTTTAGGAATTATTAAATAGTTAAAATAGTTTTAATTAATAATAATTAGATAAATAGTTATAAAATAATTTTCTTTTTCTATAAATTTTCTTTTATCATTAGGTTTGTAAAATATCATTTCATATTTTTAGGATTAATCACGCTTGATTTTACATTTTCTTGTGTCGTCGCGTAGTTTTTAATTTAAGTTTTATAAAGTAAAATCAAAAACATCATTGTAAAAATAGTGATAGCGTTTATTTAATATATTTTAACTTTTAATTTCCTTTAATTTGCATTTAAGTCATTGTAATTTATTAATCTTTTCTTTAGGTATAAATAACTCAAAATCCTTACCGTCACTATCCTTAGTGATTATTCGACATCCGATTGTGTTAAACACGGTCATCCTCCGTGGGACTTAACGACGGGAATCCTTGTATTCTCATGATCTAAATTGCATTTGGTGTTTGAACTGCTTTTAAGTTCTTTACGGTTGGTCATTAGTGGCTAGCTTGCGTGAGAAAACTTAGCGGTTTTGCGCCAATCAATGACTTTTAGATTCTTTGATGTTGACAATCTCCTTATTTAATGGTTCATCTTCCTTGTTATTATTATTTATTTCTTGACTTTCTATCATTTGACTTTCAACTAAGTCATCATCTACCAAAGGTGATGTCTTAGAGGGAGGTGGACTTTCGTCGAATGTTATGTTCAACGATTCCTCGACTATCATTGTTTCTTTGTTTAGTGTTGAAAACTCTCAGACCTTGACATATCTTTAGCACTCGTGGATCGTTAGTGTTGCCTATGTAATCATAAGCAAACTAATAGACAATCTCTAACACTATGTAATCATAAGATCCTCTATGGATCTTTTTATTCACTGAAACTCTATGTTTCGAATGAGTTAGTTTTTATTACAAACTATGAGGTTCCTTTTATAAACAAGGAACCCTAATCTATTACTACCAATCGACTAAACATGCAAGCATGCATTTAATGACTAATACACTAAACTATATTGAGCGGTACAATTATACCCATGCAACCTTAGGCAAGACAAGAATATGGAGAGTTAGCATTTAATACAAGAAGCGCATGTCGATCCTAGTCACTTTCACCCTTCAAAGAATAACATGACAACGCTTGTACTCTTGTTGAGAATCACTTCTTCAACAGATTCGCTTCTACTTCAGCGAAACCTTGAAGAAGAATGACAACAAATCTACTTCACATAATTCCCAACAATCCTCCCTAAAGCGGAATTTGACTTGGTTAAGTTCCGGTTCGACCTTGAAAGATCTTTTGAGACTTGATTACTAGAGGATTGTTTTACACCTCATTAGTAAAGAACCAATAATAATCTCATCTCTATGATGATCAAACTATGAAACTCAGGTCTTTGCAAAGAACAAATGACATAATGTACATCAATACTTATTAGTTGCATACTATTCTCATCACTTCCGGTGTGAGAACTCCCTGTGAGGTGAATCATTGAAAATAATGGATTTGATGTCTCTTTACCAATAGCCATCTCTCTTTGGAGTAGCCAAATGTTTAAGTTCGAAAACTATGGTACACTGATAACCATCTGATTTATAGGCAAACCAGAAACCATATAAACGGATTTGATGTGTCTTTACCTATAGCCGTTTGCTCAGGACTAGTCAATTCTTAGAATTTGTGAATTGATAACCAAATATGGAGATAGTTGCCTTTACTACAAGCCATATACTTGTGGGCTAGCTAATTCTTGGATTCCAACAAGGAATAGACCATGGTGAATTGATGACCATACAACACTCGACAATTAAGCATGGGTGGTTCTGCACCCTATGATTTTGAGCAAATCATTACGACTATCAATGATTTGATGTGTCTTTACCAAAGTGTACCCTTTGGACTAGCTAACTCTTTGATACACACAAGGTATATCCGTGAGTTAAAACCATCAAAAGGCAACAAACCCGCAAATGAAAGTAAGTTTTTTTTTTTTTTTTTTTTTTTTTTTTTTAAACTAATAATCTAACAAAAAAACAAACAAATCAAACAACAAGACAAACAAAATCCTCCTTGAGGCATATGCCGAGGTTTATGCCTCCCTTAAACTTTGCGTTAAGGGTTAAGCATCCCAATATTGACCACAAGGTGTTGAAACCTTGGTCCATCAAAAGCTTTAGTTAACGGATCGCCCACATTATCATATGTATGAATTTTAGCCACATTTATCAAATGTTTTCATATGCATCTCTTATAAAGTGGTGTCGATTTCAATATGTTTGGTTCTCTGTGTGGCTCTGGATTTTTGACAATGCATATGGTACTCGATTATCAATAAAAGAGTTGTGTTCATGAAGTTATACCCATAGTCCAACAATTGGTTTTGAATCCATAGCTTTGTCCAGGCGGTTTGCATGACAACATACATACTTGATGAGAGTGAGGTAGCCACAATCGTTTGTTTCTTGACCGCCAAGAAATCAATCTTTTCCAAGGAATTGTGACCTCCAGTTGTGGATCTCCTATCCGGTTGCACCAAGATAATCATGCCACTATATGCTTCCAACTTAAAGGAGACTCTTTTGGGTACCAAAGGCCCAAACGAGGTTGGCCTTTGAGGTACTTAAAGATCTTGTTGATTGCATTGAGATGGGAAGTAAGAGGAGTGACTTGATGTCGAGAGCACACACTCACAACAAAGGTAATATCGGGCCTTGAAGTCGTTAGATACATTAATGAACCAATCATTGACTGTATAAATGAACATTCACGGTAGATCTGGATCATTGTTGGCTTTTGTTTTGGAGCTTCATAAGGTGTTGTGGCGATCGACACCTTCCATGCCAAATTTCTTCAACATGTCCTCACATATTTATCCTAACCGATAAATATCCCATCCTGTTCTCTGAACTTGGAGACCCAAAAGAAAGTAAGCTCTCCCATAGCACTCATCCGAAATTCTCCATTCATCGGATCCTCGAATTACCTACACCAAGCTTCTTTAGTAGATCGAAAATGATGTCATCCACATACACTTGCACAAGTATGATGTCATCGAGTTCTTCTTGAGAAAAGAGTCTTATCAATGGCACCTCTTACGTAGCCATGCTTGAACAGAAATGATGAAAGCCTAGCATACCGGGCCCTTGGTGCTGATGAAGTCCATAGAGCTTTAACGACTTTGTAAACATGATTAGGATGATCGGGTCTTCAAATCCTTTTGGTTGTGTGACATAAACTTCCTCTTCAATCTCACCATACTGAAAAGCTCCTTTAACATCCATCGATACATCATGAAGCCCATGTAGGATGCATAGGCCAAGAATATTGAATTGCCTCTACTCTAGCAACAGTGCAAACACTTCATCATAGTCAATCCCTTCCTCTTGCTCGTAACCTTGAGCTACTAATCTTGCTTTGTTCTTAATCACCACACCCCATGCATCTCTTTTGTTCTTGAATCCATTTAGTTCCAATAGCATATTTCCCATCTAGTAAAGGCACCAATATCCAAACTTGTTGGTTTTGGGCTGTTGCATTTCATCTTGCATTGCTTCAATCCAAATTGAGTCTTCAAGAGCTTGAGAGACTTGGTTGGTTCTACTTGTGAAAAAAACACGCAAAATGAGACAATGCTTGAAGTCGTGTGATTGTCTCTTTGCCGATTAGAGACATAGAGAGAAAAGCAACTTTGTCCAAATTTAGGACTAGAGATAGCCCTTGAGTTCTAACAGAGCTAGAATGTCACCAATAATATTGGATTGAGGGTGAGTGATGTTGATTCTTTGAGTAGCGATGGGGTTGACATAAATGGTAGGTTCAAGATTAGACACAGTTGGTACAAAAGTTGTGTCATAGGACGGTGAGGTGAAAATGCCGTTGGGTTGATGATTTCGAGATCCAAGGACTTGGAAAGCAGTATCTGGTCACCAAAGTCTGTGGACACTTTAGAAGGAATAGGAGTAGCAGACGAGCTTCAAAGCAGATTTGATAACGATGGGAGAGGCTGCATCGGTGTAGTGAAATGTGGTTTCCAGCGCGGTCTCATTTGCAAACTCCTCATCCACCTTCTCGACTTCAAGCTTAGGCGCAAACTCTTGAGTTTGAAGCCTAGCAAGGTCTTGACATAGTGTGAGTCATCTTCACTCTCGGTGGGGTATCTCTTGAAGAGTTACCTACAACATTTTTAGGGAGAAAGAAGGCACAAGAATGGGTTGTTCATCATCTTCAAATTCACTTCCGAGTCGCATCCGGGAATCTGCATTGTTAGTGGGAGTTTCTTGAGAGCACGCACTTTGGTTAGCCATATGTCTAGTATAACCCGGATAGTCGGTTAGGTAGTCAAGATCAAACGACCATACATGACCGTCCTTGAACATTGGGCTTATCTTCTAGGTATCCGAGGTTCAAAGTCTCCTCTATCTTCTTGGCAAATAAGTTGTATACTCAGTAAGCCTTGCTATTAGCCGAATAACCCACAATATAACCATCATCATCCTTCTCATCAAACTTCCCCAAAGGATCACCGGTGTTCGAATGGTCACTTGACAACCAAAAGGTTTGAGGTAATGAATGATGGAACTTTCCCAAAGAGAAGTTCATATGGTGTTTTGAGGTGAGGTATAGTAATGGAGACTCATAAGTACATAGCAAGTGTGCCATGACTTGATCCAACATAGTGGGCAATTTAGAGTCCAAGCATTGATCTTGCAGCCTCTATCAAGGTTCTATTCTTTCTTTCGGCTACCCCATTTTGTTGCGGGGTTCTTGGATTGCTATAGTCCCTCTTTATCCCTTTAGACCCTCTGAGTTCTATAATAATAAAATTATTGAACTCGTCCCATTATCACACCGAATACCCTTAACCTTCTTGTTCAACTGGTTTTCAATGAGGGTGATGAAGTCTTTCAAGACTAGAGTTGTTTCATCTTTAGTCCTTAGAAAGAACACCCGGCAAAATCGCTATATCCATCGGTGATAACCAAACAATAGTACTTGTGATCAATGCTTCGACTTGAGTTGGACCAAATAGATCCATATGTAACGGTGAAGAGGCTCGAGATGATGCTCACTGCATGTGACTTTGTAGGATGCTCGTGTTGCTTCCCTTTGTTGCATGCAACACAATTATGATCATTGGAGAAAACTTTGGTGGGAAGACCTTCGAC
This sequence comes from Chrysanthemum lavandulifolium, assembly GCA_022545495.1. Lineage (NCBI taxonomy): Eukaryota > Viridiplantae > Streptophyta > Magnoliopsida > Asterales > Asteraceae > Chrysanthemum > Chrysanthemum lavandulifolium. The sequence continues at coordinate 391,938 of JAHFWF010000040.1, forward strand.
AAGTCCCCTTTTGGAGAGAGTGTTTATAGTTTTGAAATTCACATGAGCCATTCTCCTATGCCATTTGTTGGACTCATCCAATGATGCTTTAGCCACAGACAAGTGAGGTCACCTTCGTGGTGAACTTCATTGAGGTTGAATGTGTATAGATTGTGAGTTCGAGGACTCTCGGTGAATTGAAGTATCTTACGGAAGCTTGAACTCTTTAGACAAAGACAAGACATTCATTTTCGAGAGAAGAGTACATTGTTCTTGGAGTCACATATTTGTGAGGCGAGAACAAGTTGAAGTTCAAGCTCCCTAACATAGTACACATTCTCAAAGTTCGATGAGGTGTCTTGATGGTGCCTTTCGGTAATTCTACCATCACTTCCACCAAAGGTCACATTCCTCCTTTTTCAATAGGAACAAAATTGTGCATCATATCTCTATTTCCGACATACTTCTTGAACAACCACTATCAACAATACCAATATCTTTATGCTTAAGGGATGATCCTACGAAACAAACATATATACAAAAGAATGTTAGTATATCGAGGAGGCTCAAGTCATTCTTGACTTGAACACCTTGTGGATCATTAGATTTAGGTTTAGCAAAGAGTAAGATCCACCATTGTTCTTGGGTTTCCATTGATATTTAGGTCTCTTATTATTCCAAGAACAACTCTTGAGGACTTGAATGAGTGCCCCAACATCCTTTCCCATTTTTCATAGAGTCAACATATGTAGGCCAATAACCATGTTTAAAGTATGGGCTAGTGGGTTGCACATGAGGTCTATCAGCTGATCTCCTCCAAGGAGAGTCATTTCTAGCTTGTGGGACATAAGGTGGAATATTTTTAACATTGGTCCACACTGGTCTTTGTTTCTGCTGATTAGCACAAACACCCAATCTTTGCTCATAAAAATCACAATCCTTAATAAGATGAATTTTACTTCCACACACAAAACATGTCTTCCTTTTGGAAGATGTATTCAACAAAGAAGATGTTCGATTACATGTAGAAGTACTTAAACAAGAAACATTAAAGGAATTGTTTTTAACAGATAAATTATTCAAAGATTGAAAAGACAAGTCTTCAGGAGAAACATGCATGGAAGTGGACACTTCATCGGCTATCCTAGAAGGCTTGTAGATAGATTTGGGTGCGAGCTTGGGTGTAGGCTCGGTGAGGGCTTGGAAGGGTCGACTTCTCACTTGAATCACGACTAGTAGAAGACCCTTGATCCGATGAATTGTCACTATCGGAGAAAGAGACAAAGTCATAAGATGAAGCCTCTAAGTGCAGTAAGTCATTTGACTTTCGCCATACAAATGGTGTGATCCATCAAAGTCAACGATGATAGATAAGTCGGTGGGCATGAATTCACCTCTAATAGGTCTAGGGACGACATGTAAATCACCTTCCTTTCTATAGTGTTCTAAACTGCGGTGTAGATTTCGCCCATCGTGCCTAGCTTCCAATCCTACATACTTACGAAAACCTAAGCCTATTCCCGAGTTCACAGATTGACTATTATAGAGTTCTCTAGCTAGATTGTCACCGATATCAACCATTGTTTTGTCTAGCTATTTCCTATGCAAGTTTCTCTTTAAGCTCAAGATTCTCGGTGATAGTATCGACTTTTTCTTTTTCGGTCGTTTAAGGTTAATATTAGCAATATCTAGATCAAATTGAAGCACCTTAATCTTTTCTTCATAAGCTATCGATTCTTTTGAAACCAAAGCTTTTGTCTTTCTAATGTTTTAACGAGAGTTTATAAACTTCATTATCAACATAGCATGCATTGTACTTAGGTTTCATAGTATCATAAGCTTCTTTCGATTCATTGTATCTTTCACTACAACCAAATATCTGATTGTGTACGAGAAAGTCCCATGAAGGTAAACCGATCATGCCTATCTTCCGAGGTGCATCCGCCGACAATCCAAGCTCTCAGACGTCGTGACTTCCTCATCATAGGTTCATGTGCAACCCAGTTGACTGCTCATCCATGGTGACTAGAGTCAAGTGCTAGCTCCCTTCGATTCTGGCGATATGAGTGGTAGCTAGCTCCCTCTCCACTCTTCCTGTCTTTGCACTCCCTAGAGAAATGACCCATCTGGTGACAAGAGAAACACTTGACCTTTCTCCTGTCAAAACGAGCTGGATCCTTTCCCTTGAACCCAAACTTCCTTCCTGCCTTCTCCTCAAACCTCTTGATATCTACTGAAAGCATGGCCACCTGCCATTTTAGCTTCATCTCCTCCATCTCAAGAGGGTCCACCTGGTCAAAATCTTCATAAACAAGATGCTGCTGAGTATCATAATCAACAACAAATGAATGAAGCACATCCTCTAAAACACTGCCAGATTTGGCTTGAGGATGTGATGGGGTGGGACGATAAGATGATGATGGCAAATAAGATGAACTTGAATTATGCATCATCATATTCGAGTGGGATGTCCCAACAAAGGCTGAATGACCAGAAGAGGATGCACGGTAGGGAGATCGACATCGGGTTCAAGAGATACGAGTTTGTTGTATAGCTCATCAAAAGTGAGCATGTCCAACCCACCTTTAGCCTTAAGAGCTATCTTGACATGTAACCAAGATGGAGGCAAGGATCTCGGGAACTTGAGTTGCAATCATCATTGTCGCTTCGCTTTCGGTGACTTAGAATCTTGTGAAACACCGTCGTATCCCTTGTGGATACCCTCTTCTTCGAGATATTGAACTCTTGGAAGTGTTGTCTCGGATAGACTTCCTCATCCTCCTGGACTCTTCATTCCCACTAAACCTTGCTTTGAGCCATCCGGATGTCCTTTGCATCAACCATGTGGTGAAAATCACCTAAGTGATCTTCGTGAATAGATTGAAGAAGGATGGTTCTTACTTTGTGTTCCCTCCTGTCTGCAAGAATCTCTTCGATTTTGGGAGGAGCAATGGTAAACTTACCATCAAGATCAGGATGGTCTTCTTGATTGTTACCATTCTTCACAATCTCCCAGATTCCAATCAATATTGGAGATCCGATTACGCATCTTCATGGTCCATAGATCATACTCTTCTTTCTTTAGGTAAGGTAACTTACCATTCTTGTTGGAGAGACTCGGTTCTTTGCATAGAGGTAGTGGTTTTGATGTTGTCGTTGGTGGTGACTTGATTCATCATCGGTTCGGGCATGGTAAATAAGTTTTGGTTGTATGGGGTGAGGTAAATAAGGTTCTCGATGATCGTAGAGACTCTCCCGAGGCTCTGATACCACTTGTTGAAAACTCTCAGACCTTGACAGATCTTTAGCACTCGTGGATCGTTAGTGTTGCCTATGTAATCATAAGCAAACTAATAGACAGTCTCTAACACTCGTATTCTATAGCGGAAAGTAAATACAAGTTGTTATAACTAAGAACACTTAGATCCTCTATGGATCTTTTTATTCACTGAAACTCTATGTTTCGAATGAGTTAGTTTTTTATTACAAACTATGAGGTTCCTTTTATAAACAAGGAACCCTAATCTATTACTACCCAATCGACTAAACATGCAAGCATGCATTTAATGACTAATACACTAAACTATATTGAGCAGTACAATTATACCCATGCAACCTTGGGCCGTACAAGAATATGGAGAGTTAGCATTGTCTGATGGCGCATCTCGATCCTAGTCACTTTCACCCTTCAAAGATGTCTGGCAACGCTTGTACTCTTCAACAGAATCACTTCTTTAGCAGATTCTGCTTCTACTTCGGCAGAAACCTTCAGCAGTAATGACAGCAGAAATCCTACTTCACATAATTCCCAACATTTAGGACAATATAAGCTTTACTAGTTTGAGAATAGCCAAGAAATACACCTTCATAAGACTTTGGGTCAAACTTGGTGAGATAATCCTTAGTATTAAGAATAAAGCATTTACAACCAAAGACTCTAAAATATCCTAACGTTGGCTTTTTACCTTTATAAAGCTCATATGGTGTTTTGTTTAAGAAAGGACGTATTAAGACTCTATTCAGAATATATGTAGAAGTGTCAACGGCGTTACACCAAAACTTTTGAGGAATGTTTTGTTCATTAAGCATTGTTCTACTCATTTCTTGAATTGTTCTATTTTTACGTTCTACTACTCCATTTGATTGAGGTGTTCGTGGAGCGGAAAAGTTATGTGTTATACCATTTGTATTACAAAAGTTTCCAAATTGAGTTTCGTTGTCAAATTCACGACCATGATCCGTTCGGATCGACACAATTTTAACACTTAGTTGATTTTGAATTTTCTTGCTAAGAATTTCAAATTTATCAAAAGCTTCATTTTTGGTTTTCAAAAACAACGTCCAAGTAAACCTTGAGTAATCATCTACTATGACCAAAGTGTATACGTTGCCTCCATAGCTTCTTATAGCGGATGGACCAAACAAGTCCATATGCAATAATTCTAGACACTTAGATGTTGACACCATATTTTTATATTTATGACTACTATGGGTTTGTTTACCAATTTTGCAAGCGTCGCAAAAGTGTTGGTCATATTTTAGTTTAGGTAAATTCCTAACTAGCTCTTTTGAAGATAGGTTTTGTATAAGTCTCATATTAGCGTGACCTAAGCATCTATGCCAAAGAGATGATCTATCATCTAATGTTGTTAGACAAAGTTTGTTGTTATATGTTTTATCTATCTTCATGACGATATGTTATTTTTCCTAACTCCTTTAGCTATGGTGATACCATCTTTTAGTATTTTACTACCATTTTCATCAAATAATACTTTATACTTTTATCACATAATTGGCTAATACTAAGTAGATTAAATCCTAACCTATCCACATGAGCAACATTTTCAATAGTTAGGGAGTTATGAGCGATCGTACTTTGCCAATGATTTTGCTTTTGAGATTACTACCAAAAGTGACATTACCTCCGTCATACTCTTGGTATGATGAGAAGAGACTTTGTTGCCGTCATATGCCGTGAACATCCACTATCTTTTATCCATTCATCGGGTTCCAATCCAACTTTCAAGCATACCTAAGAAGTAAATAACTCAAGCATTTGGTCCCCAATATCTCATGGGTCCGTTTGGGTTAAACATACCATTTATTTGATTCATGTATGGAAATGATGGGAAAGAGTTCCATGACATGTAATCTGGAGTTTGATATGGTCTAGGAAGTTTTGATTCCATCCATTGTGTTGGTAGTTGGGTTATACGTTGTGGTTGCTCTTAGGAAAGGCGTTTGGCAAAAGGTGCTTTATATCGTTGTTGAGTAGTTTTTTTTTATCTAAATTCATTTTAGCAAGTCCTACTCACGATGTAACAGTGGTTTTAGTTTAACACTATCCTTGGTTTTCTTTGTTACTTTGACAAATTCGGTATGGTCAGTATTACGAACATTACGTCTCTTTGAAGTACCCACGGCACCATTTGTTTCAACAGACGGAACCCTTATTTTGGTTCCGTCTCGGTCCGTCTTATCGCAGCAGCTTTTGATGATTGTTCGTCCTTTTTGGCCATTTTGTTTTGATTCTTTGGAATTAATACTTCATTAAATCCTAGCCCATTCATGTCTCCACGGTGTTTTATGGATTTTAACTATTTCATCGGCGAGAGCGATGTTTTTGTTAAACCTTTTAAATTTAGAATTATTTTCTATTAGAACATCTTGTGTGAGCTTTAGTTTTCTATTTCAAGATTAAGCTCTTGACATGATTTACAACCATCATCATTTGCTTTTCCCTTTTCAAGTCGTTTTGCTTTTCTTTTAACTCATAAACTTCATTTTCCAAAATTCCTTTTGGTTTTAAAATTTATTTTAGTTATGATTTTAGACTTAGCTCACACAATTGATTATATTGTTTTGCAAAGTGTCATCATCAATAGAAGAGTAAGAAGAGTCGGAAAGTACCTCATTTGACTCATGTGCCATTAGAGCGATCTCTTCCTTGCTTGATTCTTCATCGTCTTCACTATCACTCCCAGCACCACTTACAAAAGCTCGTTGAGTTTTGCTTTTAGGTGGCTTGGGACATTCTCTATGAGATGATTTGCATCACCACATCTAAAACACTTTCTTTCACCTTTACCCTTTTGTCATCCCGATCTTTTCGGAATGGCTTCTTTTCTTCTCGAGGTTGTCTTACGAACTTTCTTCTTCTTCTAAAGAACTTCTTAAAATCTCTAACGGCCATGGCATATTCCTCATCTTCACTACCGAGCAAGATTCGTCATCATCACTTGATTCCGCCTTTGCTTTTAGAGCAACGGTTTGATCTTCTCCTTCTTCCTTTGATGATCTCTCGAATCTTTCTCCATCACCATTTCGTATACTTTGAGGTTACCGATTAGCTCGTCTAGTGACATTTTTGAGAGATCTTTTGATTCTTCAATAGCGGTCACTTTAGCTCTCCATTTGGGATGGAGTGCTCTAAGAAATTTCCTGACAAAGTTCTTTAAGTGATGTAATAATAGTATTAAAGCGAGCAAAGCCACAATCAATGGTTTCATCTTCAGGGATAACAAATTGTTCATATTGTTGAACAAGAAGATCAATTTTGTTATCCTTGACTTCTGAATTACCTTGATGTGTAACAATCAAAGATTCACAAATATCTTTGGCGGTTTCACACATAAAAATTCTTTCATATTCTTTTCTAGGTAAAGCATTGTAAAGCATCATTTTAGCTTCATTATTTTTAGCAACTAATTTCTTTTGTTCATCAACAGAAATCCTTTGTTGTAGAACTAAAATCCCCTTTAACAATAATGAACCAAAGATCTATATCTTTTGACTTTACATATGTTTCAAAACGGTTTTTCCAATAGATAAATCCATTCGTTTCAAAGAGTGGTGGTCTTTGCATAGATTGCCCTTCTTTAAAGTTTTCAGAATCCATGGATCGTTTCAAGTTTATAAAATACAAATTATTTTAGAAATTCTTGAGCAACGAGGCTCTGGTACCAATTGTAGAAAACTAGAAGGGGGGTTGAATAGTTTATCAATTAAAAACTTTGTTTTGAAACTTATTGAAAAGGTCAATTGATATTGATCTTAGATATGTTAATGAAATATGCAAGCACTATGTAAAGAGTAAATAAGGAAAGAAATGATCAAACCACAACAAGTTGTTTATAGTGGTTCGGTCTACAAGGACTCTTTTTCCTTGCCCTACTCCACTCCCGAGTCTCACACTTGAGAGTTTAACTTCACTAGTCAACAAGCTCCTTTCACCGCGGAGAAAACCTTTACACTTAACTTACACTATATCCGACACTAAGCTAGATGTCGAGTTCTTTCCAAGGGTACAGCCACTCCCACACACAATGTATTTTGAGGACTAAAATACTAACCACTCACACTCACAAGATTATGATGGTTTAATACAACAATGAAGTATGAATCAACACTAGATCATACAACACTAAACAAACAAGACTTCTAACTTCTCGTTTTGAAGCTTGAATGTGACTTGATCTTCTTTGCTACAAAAGAGATCACTAATATGATATGAAATTGAGTTAGAAAGGTTAGAGAGAAGATATGTATGAGAGTATAATGGAAAGGGATGAAAAACTACTTGGTTTGGCATTGCTATTTATAGCCAAAATGGACAGGAGCGTCCACGGACCACGGAACCTTTAAAAGGGTTCCGTACGTGTACCATTTTGGTACCGCCAGGTCTGACAACCAAGATATCAAAATCTTGCCAAAGTCAACCATATCTATGTAAGATTGTGTAAGATATGAAGAGTACAAATCACACAAAATATCTAATGAAATCTTTCAATGATTTCCATGATGCATTACATGATGTCATGTGTTGTCTTTCTATTTTTAGAAATATGCAAATGCATAAGTAATGTTTAGTTTTAAGAAACTAAAACATTCTAAAACTACTATCATACAATTATGCTTAGACTCATATTGAGATATGATTAGTCACAATGTAAATGCTTAAATGATGAAGATATTATTTGAAAAAGCTTGTTTTAATATCTATTAAACTTGACAAGCTTTAAGCTTTTATATAAATTAAATTTACTTTTGTCGTTAACAAAACTTAGGTAAAGATCAAAATATAAATAACGTTTAATGGCGATATTTGTATTAACGAAATATTTTGTTCTTAAACCTCACATTTTTATAAATGTGACAAAACCCTTTTACAAAAACAAATCAAACAAATTATTTTTGTATTTATAAATAAATGTTTTAATAAGGATATATATACAAAATCTGGTTTTCCCCTCTAAAAAGATGCTACCTGTCACACCCCCAAAATATCGCAGCGGAACGATAGTGTCATTGGGGTATGACGTCATAGCACAAAGTATGGATAAAGAAAACGACCTCTATAATGAGACGTTTTAAAGAGTTTACCATTCGATTAAATAAGTTAAAGTTTACAACACATGAGATTCCAAAGTTTGATAATGCATAAGGATTACAAAAACATGTCGAATGGTAGTTGATAAAAACACTAGACTTCAATGTATGCCATGAGACCCAAAAGCTCCATGAAATGCTATCGCCTTATGACCGAGATAAATATGCTAAAGGTGTCAACACAAAGGTTGGTGAGTTCATAAGTTTGTAATAAAATGATACGAAATACTTTGAGAAATGTTCACACAAAGAAAGGCATTGTAAATCCACTCGGCCCAAGTTCGCCCATACAAAACTTGCAACTGTGTGTTCACAACCCATTGCCTAAAATAGAATGACAATCATGAATATGCGCATTAAGGTAGTTAAAAGTATAAATGTCACCACAAGGGTCTTCCAACAATTTGTGTTGGGATGTTCCTCAACGACTCACGTTAATGTATCCATAAAATGGCCTTCCAACATATAAATCTTTGGGATGTTCCTCCAACGACTCACGTTGGGCTGTATCCAAATAAATGGCCTTCCAACATATAAATGATGGGATGTTTGTTTAAATCTAGTCACTAACCGCACCAAGTCTAAAGTATAAGTAATGTTGTTAGGCAAAAGAGTTTAAATGTTTGGATAAATAAGCATATATCTCGCCCCAAAAATTGGTTACAGGAATTTAAATGAGTTAAAGCGGGGTATGAACTCACATGGTATGATTGATATGCTAACAAATGAATTGCACTAAAATGAGGCTCGGAAACTATCCGCGACCTAAAATGAATGTCATGACTTGAGTTATGATATGTTGTCGTGGATACGTGATACAATGTCGTGCATGCAAACTCATATGATATCCATACCACTTGTACACTTTTGAAATATAAAGTTTATCGTCGAGGAAAGAAAAATAATCTTATAAAGTCTTGACAATTTATAAATTATTTTACAAGTATTTAATTTTATTAGAAGACATCACTTTTAAAGAGAAAGTACTCCACCTTAGTTCTCAAATTTTTGTTCTCCATATTATTGTTCTCCAAATTATTTGTTCTCCAAAAGATTGTTCTCCAAAATATTTGTTCTCCAAAAGATTGTTCTCCAAATTATTTGTTCTCCAAAAGATTGTTCTCCAAATTATTTCTTCTCCAAAAGATTGTCTTAGCTTCATATTAAAGTAAACTTATATATTTATGGTAAATCGCCACATTTCATAACGCTTAAGACCCATTTTTGGACTCGTAAAAAGTTGAGAATATGTGCTGAAATTTTCTGAAACAAATAGATTTCGTCGCCAACTTGAAAAATTCATAACTTCTTCGTTATAGCTCCGTTTTAATCCGTTCAAGCGGCCACGTTTTCGTTTTAAAGTATATTTTCCAAATATCTAGGCCAAAAATATTTACCTACTGTCGGATTTTCCAGATTTTCAAAATAAGGACAGACCCTTTTGCAAACTTGTCGAAATGAGTTTTTCTCGCGCCAAACATATTCTAACCCATTCAAAACAACTCCGAAGCTATTCTAATCCTACCATACACCTTCTTAGGGTGTCATGGGTTCCTAGACATCACCAAAAATAATATATAACAAGGAGTAATTATAGGATGATTTAGATATATATAACCCTTGAAAATCAATGAAAAAGTGGTACAACATCATATGACTTGCATGTTTTTGCTCAAATATGATGAAATGGATATGAAATGAATATGAAAAATGAAAAAAATAGACATGAGATGCTTACAAGAATACTTGATGAGGTTTATGAGAACAAAGGGTTTTCCTAATCACTTGAGGTTTTTATTGCAAAACCTATACAACAAGTGATACTAGATTGTTAAATATCTTGTCTTGAAAAATTTGAGATGATCACCTTCTTGATCCTCCTTGGATGGCCGGTTTTGAGAGAGAAAGAAAGAAGAGAAAAAAAACTTTTTGATTTCACCTTGTGTATGTGTGTTACTATGTGTTATTTAAGATATTATGTAGTATAATACATTATAAGTATAGAAGATATTTTGCAAGTCTCAATGACTCATCCAAGGGTGTAGACATGTATGAAAGAAAAAGAAAAGATTAGTTAAGTTTTGATGTAATGAATTACTTGTATGTATAAATATAAGTGTAGTTTGTTAAGAATTATTAGTAACTTGTATATTTATTTAAGCATTTAGGGTAGCGTTAGATAAAAATAACTTTTCACGGGTCAAGATAAAATATATTGAGGTCATAAAAATTATAAAAATACATTTCTTGAAAGATTTGAGTGAATAAATATTTATCGGGTTGAATTTAAGAAAACCGTCGTAATTATATAAACTTAACAATTTATATCTGAATTAAATTTAAAACACACGTAAACTAATAATAATATTTTATAGACTTAATATGAGTATAAAATATATTGTGATAAATTTTGGAAGTATCGGATCAATTGTTCAAAATAATTATTTACGATAGCGTTTATTTAATATGAAATTATCGTTTAATGTGAAATGCAAAACCCATGCATGACTAGTATGATGAATGTAGAGTTTGAGAAATGACCAAAAATTGAGAATTGTGACATTCTTCCCATGTCAGAGGAATCACGTCCTCGTGATTCAATCGATGATACTTAAAGATCTACCCTTAGGTTTCGCGACATCAGGGTGTATGGTCAAAGTGTTTATGCCAAAACTTATGCGTCTAGGGAAAACGTACCAGTTACGCATTGCGGGCTGCCTCAGTTCCTAAATAAAATGCTCGAGGTCGGGGTGGACTGATATTGAGTATAGGGTTTGGGTTATTTCCTTCAATTGCCACAGCTAGATTAGCTTGCATCGGTGGCTTATTCAACCGAGGACAATTATTCCGGAAGTGATTCGGGCTGTTACATTCAAAGCAAGTCCTTTGGTTATTCCTCATGTTGCCCCCGTTAACCGTTGTTATCGGTCTTGCACGCTCTCTACACTGGCTTGAAAATGGCGGTCGATTGCAAATTGTACATAAGCGGCAAGGCTTGGAGTTCGGGTGATGATAAGTACATTTGGCACATTTGGGATGTATACCCGCATACTCTCTTTGTTGAGCATCGGTTGCCACAAAAACTCTTGCTCTCTTGTTGTCCGCTACCACATCCATCCGCTACTCGATCCACTCGATTCTTTCCTCTTGTCAACGCTCTTCAAAGTCCCATTTCACCATTTCATCTGTTAGGGTTCCCGCCTCAAGATTGCACTTTGTATTGTAGGCGGCTCGGTAGTTTTCACAGAGCCCATGGATTTCGGGACAAGACCATATATGTACCTCGAGATTCTCTTGGACTCGGGGTAACTAGATGAGGAACTAGTCGGCTAACTCGTGAAATCGGTGCAGTACTGCGTGACCACCCTATCATGGAGTGGTGATAAAATTCATCTTCCGTTTACGCATTTCATTGTCCGGCGGTACTCCTCTTTCAATAACGCTTGAATTCGTCCCATGTCATACCAGTAATGCTTCTCCGCCCCTAGCTGTGTAGTGTGTGTTCCACCATGTCAATGCCTTCCTTGATAGCAAGCAAGCAAGATACTTTACCCTCTGATGTATGGCACAATTGCTGATGTCGATCACTGACTCTGTCTTCTCTACCCATCGGGTATACGCCAAAGCTCCTCCTATACCATCAAACTCCATGGGTTTGCATGCCGAAAATTCCTTATATGTGCATCCGATTCTGTTGTTGTTGTTGTTGTTGTTGTTGTTGTTGGTGTTGTTGTTGTTGCCACTGCCAACTACATTGTTGGTTTCACCAGTACCGTTCCCGTGGTTTCCCGAGTTATTCATATGGTTTCCAACTTGTGTGACAATAGTGGGAAGCAAGATTTGAAGTTGTTGAGCGACGATGGCGGCAAAATCGTGGTTTCGCCGATGTTGTTGTCATTGTTACCCATGTCGCCACCGCCTTCTCTACCTCCACGCCACCGCCCTTCCACCCTGCTGCCGCACCACCTCGGCCGGTCTTGCGTGTTACCCTCTTTGGTGCCTAGATCTCTGCAAGGAAAAGAACTGTTGAATTCCCAATGCCTATACTTAACGCCCTCAAACATAATACCACGCCACAAATTGGTTCCTAAGGTGTGCGACGAGGCCGAACTTTTAAGTTTTTCACGCATGTCGACCACTGTGAATGGCCATTGTGAAGAAACTTCAAACAGCTTAAGCACGAATACAATGAAGATCCGGGAGTATAGGGTTTCCCAAGGTCGTTATGTCCCAATGAGCTATGCAATGGATCACCTAACGATATAGTGATCGAGAGATTTGAACGGGAAAAGGGATTTGAATAAGATTATAACTAAGGAAAAGCCAACAAATTACAGAGGCTTAAATGCAAATTAAAGGAAATTAAAAAGATAAAAAATATTAAATAAACGCTATCACTATTTGCAAAATGATGTTTTTGTTTTATGTTTTACAAAACTTAATTAAAAACTACGTAACGCATAAATAAAAATGTGAAACTTACACAATATTAACCCTAAAAATATGAAAATTATATTTTACAAACCTAATGATAAAATAAAATTATTAGAAAAGAAAATTATTTTATAACTAATTATCTAATTATTATTAATTAAAAACTATTTTTAACTATTAAATAATAACCTAAAATACAAGAAAATGTGAAATAAAGCTAGAAAAATAAAATTAAGACTTAGAAAATCTAAAATATCAAAAGAGAATTTTCAAAACTATTTTTGTATTTTTCCGAATATTTTTGGATTATCTAGGAATTAAAACTATTAAAACTAATTAAATTATTTAAAATACAAATTTAACTAAGAAAAATCTAGAAAAATATTTTTTGACTTTTATATTTATCTTAACTTAAGAAAATGAAAAATTATTTTTTGAACCTTTTACGAATTAATTGTATTTAAAGCTAATTAAAATGCTTAAAACTAATTTAAAGGCGTAAAATAGCAAACAAGCTTGGAAAAATCTGAAAATTTCAGGAAAAGTCTAAAATATTATTAGGAATCTAAGAAAATGGAAAACATGTGCTTATGTGGAGGAAAATGGCGATGTGGAATGTGCTTAAGAATAAGCACTTGGATAAGCCAAAAGCACACCAAAAGGTACCAAACCGAGACAAAAGCAACGAGAAGCTAAAATAACTCTAAAACAACTAAAATCAACAAGCCATAACCTCTGATTTGAAAAATGATAAGATTTGGTGTTTTAAGCTAATGAGCTAAAATCGGTGAGGAGACCTGTTGGACTAGAAAATAAGCACATGAATAAGTCGGAGACTAAAAAGCAAATGCTAAAACTTAAAGAAGACCTGGTTGAGAATGTCTAAACCAAAATACTGAGACCATGATGAGCTCAAATGAGCTTTGCACAAGCTCGCAAAACTTGCTTAAAACACATGCAGGACTTAATGCCTCGCATGCAGGCATTTAAGCTCATAATCACAAGCCTTTTGAAGCTTTTAAAAATTCACAAAATTATACAAAAATAGACATAAGAAAATAGACCAAGATGGGATTTTAAAACATCAAGTTTCATTGAAATTGGCTTAAACATGAAGCCAAGAAAAATCAACTTAGATTGGCTAAACCGAGTTTTCGGTTTTGACTTTTGAAAGATTTGAAAGGTTTGACTTCTATGAACTTTGCAATTGATTTGTGGACCGATGATGATATATTATGATGAAATAAAGTTATATTAAGCTATTCTATTAACATTTGAACACAAAACAAGCTTTTGCCTTAATGAAAATCCAACAGTTAAGTGTTTTAGACAGATAAAGGTGTTTTTGACTTAGAGCTTTGCATGCACAAGTTATGACTAGAATGAGTCAAATAGAGCATAATAAGCTTAAACCAACATAACTTATCCACCGACTACACCTAGAAGCATTAGACAGTGGATCCAAACACACCTTTATTTAACTATTTTGAACTTAAAATGAGATAACCACTAATCCAACTTGTTCTCTTGATCAAAATAAGTTTAACTACTCTAATTAACATTAAGTAAACAGGACTAAACTAATGGTAAACACGATACACATACAAGTGCAAAATGAAAACCGAAATGACATGAATCACTCACAAGGGTTCAACCGAGTTGCAAAGCTAAGACCAAGATCCACAACCACTATTCTATTCTAATTTCAACCCAATATCATCACCGAATCAACCCATTCCATTTCAATGCCTGCTTAACCCAATCTCACCTCTCATTGACTTTAGTTGACCATTAATCAAATAAGCTTGAAACCGATTTAAAAGCTTATCAAAAGCTAAATAAGCTTAAGTAAACATGTTTTGACCTTAAAAATAAGCTGATAAAAGCTTGGGCATAGAAATTTGAAACTGAGATTGCAACAGTTAACCTTAAAACATGAATTCTATATAAAAGACTTGGATTGATGTTCAAAACACATTACAAAGATGATTTAACATAAATGTGATACCAAGAAACTGAAATTACAACATTTTAACTAAAACTAAAACATTTAATTAAAAAACCACATTAAAGAAAGAAAATAAAACTAGCTACTCCCTATCACTTCATCTCTCTTCCTTTTTATAGCTCCAAAAGTCTTCTCTTTCATTTCTGAGCATATCCCACATGTGTTTGAGGCCCTTGGATCACTCTAGGCAATCTTGGCCATTCATCACTTTTTGGCGGGAAATTGAGTTTTGACCTGTGGGGTTGAAACTAGCAACTAGGGGGTTGGAGGTAGGTATGATGATGAGGAGGGGACAAGTTGAGTGGGATGAGCTGGGGGGATAAGGGAGATGGAGTGTTGCAGGGCGTTTGCAGAGAAGAAGGTGAAAAGGAGGGAACCCGTGAGGGTTTGACCAGTGTTTGACCGTGGTTAATAATAGGGGGTCCAAAAGGGGTTAATGACAGGGGGTCATTTGGGTTGGCAGGGTCACAAAGGGTATTTGATAGGGTCCAAAGGGTATAAGGGTTTAATATGATAGGGACCTTTGTTGTAAATTTTGAAATTCAAGGGACCATTGCTGCCATTTCATCAAAGTTGATCCAAGGGTTAAAAGTGACAATCTCAAAAAGTACAAGGACCAAAATTGCCATTTTCCAATTTCCAGGGGCCATTTTTGCCAAATTTCAAACTTGAAGGACTAATTTTGTAATTTCTCAAAACTTTTGATATTTTTCACCAAAGGACTAATTTTGACAAGTTATGATTTAAAAGGACCTTTGGTGATTTTTCTTTGAAATTAGGACTCGGGGACTATTTTGACAATTTTAGAAACTTGGGGACTGAACGCTAATTATACAAACTTTGCTCATTTTTCATCCGATTTTAAACATTTTGCATCCGAAACATATAAAATGCAATTTTGAGATATTTTCAGATTTTGATGCATTTCGAGCATTTTAAACGTTTTGCGTTCAGATTGACCAAAAAATGAGTATTTACACAATCATCAATCCCCACACTAAACTATTGCTAGTCCCTAGCAATCTTTTGAGAAAAACTTAATGGATTTGAATCTCTTTACCAAAAGCCATTACTTATGGAGTAGCCAAATGTTTCAGTTCAAGTAAGAACCATGGTACATCGATAACCATGTGATTTTGAGCAAACCACCGACTTTCAACGGTTTGATTTGTCTTTACGAAGCCGTTTGCTCTGGACTAGCCAACTCTTAGATAAATTATCAATATTATCTTTGGTGAGTGATTACCAATTATGGTTTTTCCACCGCCTTTACCACAAGCCATAAACTTGCGGGCTAGCCAACTCTTCACTTTTTAGGATATGGTGAGCTGAATACCATACAATTTTGGGCAAATTGCAAGCCGTCAACGGATTTGAGATATCTTTACCAAGAGCCGTTTGCTCCTGGATTAGCCAATCCTTTAGTTTATTAGACATGGCGGACTGATAACCAAATGAGTAAGTGAGTGTAAAACACTTACTCCAAAAAAAAAAAAAAATTTGGCCAAAAACGGGGGAATTGGGCGGTAATATTACATGATAAAATTCGTGAGAATTCCCCCCCACACTTAGAAATGAATATTGCCCTCAATATTCAAAGTACCGGCGGTTATGCCGAAACAAAGAACGTAAAAGGGAAATACTACGGCCATAATTTTGAAAGATTTTTTTTTTTTTTTTTTTAGAAATGCTTATATACACAACATGTGGGGCAACCCCCACACTAGGTGGAACACATGGGTGAAAACCCATGTTTAGCTCTTTTTTTGATTACCGAGTCGCTAGCTTGACTCGACCCCAATTCATTTGTTCATGGGGAAGCAAAGTGGAAGAAACAATCTCCATCGGACTTTCATTCAAGATGTTTGGACAAACATTTGAAGCACAAGAAAGTTCCACACCAATGAAATATATTCCCGGCTCAAGATAATGGTATATGGAAATGCCGGGATCAAAGATAATGTCTTCATTCCCGAAGGAGTGAAGAACAGGAGAAGTGACAGGATATATGAAGAAAAGAAAGAAAATCATGATAGAAATCATGACTAACTCTTCATCCTCAATAGGAGAATTCATAGTTTCATGAATCTCATCGGTTAAGCTTGCTTGATCAAGACATATTATGGGAGTGTCTAGATCAGTAGAAATTATCATACTCCGCGGAGATATGATATGAGTGAGTTCATCGAGAACTCCATGAAGGTGAATGAATCATATTCGAATTGATATGAGTGGGTTCACCGGTGAACTCCTCCAATGTACATGATTCATAATCGGGAGAGAATTATGAGAATGAAAAGTGGTACCGCCACTAATCTTCTCTCCCATATTATCAAAAGCAGGCTTTCATTTCGGATTAGAATCATCGGAAAGAATGTCACTACCCTCAATGGGGATAGGAGATGAAATTGGTTTCTCTTTGAAAGCCTCGATTTTAGAAATGAGAAGACCGACATTCAAGAATGTTGCACGAAGTGCTTCATCTTTGATTTCGGTGTCGAGAACTTCATCATTCTCTTCTTCTAAGCTAACAAGCTCGGAAGGTGAATCTTCCACATAAATGATGTCTCCACAAGATAACGAATCATCATCATCGAATCGGAGAACATCTCAACATGATCATTTTGGAAGACAAGAGGAGGAGGATATCACACACATGATCAAGAATTCCTCGTGACTCTCTTGGGATTGGGACAAGGTTCTCAACACTAGACTTTATGAATTGTCCGATTCCTTTTCGGGAACAGTGTCGAGATGCTCGTCCCCATAATAAGAGAGTGAGTGTGAATCTCGGGTGTGATAGCAATTGTTTGAGAATGAATCTCAAGCTGCTGGGATATCAACCGACCGAGGGAGTTGAGAAATATTATCTTTAAAGGATAAAACTCTCCTCGTCATCATCATATAGAGCTGCCTTGAGAAATTGGGAACGCCTTAGAGCTGCTTGCTCTAGGACCAATAATTCTTCCCTAGATTTACGGTCCTCTCGTTCTTCTCGTTCTTCGGCCAGCAATTCTCCTATGGTCTTTTCACCACTCACTTGATTCTTAAAGTTACTAATCATATCATCAAGTGTTTTCATTGTGGTTTCAAAATCTTGGGAGATTTCTTGAGACAACGGCTCCGGTGGAGTTTGAACCGTATGGTGCTGTGGAGGTTGGAAATTGTCAAACATGTAAGAGTCATGATTGTTACAAGGAAATGGATTCCTATTTGACAATCGAGTGAAATGGGGACCTCCATAAGACTACAACAAGAAACTGCTGAGTGCAGACAGTGAATCATATGGATTTTGGTTATAACCAAAGTTCTGAGCATCATTGGAAAACTGTTCATAGACAAACGTGTTTCCGGATTGACACTCAAATCCTTGGTGAGGACCTCCACAAAATTCACAGCAGTAATGTTGATCATATGAAGATAAGTCGGGCTGTGGTGGGTAATTGGAAAAGTTTGAGGGGTCGTTAAATGAGTTCGGATTAGGATCATAGTCAAATGAATTCCTCGAACCACAAAACAAACAACTCCCGTTATGAATATCATTACCACATTGTACACACGTACACCAACGACAGGGTGAACCAAAAAGAGGCTCACCACAACCAACACAAGGAATAAACGATTGCATTTGAGAGTCATGAGAAGGAATCGGTTTATTCAAAGAATCAACAAAACCAACATGGTGATCCGAATGACTATCAAGTCTCGAAGAACATTCAGAAAAATCAGGAGGTGGGACAAGTGGTGTGCTCTGAGAGCTAGCAATTTCCACCACTTCCGTTATGGTCTCCGGTTCTTGAACGGGTTCATCGGGTTGTGGCGGATGGTCGGAAAAACTTGGAGAATCATCGAGAGAGTTATCAGATAATTCGCACCAATAACAATATTTGCTTGCACCCATCCTTCCACATCGCTTGCATAAACAATCCGGATTCTGACAAGAGAGTTGATCCTCTTCCATACGGCTTTTGCAGTGGAAACAACGAGGATAATCGATCGTCGCCATGAGAATTAAACATGTAGAGGGTTAAAGAAATAGAATTAAACGGTTTTGAGGTTAAAGAAGAGTAGAATCAAAGCGATGCGAGGGGTAAGAGAAATAGAATCATACGGATAAGAGGAATGAGAAGAGTATTTTTGTATTTTGGATAAGAAAATATAAACATATGTAAGAAAAGATGGATGGTATGAACAAAGAGTGAATATTCAAATCACTAATCGCTAAGCGGAAGATAATCAAGACTGACTCCGGCAATGGCGCAAAAATTTGATGCATCTGCGAACAAGTCAAGTTTTCTCACTCAAACCGATCACTTGTGAATGGCCGACCGTAAGAAACTTAAAACGGTTCAGAAGCACGAATGCAATGAAGATCCGGGAGTATAGTGTTTCCCGGTCGTTATGTCCCAATGAGCTATGCAATGGATCACCTAACGATATAGTGATCGAGAGATTTGAGCGGAAAAGGATTTGAATAAGATTATAACTAAGGAAAAGCCAACAAATTACAGAGGCTTAAATGCAAATTAAAGGAAATTAAAAGATAAAAATATTAAATAAACGCTATCACTATTTGCAAAATGATGTTTTTGTTTTATGTTTTTACAAAACTTAATTAAAAACTACGTAACGTACAAATGAAAATGTGAAACTTACACAATATTAATCCTAAAAATATGAAAATGATATTTTTACAAACCTAATGATAAAAGAAAATTATTAGAAAAAGAAAATTATTTTTATAACTAATTATCTAATTATTATTAATTAAAAACTATTTTTAACTATTAAATAATAACCTAAAATACAAGAAAATATGAAACAAAGCTAGAAAAATAAAATTAAGACTTAGAAAAATCTAAAATATCAAAAGAGAATTTTCAAAACTATTTTTGTATTTTTCGAATATTTTCTATTTTCTAGGAATTAAAACTATTAAAACTAATTAAATTATTTAAAATACAAATTTAACTAAGAAAATCTAGAAAAATATTTTTTGACTTTTTATATTTATCTTAACTTAAGAAAAATGAAAATTATTTTTTGAACCTTTTCTTAATTAATTGTATTTAAAGCTAATTAAAAATGCTTAAAACTAATTTAAAGCAAGAAAAATAGCAAACAAGCTTGGAAAAATCTGAAAACTTCAGGAAAAGTCTAAAATAATATTAGGAATCTAGGAAAATGGAAAAACAGGTGCTTATGTGGAGGAAAATGAAGCGATGTGGAAAGTGCTTAAGAAATAAGCACTTGAATAAGCCAAATGAGCACACCAAAAGGTACCAAACCGAAACGAAGCAACAATAAGCTAAAATAACTCTAAATGCAACTAAAATCAACAAGCCATAACCTCTGATTTGCAAAATGATAAGATTTGGTGTTTTGAGCTAATGAGCTAAAAGCAGTTGAGGAGACCTACTTTGACTAGAAAATAAGCACATGAATAAGCTGGAAACTAAAAAGCAAATGCTAAAACCTAAAGAAGACCTGGTTGAGAATGTCTAAACCAAAATACAGACCTAGATGAGCTCAAATGAGCTTTGTGCAAGCCTTGCAAAACTTGCTTAAAACTCATAATCGACTTAATGCCTCGGACAGGCATTTAAGCTCATTTTCACAAGCCTTTTTGAAGCTTTTAAAAAATTCACAAAATTATACAAAAATAGACATAAGAAAATAGACCAGCATGGGATTTTAAAACATCAAGTTTCATTGAAATTGGCTTAAAGATGAAGCCAAGAAAAATCAACTTAGATTGGCTAAAACTGAGTTTTCAGGTTTTGACTTTTTGAAAGATTTGAAAGGTTTGACTTCTATGAACTTTGCAATTGATTTGTGGACTGATGATGATATATTATGATGAAATAAAGTTATATTAAGCTATTCTATTAACATTTGAACACAAAACAAGCTTTTGCCTTAATGAAAATCCAACAGTTAAGTGTTTTAGACAGATAAAAGGAATTTTGACTTAGAGCTTTTGCATGCACAAGTTATGACTAGAATGAGTCAAATAGAGCATAATAAGCTTAAACCAACATAACTTATCCTTTCGACTACACCTAGAAGATGATTAAGCGGTGGATCCAAACACACCTTTATTTAACTGTTTTGAACTTAAAATGAGATAACCACTAATCCAACTTGTTCTCTTGATCAAAATAAGTTTAACTACTCTAATTAACAACTATATAAACAAGACTAAACTAGTGGTAAACAAATACACATACAAGTACAAAATGAAAAAGCGAAAATGACATGAATCACTCACAAGGGTTCAACTGAGTTGCAGGCTAAGACCAAGATCCACAACCACTATTCTATTCTAATTTCAACCCAATATCATCATCTGCATCAACCCATTCCATTTCAATCACCATCTTAACCCAATTTGACTCTTTGTTGACTTTAGTTGACCATTAATCAAATAAGCTTGAAACTCGATTTAAAAGCTTATCAAAAGCTAAAATAAGCTTAAGTAAACTTGTTTGACCTTAAAAATAAGCGATAAAAGCTTGGGCATAGAAATTTGAAACCGAAGATTGCAATAGTTAACCTTAAAACATGAATTCTATATAAAAGACTTGGATTGATGTTCAAAACACATTACAAAGATGATTTAACATAAATGTGATACCATAAAACTGAAATTACAACATTTTAACTTAAACTAAAACATTTAATTAAAAACGACATTAAAGAAAGAAAATAAAACTAACTACTCCTATCACTTCATCTCTTCCTTTTATAGCTCCAAAAGCTTCTCTCTCATTTCGAGCATATCCCACATGTGTTTGAGGCCCTTGGATCACTCTAGGCAATCTTGGCCATTCATCACTTTTGGCGGAAAATGGGTTTTGACCTGTGGGGTTGAAACTAGCAACTAGGGGGGTTGGAGGTAGGTATGATGATGAGGAGGGACAAGTTGAGTGGGATGGATTTGGGGATAAGGGAGATGGAGTGTTGCAGGCTTTTGCGAGAGAAGAAGGTGAAAAGGAGAAACCGTGAGGTTTGTTTGATGTTTGACCGTGGTTAATAATAGGGGTCCAAAGGGGTTAATGACAAGGGTCATTTGGTTTGGCGGTCACAAAGGGTATTTGATAGGGTCCAAAGGGTATAAGGGTTTAATACATAAGGACCTTTGTTGTAAATTCGAAATTCAAGGGACCATTGTCGCCATTTCATCAAAGTTGATCCAAGGGTTAAAGTGACAATCTCAAAAGTACAAGGACCAAACTTGCCATTTTCCAATTTCAGGGCCATTTTGCCAAATTTCAAACTTGAAGGACTAATTTTGTAATTTCTCAAAACTTTTGATATTTTTCACCAAAGGACTAATTTTGACAAGTTATGATTAAAAAAGGACCTTTGGTGATTTTTCTTTGAAATTAGGACTCGGGGACTATTTTGACAATTTTAGAAACTTGGGGATGAAGCGCCAATTATGCAAACTTTGCTCATTTTTCATCGATTTTAAACATTTTGCATCCGAAACATATAAAATGCAATTTTGGAATATTTTCAGTATTTTGATGCATTTCGAGCATTTTAAGCGTTTTGCGATTCAGATTGACCCAAAATGATGAGTATTTACACACTCATCAATCCCCACACTAAACTATTGCTAGTCCTAGCAATCTTTTGAGAAAAACTTAATGGATTTGAATCTCTTTACCAAAAGCCATTACTTCGGAGTAGCCAAATGTTTCAGTTCAAGTAAGAACCATGGTACATCGATAACCATGTGATTTTGAGCAAACCACCGACTTTCAACGGGTTTGATTTGTCTTTACCGAAGCCGTTTGCTCGGACTAGCCAACTCTTAGATAAATTATCAATATTATCTTTGGTGAGTGATTACCAATTATGGTTTTTCCATCGCCTTTACCACAAGCCATAAACTTGCGGGCTAGCCAACTCTTCACTTTTAGGATATGGTGAAAGTGAATACCATACAATTTTGGGCAAATTGCAAGCCGTCAACGGATTTGAGATATCTTTACCAAGAGCCGTTTGCTCTGGATTAGCCAATCCTTTTGTTTATTAGACATGGCGGATCGATAACCAAATGAGTAAGTGCAAAACACTTACTCCAAAAAAAAAAAATTTGGCCAAAAGCGGGAATTAGGCGGTATAATTACATGATAAAATTCGTGAGAATTCCCCCACACTTAGAAATGAATATTGCCCTCAATATTCAAAGTACCGCGGTTATGCGAAACAAAGAACGTAAAAGGAAATACTACGGCCATTATTTTGAAAGATTTTTTTTTTTTTTTTTTTTTTTTTTTTTTTTTTTGCTTATATACACAACATGTGGGCAACCCCCACACTAGGGTGGAACACATGGGTGAAAACCCATGTTTAGCTCTGTTTTTGATTACCGAGTCGCTAGCTTGACTCGACCCCAATTCATTTGTTCATGGGGAAGCAAAGTGGAAGAAACAATCTCCATCGGACTTTCATTCAAGATGTTTGGACAAACATTTGAAGCACAAGAAAGTTCCACACCAATGAGATATATTCTTGGCTCAAGATAATGGTATATGGAAATGCCGGGATCAAAGATAATGTCTTCATTCCCGAAGGAGTGAAGAAAAGGAGAAGTGACAGAATATATGAAGAAAAGAAAGAAAATCATGATAGAAATCATGACTAACTCTTCATCCTCAATAGGAGAATTCATAGTTTCATGAATCTCATCAGTTAAGCTTGCTTGATCAAGACATATTATGGGAGTGTCTAGATCAAAGTAGAAATTATCATACTCGCGGAGATATGATATGAGTGAGTTCATCGAGAACTCCATGAAGGTGAATGAATCATATTCGGAATTGATATGAGTGGGTTCACCGGTGAACTCCTCCAATGTACATGATTCATAATCGGGAGAGAATTGAGAATGAAAAGTGGTGCGCCACTAATCTTCTCTCCCATATTATCAAAACAGAAGGCTTTCATTTCGGATTAGAATCATCGGAAAGAATGTCACTACCCTTAATGGGGATAGGAGATGAAATTGGTTTCTCTTTGAAAGCCTCGATTTTAGAAATGAGAAGATGACATTCAATAATGTTGCACGAAGTGCTTCATCTTTGATTTCGATGTCGATAACTTCATCAATCTCTTCTTCTAAGCTAACAAGCTCGGAAGGTGAATCTTCCACATAAATGATGTCTCCACAAGATAACGAATCATCATCATCGAATCGGAGAACATCTCAACATGATCATTTTGGAAGACAAGAGGAGGAGGATATCACACATGATCAAGAATTCCTGTGACTCTCTTGGGATTGGGACAAGGTTCTCAACACTAGACTTTATGAATTCGTCCGATTCCTTTTCGGAACAGTGTCGAGATGCTCGTCCCCATAATAAGAGAGTGAGTGTGAATCTCGGGTGTGATAGCAATTGTTTGAGATGGAATCTCAACTGCTGGGATATCAATTGACCGAGGAGTTGAGAAATATTATCTTTAAAAGGATAAAACTCTCCTCGTCATCATCATATAGAGCTGCCTTGAGAAATTGGGAGCCTTAGAGTTGCTTGCTCTAGGACTAATAATTCTTCCCTAGATTTACGGTCCTCTCGTTCTTCTCGTTCTTGACCGACAATTCTCCTATGGTCTTTTCACCACTCACTTGATTCTTAAAGTTACTAATCATATCATCAAGTGTTTTCATTGTGATTTCAAAATCTTGGGAGATTTCTTGAGACAACGGCTCGGTGGAGTTTGAACCGTATGGTCTTTGTGGAGGTTGGAAATTGTCAAACATGTAAGAGTCATGATTGTTACAAGGAAATGGATTCCTATTTGACAATCGAGTGAAATGGGGACCTCCACAGTACTCACAACAAGAAAGCTGTTGAGTGCGGATAGGTGAATCATATGGATTTTGGGTATAACCAAAGTTTCGAGCATCAATGGAAAAGCTGTTCATAGACAAACGTGTTTCGGATTGACACTCAAATCCTTGGTGAGGACCTCCACAAAATTCACAGCAGTAATGTTGATCATATGAAGATAAGTCGGGCTGTGGTGGGTAATTGGAAAAGTTTGAGGGTCGTTAAATGAGTTCGGATTAGGATCATAATCAAATGAATTCCTCGAACCACAAAACAAACAACTCCGTTATGAATATCATTACCACATTGTACACACACACACCAACGGCGGGGTGAACCAAAAGAGGCTCACCACAACCAACACAAGGAATAAGCGATTGCATTTGAGAGTCATGAGAAGGAATCGGTTTATTCAAAGAATCAACAAAACCAACATGGTGATCCGAATGACTATCAAGTCTCGAAGAACATTCGAGAAAAATCGGGAGGTGGGACAAGTGGTGTGCTCGAGAGCTAGCAATTTCCACCACTTCCGTTATGGTCTCCGGTTCTTGAGCGGGTTCATCGGGTTGTGGCGGATGGTCGGAAAACTTGGAGAATCATCGAGAGTTATCGATAATTCGCACCAATAACAATATTTGCTTGCACCCATCCTTCCACATCGCTTGCATAAACAATCCGGATTCGACAAGAGAGTTGATCCTCTTCCATACGGCTTTTGCGGTGGAAACAACGAGGATAATCGATCGTCGCCATGAGAATTAAACATGTAGAGGGTTAAAGAAATAGAATTAAACGGTTTTGAGGTTAAAGAAGAGTAGAATCAAAGCAGTGCGAGGGGTAAGAGAAATAGAATCATACGGATAAGAGGAATGAGAAGAGTATTTTGTATTTTGGATAAGAAAATATAAACATATGTAGATGGATGGTATGAACAAAGAGTGAATATTCAAATCACTAATCGCTAAGCGGAAGATAATCAAGCCTGACTCCCAGCGTGGCGCCAAAAATTTGATCCGTCCCAAACCGTCAAGTTTTCTCTCAAACCGATCACTTGTGAATGGCCGATCGTAAGAAACTTCAAACGGTTAAGCACGAATGCAATGAAGATCGGGAGTATAGGGTTTCCCGGTCGTTATGTCCCAATGAGCTATGCAATGGATCACCTAACGATATAGTGATCGAGAGATTTGAGCGGAAAAGGATTTGAATAAGATTATAACTAAGGAAAAGCCAACAAATTACGAGGCTTAAATGAAAATTAAAGGAAATTAAAAGATAAAAATATTAAATAAACGCTATCACTATTTGCAAAATGATGTTTTTGTTTTTATGTTTTACAAAACTTAATTAAAACTACGTAACGTCATAAATAAAAATGTGAAACTTACACAATATTAATCCTAAAAATATGAAAATTATATTTTACAAACCTAATGATAAAAGAAAATTATTAGAAAAAGAAAATTATTTTTATAACTAATTATCTAATTATTATTAATTAAAAACTATTTTAACTATTAAATAATAACCTAAAATACAAGAAAATGTGAAATAAAGCTAGAAAAATAAAATTAAGACTTAGAAAAATCTAAAATATCAAAAGAGAATTTTCAAAACTATTTTTGTATTTTTCGAATATTTTGGATTTTCTAGGAATTAAAACTATTAAAAACTAATTAAATTATTTAAAAATACAAATTTAACTAAGAAAAATCTAGAAAAATATTTTTTTGACTTTTATATTTATCTTAACTTAAGAAAAATGAAAAATTATTTTTTGAACCTTTTCTTAATTAATTGTATTTAAAGCTAATTAAAATGCTTAAAACTAATTTAAATCAAGAAAAATAGCAAACAAGCTTGGAAAAATCTGAAAACTTCAGGAAAAGTCTAAAATAATATTAGGAATCTAAGAAAATGGAAAACAGGTGCTTATGTGGAGGAAAATGAAGCGATGTGGAATGTGCTTAAGAATAAGCACTTGGATAAGCAAAAGCACACCAAAAGGTACCAAACCGAGACGAAGCAACAATAAGCTAAAATAACTCTAAAACAACTAAAATCAACAAGCCATAACCTCTGATTTGCAAAATGATAAGATTTGGTGTTTTAAGCTAATGAGCTAGAATCGTTGAGAGACCTACTTTGGACTAGAAAATAAGCACATGAATAAGTGGAGACTAAAAGCAAATGCTAAAACTTAAAGAAGACCTGGTTGAGAATGTCTAAACCAAAATACAGACCATGATGAGCTCAAATGAGCTTTGCACAAGCTTGCAAAACTTGCTTAAAACATCAGTGAGACTTAATGCCTGCCTGCAGGCATATAAGCTCATAATCACAAGCCTTTTTGAAGCTTTTAAAAAATTCACAAAATTATACAAAAATAGACATAAGAAAATAGACCAGCATGGGATTTTAAAACATCAAGTTTCATTGAAATTGGCTTAAAGATGAAGCCAAGAAAAATCAACTTAGATTGGCTAAAACTGAGTTTTCAGTTTTTGACTTTTTGAAAGATTTGAAAGGTTTGACTTCTATGAACTTTGCAATTGATTTGTGGACTGATGATGATATATTATGATGAAATAAAGTTATATTAAGCTATTCTATTAACATTTGAACACAAAACAAGCTTTTGCCTTAATGAAAATCCAACAGTTAAGTGTTTTAGACAGAGATAAAAGGGATTTTGACTTAGGAGCTTTGCATGCACAAGTTATGACTAGAATGAGTCAAATAGAGCATAATAAGCTTAAACCAACATAACTTATCCACGACTACACCTAGAAGCACAGATTAGACGGTGGATCCAAACACACCTTTATTTAACTGTTTTGAACTTAAAATGAGATAACCACTAATCCAACTTGTTCTCTTGATCAAAATAAGTTTAACTACTCTAATTAACATTAAGTAAACAGGACTAAACTAGTGGTAAACACGGATACACATACAAACACAAAATGAAACTGACGAAAATGACATGAATCACTCACAAGGGTTCAACCGAGTTGCGAGCTAAGACCAAGATCCACAACCACTATTCTATTCTAATTTCAACCCAATATCATCACCGAATCAACCCATTCCATTTCAATGCCTGTTTAACCCAATCTTGCTCTTAGTTGACTTTTGTTGACCATTAATCAAATAAGCTTGAAAGCGATTTAAAAGCTTATCAAAAGCTAAAATAAGCTTAAGTAAACATGTTTTGACCTTAAAAATAAGGCGATAAAAGCTTGGGCATAGAAATTTGAAACCGAGATTGCAACAGTTAACCTTAAAACATGAATTCTATATAAAGACTTGGATTGATGTTCAAAACACATTACAAAGATGATTTAACATAAATGTGATACCAAGAAACTGAAATTACAACATTTTAACTAAAACTAAAACATTTAATTAAAAACGACATTAAAGAAAGAAAATAAAACTAGCTACTCCTATCACTTCTTCTCTCTTCCTTTTATAGCTCCAAAGTCTTCTCTTTCATTTCGAGCATATCCCACATGTGTTTGAGGCCCTTGGATCACTCTAGGCAATCTTGGCCATTCATCACTTTTGGCGGAAATGAGTTTTGACTGTGGGGTTGAAACTAGCAACTAGGGGGGGGGGGTTGGAGGTAGGTATGATGATGAGGAGGGGACAAGTTGAGTGGGATGAGCTGGGGGGATAAGGGAGATGGAGTGTTGCAGGGCTTTTGCAGAGAAGAAGGTGAAAAGGAGGGAACCCGTGAGGGTTTGACCAGTGTTTGACCGTGGTTAATAATAGGGGGTCCAAAAGGGGTTAATGACAGGGGGTCATTTGGGTTGGCAGGGTCACAAAGGGTATTTGATAGGGTCCAAAGGGTATAAGGGTTTAATATGATAGGGACCTTTGTTGTAAATTCGAAATTCAAGGGACCATTGCGCCATTTCATCAAAGTTGATCCAAGGGTTAAAGTGACAATCTCAAAAAGTACAAGGACCAAACTTGCCATTTCCAATTTCAGGGCCATTTTGCCAAATTTCAAACTTGAAGGACTAATTTTGTAATTTCTCAAAACTTTTGATATTTTTCACCAAAGGACTAATTTTGACAAGTTATGATTTTAAAAGGACCTTTGGTGATTTTTCTTTGAAATTAGGACTCGGGGACTATTTTGACAATTTTAGAAACTGGGGACTGAAGCGCCAATTATGCAAACTTTACTCATTTTTCATCGATTTTAAACATTTTGCATCCGAAACATATAAAATGCAATTTTGAGATATTTTCATATTTTGATGCATTTCGAGCATTTTAAACGTTTTGCGATTCAGATTGACCCCAAAATGATGAGTATTTACACACTCATCAGTGCCCACACCGATCTACGTATGCGTGGTCGCATATGTCCACGTGGGTTGTGACGCATTTATAATTATGTTGGCCACCATAATTATAACTGCCTCATTTCACACGTGTACATACCACCAAGCATACACGTCTCGGCGATTGTTGTTACTGAAATAGATAGCCATTTTATCATCCGATTCTAAATGGTGGAGGAGGAATTTAGGGTAGGTATCTAAGGAGAGTCGCACTTGGTGTATAGGAAATTCCTTTAGGTGCTAAAGTCACTACGAGGTTTGGTCGCCAGCAGTTCCCAAAGTATCCTCAAGAGAACTCCCATCCTCGGGCAAAATCATCAAATCTATACTGACTATATAGTAACACTTATTTAGCTCGATCTCGCATCTCATCAAACAAGAAGCATCACGAGATCAAGTTAGATAAGTGCTCATTCTTGAGCTCCATATCTTTGATGACCCAACTAGATTTTGGGACTCCCTATTGGTACAAGGAAACCACATTATCCAATGAGGTGGTTCTAGAAGAAATACTTAAGAAAACATATGCTTACGAAAAGTGTGTAGGCGATAAGAAAAGAAAGGATCGGCGTGAAAGCGGTTATAGTCTAGGAACTAAAATGCAACCTAGTTCTCTATAACCAAGTCTCGATACCAATCTGTCACACCCCAAAATATCGCGGTGAACGATAGTGTCATTGGGGTATGACGTCATAGCACAAAGTATGGATAAAGAAAACGACCTCTATAATGAGACGTTTTAAAGAGTTTACCATTCGATTAAATAAGTTAAAGTTTACTACATGAGATTCCAAAGTTTGATAATGCATAAGGATTACAAAACATGTCGAATGGTAGTTGATAAAACACTAGACTTCAATGTATGCCATGAGACCCAAAAGCTCCATGAAATGCTATCGCCTTATGACCGAGATAAATATGCTAAAAGGTGTCAACACAAAGGTTGGTGAGTTCATAAGTTTGTAATAAAATGATCGAAATACTTTGAGAAATGTTCACACAAACAAAGGCATTGTAAATCCACTCGGTTCCAAGTTCCGCCCATACAAAACTTGCATCTGTGTGTTCACAACCCATTGCCTAAAATAGAATGACAATCATGAATATGCGCATTAAGGTAGTTAAAAGTATAAATGTCACCACAAGGGTCTTCCAACAATTTGTGTTGGGATGTTCCTCAACGACTCACGTTGGTTTGTATCCATAAAATGGCCTTCCAACATATAAATCTTGGGATGTTCCTCCAAC